>CM062815.1:659551358-659948858 GCA_031772625.1 Pinus tabuliformis
ACAGACAAGGCATCTCCATTCTAGACCTCCATATTTTTCTGTCTCATCTCCTCCAACAACAAGGATGAGACTATTTCATCAAATTTCAAGGTAGTTGTATTGTTACCTATTGCAACAACTAGATTATCCCACGAATATGGTAGAGAACACAACAAACTGATGCACTTATCTTCATCTAAAATTTTAATATCAATAAATAACAATTGGCTTACCACAATATTAAAGGAGTTCATATGCTCTATCATCGAGTCCCCATCCTTGATCCTCAGGTTATACAACTTTTTCCATAGGAACAATTTGTTCACAAGAGACTTAGATTGTTACAAAGTACCTAAATTTTCCCATAAAAACTTTTTCATAGCTTCCCCTGATACATTCAACAATAGTGAATTTGAGATACACAACCATATTGTGCTCTTTTCTTTCCGATCCAACTTCGCCCAGTCTTCATTTTACATTATCATTGGTTTAGTACCTAGATCTAACGTGATCCACTAAGCTTTATCCACTAACAAATCCTCCATCTTGAGTTGTTGCAACTCAAAACTATGACAATTAAATTTCTCGACCTCTATCTTTCCACTGCTCTCCATCTTCTTTCACTGCAAGAATCGATCCCCTAGATCCCACACTCAACATGGTCTACCATAAGCCTGAGAAAACCCCCTCAGTAGAAAATGCATCCCCTTGAAGCAGAAACAACTATGATACCAAATGTAGGTTTTAACCCTGTACAGAAATTACCTTCATACAAATTCTAAAAACAGAAAACAAAAAATGGTGGGAACATAAAACATAAAACATATATACAGAGATTTTTTCCCCTCAATCCCAAAACGAGGAATACCAGGTTAATTTTTCATTATTTTCCTTTCAATGTTACAAAACACACACACACACACACACATACATGTCAGAGCATTCATAAACCACAATCCATTAACCCTGTATTAGAACATAATCGTAGTTCCCTTGATCGGATCTACAAAATACCATGGGTAGAAAACCATCATGCCCAAACCAGGTGCAAAACTCATGCACAAAACCATAGGTAGGTCCACCCACCTAATATAGGGTCCAAAAAAATATTTCCTACCCCCCTTAAACCCTATGACAGGGGGGTTGCGCCCCACCTCTGACCCCCTATCTCGTTCAGTGCAAAAAACAAGGGCAGCTAACCCCCTCCCATTTGCGTGCGACTAGTCGTGGAAATAATGTAACAGATAGGTCATGAGAAGGTTTTGAGCTTGTGGAAAAGATAGCATGCTCTAATGACAATAGTAAATGAAGTATACCATCTAGATTATCATCTTTGAATTTCAGTAGAGTCTTCCCCTCTTTACAAAGAAAATAACCAATGAAAAGATAAACACTCCTTGCTAGTATAAAAGAAGTATAATAACCCTAGCAAGGAGATATAAGATAAATCACCATAGATCCATAGTTCTGACTCTCTAATTCTGACTTGCCTCACTCTAGAGAATAGACTAGTATGTTGAAATTGTAGCGAGGAATGCTTCTTTGACTTGTGCCTTTGTCAAAGATGCCAATTCAAATTCAATCTCATATATACTTGAATTAGTTGATTGTTAACATGTGTGATGTGTCATATCACTAATTTATTGTTAGTTAATTTGAGTTATATGGCTTTTAGTGATTTGTGTATTAGTTGATAGCTAAAATTTAGTTATCTAGTGGAGTTAAAATCTAGTGTGTGTCAATTAACTGATATGTAGTTCTAGAATAGAGATAGACTTGAGTTCTTGAGTTTAGTCGAGTAGTTTGAATTTTGTTAATTAAATTGATTCTCAATTAAGTAGTTGCAACTACTAAATTTATTCCTAATGGGTCATGCAATTCTAATTGCTTATTGAAACTGGATGAAGACACCTATCTATTTATTCAATGTACACATGATTTTGTGTGTGAGCTTGAGATGCAAGAAGAGTAAGAAGCTTGATGATTAAGTAGATAAATAGGCTTGATAATCAAGTGAAGAAATTTCTCTTCAAAATTGTGCAAGGAAATAGGAGAATTTATTATATTTTAGGGGTTGAATTGTGCAAGGAAATAGGAGCTTCCTTGCAAGTTTATTTGGATAAGTGTTGGGTAGTTATTATGTAGAGTTGATAAGTATTGTAGGGGATTCAAGCTTGAAGAAGATTCTTTGTAATAGATCATATTACTAAGTTGATAATACTAGCAAGAGGGGTTTCTCCGAGTCGGGATCCCGGATAAATTTATATGTGTGATTGATCTATTTGTGATTGTGTTTCTTTTCATTGTTTTCTTTCCGTGTAATTTTTGTAGAGAAATATTGTTTCTTTTGTTATCAGTTTGATCTCATTAACAGTAGCAATATTACAAGGATTTCTACATGGTATCAGAACAAAAAATAATATAGAGAATCAGTTCCTTGATCGTATTCAATGTGCATTGGAGGGAAGATCAATTAATGAAAGAATTCTACAATTGTAGGAATCATGTCATCGTATGGTTTGAGGACAAAATACCCTAGAAGGGACTTCAAATTTCTATGCATGGAAGGAAAAAATGGAAGCTATGTTAGATGATAATGGGGTTTTGGAATACATCAAAATTGGTATTCCTAAACTTTTTGAATCAGAAGCACAACAACTAGCTCAATGGAAGAAGGAAATTTCCAAATCTAGGCGGATGATCCTAAAAGGTGTTAGTGACCCTATTGTTCTAAATTTGCATGGGAAGGAAACTACATTCGAAATGTGGAAGGCCCTTGCTAATCTATTTGAAATTAATAATGATGCTACAAAACAAGCTTTAAAGAAAAAATTGAGGAACATTTTAATGGGAAAGGATTAACCCATTGTTGCATATCTATCCAGGTTTACTCAAATGAGGGATGAACTTGGAGGTGTTGGAGATAAAGTTCCATCAATAGAACTTGTGAGCCTTTCTCTTCTTGGGCTTCACATATCTTGGAAAATTTTCCAAGATGTAGTGAATGGGAGAGATAATATTCCAAGATGTAGTGAACGAGAGAGATAAGATCCCTAATTGGGAGAGATTGTGGCCATATATTGTGCAATAAGAGATAAGGAGGAATACAAGGGATTGATTCTAATATGGTATAGAAGAGGAGGATGTTAAGAAATTTACCTAAGAACACAAATTAATTACAGAGAATTACTGAGAGAAACAAATATAAAAATAACTAGTAATAACCATAAACACATGAACACACATGTTTATCTGGGAAAACCCCAAATCTGGGGAAAAACCTGATCATAATGAAATTTCATTATCCTGGCCAAAACCCTAGCCAATCTAGCCAAGTGAGCCTTCACTGGTCACCTCCACGCCTTTCATTACAATGAAGTCCTTCCAGCCTTTTATAGGCTCCATTACATATAATACCACGGGCATAATACCATGGGTGCACAATACCATGTGCCCAAAAACCATCACTGTTTAACCTCCTTTGACTCTATCTTGAGTCAAGTTTACTTAACAATTCCCCCTTAAACTTGACTTGGGGTTCCTTGACTGACTCCAGCCAAACCTGCTAAGTGAGACAATCCCGCTCACTCTAGCTCTTACCCCCCCTTAGAGTTTTTACCTGGGGTATTGTTAACTTGACATCCCCCCTATCACCTAAGTCTAACCCAGACTTTACCGATGATCACCGGGGTACACATGCCTTACCAGGTCTTACAATAGTATGCCCATTTACATGCAATAATTTTGACTTCATTAATTTTTTTTTTGTTTATTGCTACTGCGATTCTGATCCATCCTCTCTCAATTTGATTTGCTCAAAAACTTCTATCAAACCGCTCCAACTGCGAGCCCAACGAGAACCTCATAGATTCCAGCACTGGTGGCCTCACGTAGCAGAAAACGAACAATTTTCGAAGCCGCATGAACAATTTTCTTCTGCTGACCTGCATGCAACCCACGCCTACTCCATCTTTCAACAAGGCATAGAACACACAGGGAATATCCCTTATCGATTCCCTAAAAAAAAAAGCTCCGAACAAAATCAGCCTTGAATTTTAATATTACCAAAGGTATTTCTCAACCTTCTTTAAATATCCACATGAATCCCGAACAATTCGTCAGCATGTTCCAAATTGGTAAATATCGCAAATTCTCCTCGAGGTTCTTCCGCGTACGATTGTTCCACCATTATTTTCCAAACCCAAATCTATTAAAAGGCTACATTGATCTCATCAGGCACTATAAACCCTTGGCATCAAAGAATCCCTTTGAAGCCAAAACCTGGCTCTGATACCAGTTGTTAGCAAATTATATATTACGGAGCAATGGAACATATAAAATATTGCAGAAATATAAACACAAAAACCGCATAAGACAAGAGAAACACAGATATACGTGGTTCACCCAGTTTGGGCTACGTCCACCCCGAACAGCCAGTCCTTCCTTTCTATTATCCAGCAAAATGAAGAGACACAACCTACAGCAGATCCGCTGTAATATCCTCTGTTTTCTCTCACAGTCTCGCCTCTTTGTTTCTCACTTACAGAATACACATCTATTACACAGCCTCAAATACAATGCCCTCATACAAAGAGATTGGTTTCCTTCTAGGGAAAAAAACCCTAAACTAAACATAAGTTCTACCGTCAGATCATCCACCTAATGAACGACCTAGATTGACTACAAATTACTATACTTTTACAAGGCAATTTTACATCTATTTTTAGCTTTGGGGGCGCTGCCCCCAAGGCCCCGCTGGGGGACCACTGGCCCCCGGACCCTCGTGGGGGGGACAAGTCCCCCCCACATGGAGGGGTGTACAAACTTCTTGGGGTATACATCCAGCTGAGACAAAGACCTCTAAACAATACACACAAAAATCTCCCACTTGGAGAATGATTGTAGCAACTCCATCGCTGCTTCATTTGTTGGATAGTGACTCCTATTTGGACTTGGCTGTTTCTCATCTTCATTGTCATCCTTGAAGACAAATTGAAACTGAGCATGTTCTTAGTTTCTCCCTGGTTACAACTTTTGTTAGCATGTCTGCAGGATTCTCGCTAGTGTGTATCTTTTCCAGCTTCAACTCTCCATCTTCCAACATTGATCGTATGAAATGGTACTTGAGCTGTATGTGTTTAGTCCTAGAATGAAATGCTGAGTTCTTTGCAAGATGAATGGCACTTTGGCTATCACTGTATAACGTGCCCATATCATGCTCCTTACCCAATTCACCCATAAACCTTTGTAACCAGATCATTTCTTTACTAGTCTCTGTAGCAACAACATACTCTGCTTCTGTTGTTGAAAGTGCAACAACACTTTGGATTTTTGAAACCCAACTGACAGCTGTTCCACCAACAGTAAATACATATCCTGTAGTGCTCCTCCTATTATCTCTGTCACCTGCCATATATGCATCAACATATCCCTGTAGAGAAATGTTTGAACCACCAAAGCATAATGCTTCATTTGTGGTACCTTTCAAATATCTGAGAATCCATTTCACTGCCATCCAATGTTCCTTTCCTGGATTGTTCATGTACCTGCTTACAATTGAGAAATTTGCTTTAGCCAAAAAAGGGAAGAAATCTAAGGGAAATAAGGCCCAAGGCCAAACCGAATCTGGTTAGAATGGTGGCAAGGGAAAGAAGGATCTTAGAAATATCAATTGATTTCATTGTCATGAGTTTTGACATTATGCTACAATATGTCGAAACAAGAAAGCCAACAAGCATATTGTAGAAATCGTAAGAGGGGAAGCACTCTCTTCTCAATTTGAATTGGATTTATCTTTTATAGCTTGCATGGAAAGCTCAAATTGAGGTAGTGAGTGGTATATTGACTTAGGCACTTCATTTCACATGATTGGGAATACATATTTCTTTAGAAGTTTGGAGAATAAAGACATGCAATTCCATATCGAGCTTGGAGATCATACTAAATACATGACCAAATCTGTTAGTACAATGAGATTTAAGAGGGAGTTTGGTTCCCTTCTTCATCTCAAGAGCATGATGTGTGTTGAAGGATTAAAGAAAAACCATGTCTCAGTAGCAGTCCTTGAAGATAAAGGGTATGATGTAGTCTTCAACAAAGGCAAGGCCTACTTCAAGCATTCTTCTTCAAGACTAGTCAAGCAGATTGGTGTAAGGATCAATAACCTCTACAAATTATAGGTTAATGCATGTGTAGTCTTGAGAAGCGAGGCAGGGATTTCTTAGAGTAGATATTTGGTGGTTGAGCGAGAGAAACATAGAGCTTTCAATATTGAGCCTAAGCTAGTATCTCAGCTTCAGTCTAAGCTAGTTGGTCGTTGGTTGACCAACAGGATGATGATGAGGACCACTAAGAGACTTCAAATATAAAGAGATTTCGAGCCAAGTGGGTAGAGGATTTTGTTAAGGCATGCACCTAGATACACTGGGTACGTGGAACTCTCTAGTTCATAGGGAGCAACTACAATAGCATAGAACTTGGGAGAGATGAAGACAAATCTAGGTGGATGAGGTTCTTCAAAGAACCATTCCTGGATAACAAGGAGTGTTGAAATTGTAGAAAGGAATGGCTTATTTGGCTTATGCCTTGGTCAAAGATGCCAATTCAAATTCAATATCATAGATACCTGAGTTAGTTGTCAGTTAACATGTGTGATGTTGCATATCACTAGTTTATTGTCAGTTAATTCGAGTTAGATGGCTTCGAGTGAGTTGATAGCTAAAATTTAGCTACGTAGTGGAGTTAAACACTAGTTCTTTTTAGTTAACTAATCTCTAGTTCTAGAATAGAGATATACTTGAGTTCTTGAGTTCAGTTGAGTAGTTTGACTTTTGTTAACTCAACTAACTCTTAGTTAACTAGTTGCAACTGCTAAATTTGGCCCTACTAGGCCATGTAATTCGAATTTCCTATTGATCATGAATGAAGGCACATATATATTTACTATATATAGGATTTTTTGTGTGAGCTTGAGAATCAAGCAGAGCTGGAGAAGAAAGTAGAGAAAGATGCTTTAGGATCAAGCAGAGAAATTTCTCTTGGTAATAGGACAAGGAAATAGGAGGATTTTCTATTTTCTAGGGGTTGAATTGTGCAAGGAAATAGGATCTTCCTTGCAGGTTTATTTGGCTAAGTGTTGGGAAATTATTGGCTAGAGTTGATTAGTATTGCAATGGCTTCAGGCTTGAAACAAATTATTTGTAATATATCAAATTAATCAATTAATAATAAAAGAAAGAGGGGTTTTTCCCAGTATGGTCCCTAGAAAAATTTCTATGTGTGATTGTGGTTCTATTCATTGTTTTCTTTCCACAAAATTTTGGTAGAGAAATATTTCATAATATTTTATTTGTTTGATCTCATTAGCAATTGAAACATTTCCAATATTTTCTACACACTATATATAGATGTAGGGACAAACCTAGGGGGATGAATGTAGACACTTAAGGTGACAAAGTGTGAAGGAATCTTCTATAATAATAGACCCCTAGCCAACTCATACACAAGTGGGTCAAGTTGACATCCTTGGGAAAGTGAGCCTTTAGAAACATTTTCTCAATTGTTTTCAATTATGAAATAAGTATTATCTCATAATTATAATATTTTGGAAAAATAAATATGAGAAATTTCTCATTGATGTAACTCCATCGTTTTTGCATGGAATAACCCCCACATAAGTAAATGTATATATGAAAAAGGGAAGCATTCTAGCTTGCAATTGAAGTAAGTTTAACTTAGGTTTCTCTCACTATAATGGGGTGGTAAATAGGGTTATAACAGATGCCACCTAATTCATGAGGTCGCAAGACAAATTGATGGCAAAAATGAATTACAAGAAATATTGAGTGTCAAAATGGGAGGAAGGAAACAAATCCTAGAAGCTACATCAAATGAATCTTGATTTTTTAGTCCCATCTATGTTGATAAACATCCCCAAGGTGGGCATACCCATGCTCATTCATAAAGATAAACTGAAAATGGCCACAAAAATATACATTATGGATCCATGAAATGACAAGTTGGAACATGACCACGAATATACATAGTAGATCCATGTTACTCATAAAAAGGATCACAACCACCAAAAAATATAGTATTGATCTATGTAGCAGTAGACATAAGTAGGACTAGGGACACATAATAAAGAGGGTGCCCTAGAGTAGTCCTCGAAGTACATAATGAATACATAAATCCAATGCATCTTGTGAAGGCTTTCATATAATATTGAAATGTCTCTAACCGAGGGTCTTCAACATAACCCTGATGGTATGAATCTAAATCATGTGAATAAGTGAGTTGAAGTTGAGCATGGTAGAAACTTCCTGATTACAAATCAATGAGGTATTGCAGTAACAAACCAGTGGTAATCCGCCAATGTGGAAAATGGACCCTAAGGTACCTAGCACAGTCCACTAAGTGTGAATGAATGAGTTAACATTGAACACTACTGAAATCAACCAATTAAGATTCAGTGATGTAAACCCATTTTTTATTGTGAGGAAGCCTGCCACTGAGGACTCCAAGCTCCAACATACTAATGCTTCTAATATCAACCTCCTAGATAATGGATTAAAGTTGACAGGAGAAGATACGTCAAAGGAGGGCCTTGATTTATCCCCCATCAATTGACACAGAATAGACTCAGAGATGATGTAATGAATGGATGAAGTACAACTGACATAGGGATGGATGACTCAAAAGGTCAATAGGTAACTACAGTTTTCCAACATAGGTTAATACTTCCCTTAAACATATAGAGGAATGACATAAGAGTGACTTGGAAACACGACTAATGAGCACCACATGATATCATGCAACAATGTAGGAGGCACTGAAGCACACTCTATATGACTGTAAGGGTAAGTAGCCAAAGGAGTAAAGAGACTCATATGTATATTATGACTCATAGGCAAGCTAAAACCCATTTGTAATACAATGATGCAAATAGGTGCCATGTTCAAGGGTGACATGACTGACACTACCATCTTGATGATCGACAAAATTAAAGATTCCCTTCCCTTTTCATCATTTCTAGTCGCCTTCATATTTTAATGAGCACGAAAGAGAAGATAAATGCACTTAATAGGTTCCTTGTTCATAAGGTTAGTTCCCTCAACCCGAAAAAGAGATAAAACAATACAAGAGAGAAATGTTCTAGCCATAAGGAACTACAGTATTCCTTTTTTGCAACTATTCTCATTAGTTATACAAAGGGTTAAGCTTATAATGAATAGATGTCCTTCAAATAGTTTAATGAGCATGAAGGAGACAAGTTCACTCAATAATTTTTTATAAGTTAAGGAGCCTAAAAATAGCTTAGAGGGAACTCCTCCTAGAGGAACGAGTGGTAGAAATCGTAGAAATTGGTTCTGGTCATGGTATAATTGCTCAAAACATGTAAAGGTCAAGAGGCTAGATAATAAGACCACTCATCATAGTTTTCCGCCTAGGAATCGGTAAAACACCAACTGAGAGCGAGATAATAGGCTAAGAAGATGATAATAGTGGTGACAAAACAAAACCAAGGCTCATAATGCATAAATAGACTTATAGAATGTGGCGATCACAAAGGATACAATATGGAATCCTACTGGGGTAAAGATAGAAAGTGACAAAGAAGAAAAGAATGAGGCTCATATTCTAAGTCATGGTGGATCAAAAGGAGGGATTTTGAGAAGAAAATAAATGAGACATTGCATGGACACCAATATGATAAAAAGGTTCTAAACTAGGGAATCCATGTATAGGTAGGATCTATAATCAAATTATGATGTGCATAGAAGAGAGGGTTAATGTTGCAACTTGATGGGGTCAGACCTAAGGCATATAGAAGATGGAAATGACAGTCGATAATGTAATGAAGATGGAAAGATGCAACCTATCGTACATGCCATGTTTAAGAGGAATGCACCTAGGGTCCAAAGGATGTCACAGTAAAAACACCACCTTGTAATGTAAAACCCATCGAGAAAGACTAAACCCATGGTTAAATCACATAATGAAAGAATAAACATGGATTCGGTAAAAACAAGACTATATATTTTTTGTTTGTTTTAGTTTTATAATTATTTTGGATTTTTCGTATATATGAGATACTAGGAAAATTTTCCATCACAGACCAAAACAAAATAGTATAAAACATCACACTTACTCCTATGTACAAAATGTACAAGAGAAACTTAGTCTAATAGGTCACGTTAATATGTGCCCACTATTGGGTACAGGCCAAGGATTTCTATACATGAACTGATGGAGGAGTGGAGGTACTATATGGCCCACCATCATGGGACCATGGCATAGAAAGTTGAACTTCTTGATTCCTAAAGGTTGATGATACCAAGGAATACCTAGAAGCATAATGTTATTAGGAATAACTTGAGGAAATCAAAAGTGAGTGGTCTCATGAGCTAATGGAGCTCCTTGACAAGGACAATCAAGACAAAAATGGGGTAGAAGGCACTCGTCAACAGGTATATATGAGTTGAATAATTTATTGGAAATTTCATTATTAAAAATTGAATACTTGACTTGGTCCAAGGGTGGCACTTTCAAAGAGGGTCGAGGAGATGACCCCTAGGTCGATTCAAGATTTTTTTGCCAATATGTACCTTTTCCAAATTGGGAGGACTAGAGGCGTCAAGAGGCATAACTTTTCTAGGATGATCAATAGGTGAATCCATGACTTCCAAGGTGACTTGTTGATAATAAGACACATCCTCAAGGGAGTCACATGGAAGAGGTAACGTGACAACCCTTGTGGGTAAAGGATCCTGGTCATATTCCATATTGGGATGGAGCTTCTGACCAATGTCAGAAGGTACTGATGGGACTACCAAGGAGGAAATCTCTTCCACTGAAGGTGGGGTATACTCACCATTTTGATCTACATCTATAGAAGAAGGTATCTCCCAAAGGTCAGGAGACCTATGGGGTACACGGGTGACAAAAGAGATCATAGGCATGGGAACAATGGTAGATGAAGAAGGAATGTTTGGAAGGGGTAAAAAAAAAAATGATCAAAAGAGATGAGCTCTTAAACAATCCCACACCAACACTCTCATAACCCCCAAATATATCTCCAACATGTGGGAAAAAATTCCCTGTAGAAGTACGCTAGGTTGAGGACACACAATAGTTAGATTGATTGATCGTGACTACATTTCTTTCATGGGAAAAGAAAAGAACAAGAATGACCAAAGGTGCAACATCAATCATAACATAAAAACAACTATGGCTAAGGAGTAGGTTATAGTCCAAGGGAGCATCAATGACTTCAACATCAATGTAGACAACCTTTCTCCCTAGCTCAATGGAAAACTTAGGAAGAACCCATTCAGATACAAAATGATGTTCATAAAATTCTTGAAGAGTGGTAGTGGACTTGACGAGTGCTAGAGAACTAAGAGATTTCAAACATGACGCTAACATAATTCAAGTAGAGGAACCTTAATCCACCAAAGTGTGATGAATATTCTTAAGTAATATTCACGCACAACTATAGAAAGTGATTTGATGGGAAATCCTATAATGAGGAGCATCAACATTAAAAGTAATTAGAGACTACTTTGAAGGATCCACCCCTATGATCTTGGTAAATAAGGATTTGCATTTCTGGGAGAAACCTTGTAAAATATCCAAGGCAGACATGGCACTACAAGCATGGGCTAAATAATTCACAACGATGTAGTGTTGGTTAGCTCATGCAAACATATTGCGTGTTGACTTGAGAAAGACACCCTTAGGTGGGCGATAGATGGGATCTTGTTAGACGATTGGCATTGTCTGTCTAACTAGTGGTACTAAGTGTGTTGGCACTGATGACAATAATCATGATGGGATATTAAGTTGGGTAGTTGGAATTTCCTGATAGTTAGCAAGTGTGTCAACATTGATATCAGCCAGACTAGAATGGATGTATGTGCAAGCATGATGTTAGGCAGGATAACATTAATGTCCACTAGGCTAGTTGTAATGGCAATAGATGCTAGCAGTGATGTGCTTGATGTGTCAAGATCAGGGGGAGTCCTATGGTTGTTGGAGTCCTTGGTATAGAATCACCATAGTAGCAGCCCTATTGGAAAATCAATAAAAATATGATTGTGCTGGCCCGGAGTCTAGGATTCTAGACACAAGAAGAAGGGTTAAGGTGCAAAGAATGGAAAATATTTTACAACCATGTTTCAGGTAGAAAATGGTCTCAAGGACTGCATCAAATATTCTCCACTGGAAATTACTTTGAAAAATCTTTCCAACGATATGTGGAAGTCTGTAAATGGATCTCAGGATCAAAATTTATTTACAGTCGAAGTAAGGGTCTTGATGTCCATAGAATCAAGTTGAATTCTAGAACCAGGGAAGCAGACCGAATTCCAGAGTCTCATTCAATTGAAAGTAGGCCAAAAATCGAATTTTAAAACCTTAGAACTTAACAGGGTCAGAGTCTCGAAAGGGTCAGAGTCTCAGTCAATTGGAAGCAGGCCGAATTTTGGAATCTTGTAACTTCTTATCTCAGGACGTTGGAAGGTCGACATATCAGAACCTTGGAGGTTTAGAACTTTGGAGTTTTCAAATTTCATAACTCCTTATTAATGAATCATTTTTAAAAGAATCGAGGGCTATGGGGAGCAGGGACTTACAAAGGAATTTTTTTGTAAAACCAAGGATCGAGGGACCCTTTCTCTCTCCTCGGAGAAACACTTGGCAACAATTCATTGGCCCTTAAGAGTTGACGGTGGAAGATGACATTAATATGACATGGCTATATTGAGGACAAATGGCAATTAGTTTCAACATTATTGAGTGCCCTAATGGGGAAACCTTGGTGACACGTGTCACCACTAAGGATATGCCACGTGCGGTTAATGATGACAACATGATGTCACCTTGGGAGCATATCAGAGGTTGGATATTTCGTAACTCCTCCATAATTTCATTTTGGAAAACTATCGATATGAGGGATCTTCGATTTTGTTGGCACTTGGTCATGGAACCCAAATAACCAAGGGTGTAGAGCAAGGCTTAGCACTTAAGTGCTATGGAGATGCCACGTGGGTATTTTAGAGGCCGAAGACTTTGTAACCCCATTGTAAGTGCTTTTGAAAAAGTTCTGATACCAGTGAGCTCCCATGTTGTTGTCACTTGGTCGTGGAGCCCAAAGAGCCAAGTGGTAGGGCAAGAACACAAGGAGATAGGCCCCCAACAAGATCCTGAATGGCTTAGCACCTAAATTCTATGCCACCAGTCACAACACTTGGTCCTATGGTGGAAAAAGAATAAGAGGTGAAGCAAAATGGGCTAAAGGTCAAACTCAGAATTTTAGAATCTTGTGATTTCATAACATGTCCTGGAAATAAAGTTACGAAGTGTGGGGCTCTAATATTGCAGCACAACTACTTTAATGAAGTCAATGATCGCTTTCATAGGCAAGAGACAGAGATATAGAGGAACAAGATTGCGTAGGATGATTTAAAAGAGTCTGCCATGAGTTGAGACAAACCATCCCTAATATTTATTCCATGCTACAAGAAATTGAATGAATATCAGAGCCTCGGGTACAAGAGATTTGTTCATAGAAAGAACAAGGTCATTGTTGAAGTGTGCAGGTTGATTAAGTATTTATGTCTCGACATGGGAACACAGGTGTCCATCCTCATTTTTAATGCAACAAAAATGAGGAAGAGAAAAAAATCCCATTCTCATTGGTTAATAAGGCTACATTTCCTATGTAGCAGATGCAATAGTAGGAAGGAGTGCTAAATGCAAAAGTACACTCGGGCAGCGTGAATTGCAGTTATTGAGTAGCTGAGCAGGAGAAAATGTTCAAGAGCCCATGTTCCATGTTTAATATGACCATAGTAGAAAGATATTAGACGCACTAGCAGGAAGGAGTGCCAAGTGTAGGATAACACTTAGGTAGCTTGAATGACTGAATGATGCCTGATAGAGACAACATTGATCACAACGCAGGAAAGGAAAGAAATCGTGGAGACAAGTAGATAAATGCGGAGGAAGCAACATTGTTTCTAGGGAGATGTATGGAGAGATCTGTGCATGAGTGTGTTGTTGATGTGAGGTTGAGCGAACCTATACTGAAGAGATGAGGCTGAGAGTGCCTATGAAGAGGAAAGAGACCCTTAGAGAGCTCATGTTATTGTGTGAGGCTGAGAGAGCCTATGAAAAAGAAGAGGCCAAGAGCAGAGTATATGCTATGAAGTGTGAGACGTGTGGAGAACTTTGAATGTGAGTGTGCTGCTAAGAAGAGATCATGTGTGCCTAACCAGAAAGAAGGGTGACAACAAAGATCCTTATTGAGTATGTTGCCACAGAGTAGGTAGAGTGTAGAGAGTGTTGTGTGTTAGCCAATGTTGTTGAGCAGAATGACGATTTGATGCAAAGTGAGCAGAGGACAAAGTGTAGCATGGGATGAGTAGAGGAAAGGTTTTTGAGGAGAACAAAGATGATACCAAGTAGATTGGCTTCCATCTATAGAAAAAATTAGTTCCTTATTGAGTGTGGATTGGAACATGCATACAGGTGTCTGAGAAGGCTTAGGGGTTGGTTCCTCCTGCAAGTTGGTTCTTGCATAAATCAAAGGAGCTCCAAGTTCTTTCTTGTAAAAACTCCATGAAGTTGGTGCTTCTAGAAGGCTAATCAGGTGTATACCAAAGGAGGGAGTTGTTGCTTCCTACTAGTGGGTTTTAGCAAACAATCAAAGGGAATTGGTGTTTACTGTGAGGGGTGGCTCACAAACAAAATGATGTAATAAAGTAGGTGATCTCATTTTTACATCAATAACAACAACAAGATTTGGTGGTTTTTTATGAGAAGGGTTTCCATGTTAGACTTCCCTGTCTCATGTGTTTGTTGCTCGTGATGTGTATGATTGTATTCGTTGATATGTATGTTGTTATGATTTGTTAATATTCTCTCCCATATAATGGATGAAATTTTTGAATGAGTAAATATAAATTAGCATAAACTTTTAAATTATCCTTAATACTGATTCACCCCCCCTCTTAGTATTAGCATTATTTCCAATAATTGGTAGCAGAGCCAAGGTTCCTTCAGGAATATCTTAATGACTAGAAGGTAGATCATAGGGAAACAATGCCTAATCAAGTTTGACTAACAAAAAAAGGAGTTCCATTTTTAAATGGATCAGACTATGAGCTCTGGAATATCATAATGGAAGCCTACTTGATGGTAGTCAATGAAGACATTTTTTGTCTGTGATATATGGAGAGAGAAATGAGTTTAATATAGAAGCCAAGGAAATATCATGAAAGGGTTGTATAGATGAGATGTTGAGGAAGTAAGGAACTATGAGACAACAAAGGAAATGCTAAATTTATTGCAAGTTCTATATGGAGAAGATTTCAATGTGGCTCAAGAGAAGGTCAAAGAACCTTATTGCTCAAGTAGTGAGCCAGAACATGTAGTTGTTGGTAATAAGAAGGAAAGGAAGAAAAATGAGAAGGTGTCCCAAAGGAAAGATGCTCAAAATATTGAAGATATTTCTTCCTCTAAGAAAATTGTTGATCTTCACTCCAAGGATGGTGAAGTAGAAGACCTAGATGAGAGGCCATGCAACTTAGAATAAGATATTTATTTGTCATACATGTAAAGAAATAGGTCACTCGTTATCTAAATGTTCACGTGAATCACTTGAGGATAGAGATAGCTATGCATCTAGTAGTAGTAATGAATATAGACCTACTTTAGTAGTAATAGAAAATGAGGGATCTTCTGAAGAAGAAGAGAGTATATCCTATAAAGAGAATAGGTGTATCACTGGAAGTGATGAATATGGAATACTCCTCAGAATTGTGGAAGATTCTATGGACACAAAGATGGATTTAGATTTTTGTGGTGGCTCATCCAACACCTCTGATACTGAAGAAAAGGATCTAGATGAAAGGATCTATTTGAGGAAGAATTTGATCTCTTCTCTAAAAGAGATCAAGGATCTAGCAGAATAAAATCTTAAGAAAAGGGAGCAGTTGCATGAGTATGAGATTTAGAAGTTGAGAAAAACAATATTCAATATTAATGCTCAACAAGAAGAGGATCACAGGTTGAGTGCGATGTTTACCAATAATCTAAACAATAGACAAGCTTACTGTGAGAGATTACAAAGTGAAGTAGCCTCATTGAGATACAACATAGAAAGGACAAATAAAAAGTTATATCAATATTAGAAGCTTGAGCAGAGAAAAAACGCCTTGGATGAGATGATGTTGGGTGATGGAAAAGGTATGCATTTACTATTAAACTCATCATCCTTTTCCCTTATTCTTATCTTTTCTATATATTAATGCGCTAATCTATTAAGGAATTACAGTAAGAAATGAAGGAATTATCTGCAGTTATGACTTAGCTAATTATTACCTTTCTTTATGTAGGAAAACAACAAAAGGAAAAAATGTTGTTCCCTATGAAGGAACATCAAATATCGACAAGCTAAGGAAGGAACGTGGTGGTTGCAGATAAGGCCAATAGCAAATCAGCAGAATTAGTGCAAGAAAGGAAATGATGTGTGAAGATGGAAAACTGTTGTGGGGATCGCGTTTATCATTTATCTTTTTACCCTTTCCTATTATAAAAGGAGATGTTTTGTAAGAAGGAAGGAAGGAGGAATTTCCATATTATTGAAATTGTAATCATAATTACAGACTTTCACTATCAAGAAGAACATGAATATATTGTAATTCTCATTCAATTTGATGATTAATATATAAGTAAAGTTGTTGTTCCCTTGCGTTTCCTGAAGTAACTTAGCAATGTTCGCTGGAGGCTAAGGGCTAGACCTCTGGTGGATTCAACTACTTTTCTTGTGTCATACATTTCTAATTCTCACAAGTGTGATGGTTTGATAGTATTATTGCTTTCTATGATTTTATCTCTTCACTGTTTATTATTTTCCAGTGTTGACAAAATCTCTTTACCTTATATAATTTACAGTGTTGTCGTTGATTCAGTTTACTTTCATTTCAGATCAAGTTTCTTAGATAAATATTCCGCTTGATATAATCAACTATAAAGAGTATTAACTATCACTGTTGAAACTCTCAGATTGATATCATTCGTTGTTTAGATTAATTATTAAGGATTGGGTTTGATTTAGATTAAATCAGTTAAAGAGGGATGAGTTATCACTATTGTACTCTCAACTGATGTTGTTGTTAATTTGATGAATGTAAGATTTGATTTCATTAAAGGATTGAGTTTTCTTTAATTGCAATTGGAATTTACTAGATGTATCCATTTACTCTTGTATTTAAAAGATCTATACTGCAATTTAGGAAACATTACTCTTTGAGTTAAATAGCTCGGATTGATAATTAATGTGAGGATAATTAGGAGTTTTAAAAGGCACCTTTTATCGACCAACATTTATTGAAATGAAGCATAGATTAATAGGCTACATCAAATCAATGAATTGGATGAAATCTAGCTATCAACTCTTCAACACACTGCACTGATCCAACAACAAAGAGCGAAATCACATGATGCCCTTATCAAGAAGAAGATCTTCCACGAAAGAGATTGGGCACTCCTGTATGACTCTAGGTTCCAGGAGTTCCCGGGAAAACTCCATACCAGATGGTTAGGGCCTTATGAGATACAAGAGGTGCATGATAATGGCACCCTCACATTAGCCACCATTGATGGGTCTGGCTACTCTTTTAAAGCGAATGGACATTGATTACGACTCTATCACAAACTACTTACCAGAGAGTCCTTTTGCCAAAAATTACGGGAAGATTCCACCATACAAATTCTTGATGAGGAGGGCAACTCGTCCACAGCATCGACCTAGTGGAGAATTTATTTGTTTTTGAAATTTATACATAAATTTTCCTTTCTATTTGATTGAATTTTCTTGTATAAATTGTATATAAATTCTTTTTCCTACTTTTTCTTTGCTATTCCCTCTAAGGAACAGCTACTGTTCCCTCTAAGGAATGGTTATCATCCCCTCTAAAGAACATCAATGTTCATATGGATTTTCTTCTTGCTGTTCCCTTTAAGGAATAATTGTTGTTCCCTCTAAGGAACAACCACTGTTCCCTTTAAGGAACATCAATTTTGTGTGCAGATTTTCTTGCTGTTCCCTTTAAGGAACAACTGCTGTTCCCCCTAAGGAACAACTACTGTTCCCTTTAAGGAACAACAATTTTGTGTGCAGATTTTCTTGTTGTTCTCTTTAAGGAACAACTGTTAACAATGTAAACTTTGAAACGGGAACTGATACTGTTACCCGTTTCGTAGAGATAGCAAAAAAATGACCCGATTTTCAAACGTGGTGATGCAGAATACACATTTTTTTTAGAACATGGTTTTTGGAACTTTAATTTTTTTCATGTGCATTAAGTTTTAGAATGGTAGTGAATGGTAGTGATTTTCATGCTGATTTAAAAAAGTGGTTATTCTGCATCGCACCCTTTTTTTAAAAGACCGATTTTTTTATTTTAAATTTTTTTATTGTATGGAATGTAAATAATTATTTTTTAAAATTAATAATTTTGGAAGTGGTCTTCTTCTTCATATTATCTTGTTTTTTATTTTTTTTTTTTTAAATTTTGTAGTGAGGTTTTTATTGTTTCGAATATTTAAAGAAGAATGTCGATATTTTGCATTTTCGATATTCTACATATTTATACATTGTTAATTAAATTTTCAATCCAAATGAAATAATTGTCTGTAAAAAACAAATATAAAAAAAATATATAAAAAAAAAAGAAAAAGAAAAAATAAAAATGTTAAAAAAAATTATCTCATAAACCCTAAAAGAATTTGGAAAAAATAAAAAATAATATATATATATATATTTAAGTAAGTAAAAATAGAGAAATTAAGAAAAAACATTAGCAAAACTAGGGAAAAAAATAAAAAAATTAAAAACAAACTAGTTTAAAAAAAAAAATAGAAAATTAACGAAAAAATGAAAAAACTAGTAAAATTAATATTTAAAAAAACAAAAATAAAATCAAATTATAAAAAAAAACCCCAAAAAATATTAAAATGGCGGAAAATATATGTTTTTTCAAATGGAAAAATAAATAAAAAAATAAAAAAAAACATTTACAATTTATCAAAAAAATACCTATTTTTGATTTTTTTTTTTTTTAAATTCAAAAAAAAAAAAAAAAAAAAAAAAAAAAAAAAATAAAATTAAAATTATAAATAAAAAAAAAACCCAAAAAGATGCATATTTTTTATTTTTTGATTTTTTTTATAAGTTAATAATAATTATTGTTTTTAAAACTAACATTTTTATTTAAAAAAAATAAAAATAAAAATTAATTTTTTTTAAACAAACGTTTTTTTTTAATTAAAAAAATCATTATTTTTTTTTAACAAACTTTTTCTTTTAAATTAAAAAAATTATAATTTTTTTTAAACATTATAATTTTTAAATAAACATTATAATTATAATTTTTATTAAACAAATTTTTTTTTTAATTAAAAAAATTATAATTTTTTTTAATTTTCATATTTAAAAAAATTATTAAAAAAAAAATTTAAAATAAACATTATAATTATAATTTTTATTAAACAAACTTTTTTTTAATTAAAAAAATTATAATGTTTTTTAATTTTCGTATTTAAAAAAATTATTAAAAAAAAATTAAAATTATTTTTTTTAACGGAATTAATGATTTTTTATTAAAAAAAATTAAATTTTGAAAAGCCACTGCCCCCCGGCCGCCTGTGGTGGCGCGGCCGTGGGTGAAGGGCTTGCCCGCAGGCACCTCCACCCACGGCCGCGCCACCACGGGTGGCCGGGGGTCGGGGGGTCGATTCCGGGTCACTTAACGTACCTCACCCTACCGGGCCTATGGTCGAGCCTGCTTAGGCATCCTCTTCCATCCATCCTTCAACTCCATCCTTCAACTCCATCCTCTGCCAGCCATACCCCATCCAGCCTCTTCCTTCACCTCCAGCCATCCTCTGCCAGCCATCCTCCATCCAGCCTTCCTCTACCTCTTCCGGATACAAACTAGAATTCTCGTGTAGGAATGAATCCAGTCCAGCTAGAGAATCTAGTCAAGCCAGCTCAAAATAGAATCTAGTCAATAGCCAGCTAATGGAGGAGGGACCTAACTAATTGTATTAGCTATCCCGCCACCGGGAGTGTAGTTATACACCTTTCACCTCCGGTAGGGACCACCGGTTTCACTATCCTGAGGTCCAGCTTGCCTTCCATCCAAACATCCAGCTTAGGATTGATGTAATGAAATAGAGAATATATGCATTGAAGAAGGGTTGGGTACCAACGTGTGGCTAAAGTAGCGATAAAACGCACGCAAATGTTCAATTTACTTATTGGGTGGCCCCTCTCAAATAAGTAAAAAAAAGGGCCTGCTGTCGCATCCTTTTCAGAGGCTTGAGAAGGACTGATGCAAGCTCATATAGCTACTTATTGCTTGCTCGACAAATAGAATATGCATTACATTTATAACGGGTCCTTTATGATTTACCCCTATTAATACGCAGGTATCCCCCCCTACGCTTATGCCCCTCCCACTATCGAGCGGGCTCGTTACTGACCCTTTCCCCTTTTCCTTCAAACACACGTCCTATCTCTGTTGTAGTTGTAATCTAAACGGAGTTTTTGCGATCGATGCCCATTCGAGCGGAAGCGAAAGATTAGTGTCTCATCTAGTCAAGCGGTTTCGTCCTATCTTCATTCGACCAGTTTCATTCATTCATTAGTGGCATTATAACTATCAATCGTAGCTGGGTGGACTACCTCTTATGAGCGAGGTGAGACAGAAAAAGGATAGCAATTGATAGAGGCTTTGGAGCTTAGGGATCTTGGTTCTTCAAGCTCAGTCGTTGGTACGGTCATTCGAGTCATTTCGTTATGCCAATCCTCCTCAGACCGTATGCCATCCCTCCCATCGTATTCCCTAGGAACCTCTGAATATATCACTGGACCAACCCTTATTAGATTGTCTTTATTGCTTGTATCCGCTGTGCGGGTGACGGAACGATGGAACCAACCGCATTAGGAGAATAAGCCGATTCCTCCCATGCATTCGATAGTGAAGATCTTTCTCCCAACCCGTACTAGAGATAGCTGCTCCGATAATGAGATATTCTATTGACACTCCGTACTACCCATACCCCTATGCTCTCAGTAAGGATTCAAATAAATGATTGGCAAGTAACGATTCAGAGAAGGACTTATCCCCTGCTGCACTAGTAAATGATTACTATGATACCGCCCACTAAGCCTACCGAATAAGCTCTACCTACCGACCATGAGAAAGATATGAGAAAGATATAGGTGTGACGAGTGAGAAAGCTTGGGTGCGATAGTAGTTTGACTGGATTCGAGGGAGATGGAAGATAAGTAATGGTGCGAACTATAATCTAAGTAATGGGAGATGGAAGATAAGTAATGGTGGGCAACTGAGTCAATCTCTCAAGCTACCATTTGTATAAGCTCCATTTAAACCCCACCCTCATCTAGGGCTTCCTTGAACCAGACATCACTGTTATAACACTGTAACAACAGCTCCCTGTTTCGGTCTTAATATGATGTAATGGATGGTGGGGAAAATTGGTACCTAGCATGAATTCTTGTGAATCCAATTATAACTGTTGCTATACCCTGTACCTTTATGAAATAGATAGGGCATCTTGGGCGAGTCCACTCAACAGCATGCTAAACTCTCACCCCCGAAAGAATAGTGGTGGGGGCCCAGTATGATTCCCTCCAACCCATTTCAAGCATTCCCGATGGGAAGGGATGCTCTTCCTTGCGCTGATGGAATATGGCATCTCTATCTATAGCAGAAGAAGGCGGGAATCGACCCCTCGCCCCCCGGCCGCCCGTGGGCGGAGGTGCCTGCGGGCAGGCCCTCCGCCCATGGCCGCGCCACCACGGGCGGCCGGGGGGCGGTGGCTTTTCAAAATTTATTTTTTTTTAATAAAAAATCATTAATTCCGTTAAAAAAAAAATTAATTTTTTTTTTTTTTAATAATTTTTTTAAATACGAAAATTAAAAAAAATTATAATTTTTTTAATTAAAAAAAAGGTTTGTTTAATAAAAATTATAATTATAATGTTTATTTTAATTTTTTTTTAATAAATTTTTTAAATATGAAAATTAAAAAAAGTTATAATTTTTTTAATTAAATATGGAAATTAAAAAATTAATTTTTAATTTTTAATTTTTTGTTAACTATTTCTATTTTTAAATTTAAAAAACGAAAATGTTTAAAAAAAATTATAATTTTTTTAATTAAAAAAAAAAAAGTTTGTTTAAAAAAAATTAATTTTAATTTTAATTTTTTTGTAAATAAAAAGGTTAGGTTTAAAAAAAATTCCGTTAAAAAAAAAAAAAAAAAGAAAAATTTAATTTTTTTTTGTAATAATTTTTTTAAAATTTGAAATTAAAAAATTAAATTTTTTTTGAAAAAAAATTAAAATCTTTTTTATTATTTGTATTTTAAAATTAAAAAAAAATGTTTAAAAAAAAGATTGTTTAAAATAAAATTTGAATTTAATTTAATTTTTTTTTTCCTTTTTTAAAATAAAAATAGTAGGTTTAATAAAAAATAATTAGATTTTTTTTTTTTTAATAAAAAATATGCATTGTTTGGGTATTTTTTTTTATAATTTGATTTTTTTTTTTTTTTTAATATTAATTTCACTAGATTTTTAATTTCTTTTCGTTAATTTTCTAATTTTTTTTTTAAACTAGTTTATTTTTAATTTCTTTTTCTTTTTTTTCCCAGTTTTTGCTAATGTTTTTTTTTTTATTTCTCTATTTTTACTTACTATATATATATATATATATATATATATATATATATATATATATATATATATATATATATATATATATATATATATTTAAATTTATTTTTTTTCCAAATTCTTTTTCGATTTGTGAGATAATTTTTTTTAACTTTTTTTATTTTTTATTTTTGTTAATTTTCAATTTTTTTAAATGTAGTTTTTTTTAATTTTTTTTGTTTTTTCTTAATTTTTTTTTTTCTATTTTTACCTACTTAATACTTAGTTTTTTTTAAATGTTTTTTTGTTTCTTTTCCGTATTATTTTTTTTTTTTACCAATTTTTTGATGGTTTTTTATTTTTTTATTTTTTATTTTCACTATTTATTTGTTTATAATTTATAATTTTTTTAGTTTTTTAATTTTTACCATTAAATTTTTTTTTTTTTTACATTTTTATGATCGTTATTTTTTTTTTTTTTTTTTTTTTTTTTATATTTGATTTTTTTTAAGTTTTATATTTTTATTTTGTGTTTTGTTTTTATTATATATCTTAATTTATGTTTTGTTATATTTTGAAACTTTTTTTTTGTTTTATGTTTTTTCATTGTTTTAATTTTTAATTTATTTTATGTTTTCATTATTTTTTTAAAATTAAATGTTTTTCGGGGTCATGAAAAAATATTTTACGCCATTATTTCGAAATGTTGAAATTTTACATTTGAAAAAAAAAAGTGTTCTTCCACAATCAACACTATTCGTTTTGAGGGTGTTTTTTGGATAATTTTTGTGCAAAAAATTGGTTTTCACCACCATTTTTAAAACATGTTGAAAATTTACCCAAGAAAAAAATAGGTGTTATTCCAGCATCAACACTTTTCGTTTTTAGCACTGTTTTTGATGTTTTTTTGGGGTTTTTTGGCTAGAGTTCCCGTTTTGAGTTTATAGTTCCCGTTTCAAAGTTTACATTGTTTGTTGTTCCCTCCAAGGAACAGTCGCTGCTCCCTCCAAGGAATAGCCATTGTACCCTCTATGGAACAACAATTTTGTGAACAATTTTTCACTTCTTTCTTTTCATGTTTTTCCCTCTAAGGAACAGCTATTGTTCCCTCTAAGGAACAACAATTTCATATGTATTTGTTTCCCCGTTGTTCCCCCTAAGGAAAAGTTGTTGTTCCCTCTAAGGAACAACTGTTGTTCCCTCTAAGGAACAACTGTTGTTCCCTCTAAGGAATAACAGTTTCGTATCTATTTATTTTCTCGTTGTGAGGAACAACTACTATTCCCTCTATGGAACAACAATTCTGTGTGTATTTGTTTTCCCGCTGTTTCATCTAAGAAACAACTGTCGTTCCCTTTAAGGAACAACAACTGTTCCCTCTAAGGAACAACAATTTTGTGTGTATTCATTTTCTTGTTGTTCCCTCTAAGGAACAACAATTTCACGTCCATTTTTTTTTTTTTGTTCTTTACAAGGAACAACCGCTGTTCCCTCTAAGGAATAGCCATTGTTGCCTCTAAGGAACAACCGCTATTCCCTATAAGGAACAACAATTTTTTTTGGCATGTATTTCCTTTGTTGTTCCCTCTAAGGAGTAGCAGTTTCGGTGTGCAATTTTTCTTCTTGCCATTCCCCCTAAGGAACAATTGTTGTTCCCTATAAGGAACAACACTTTCGTGTATATATCTTTTTGTTATTCCCTACAGGGAACAACACCATCTGCATGTATTTTTCATTTGTTGTTCCTTACAGGGAACAGTCGTTGTTCCCTCTAAGGAACAACACCTTTTTGTGTGTTTTTTTGTTGTTCCCTATAAGGAACAACACTCTTTGTGTGAGGTTTTATTTTGCTGTTTCCTTTAGGAAATAAGCACTTTGTGAATATTATTTCTTTCCATTGCTCACTCTTTATAATTTACAAATATATATGTAAGGATACAAATTTGAAGTTTACTAGAACAAGCAAATCGAATATTATCATCTTTAATGAGATTGCTTTGCATTGATCGAGAAAGGAAGGACACAACCATCTATATCACTTCATTGTCCCCATTTTGACTATAAATCGAATTGATTGATTATTTGTACCATGTTGGTTCTCCTCTAACCCCTATAATTCTCTTTGTTCATTATCATCAAATAAGGTTAAGGGCATACTTTTTTTTTTCTATTGATATGTTCAGACTTCTTCCACCATCCCTACTCCTAAGGAGTGTTGAGCCACCCTCTATATATAAATAGGAAGTGCTAATATATATATATATATATATATATATATATATATATATATATATATATATATATATTAGCACTTCCTATTTATATATAGAGGGTGGCTCAACACTCCTTAGGAGTAGGGATGGTGGAAGAAGTCTGAACATATATAGAGGGTGGCTCAACACTCCTTAGGAGTAGGGATGGTGGAAGAACTCTGAAATATGTTTACTAACAATTCTATGATTTTTCAGATGGAGGATAGGGGGTCTCATCATGAGCCAGCCTACCATGATCATAAGGAAGCAGCGAAGTGGCATTCCCACTATGGCCACCACACCAGGGATATGATCCAATGGATGCATTAGAAAAATAAAGTCCTTGGAACAGGAGGTCTCATCACGAGCCGGCCTGCCCACCTTTCGCTCCTTCCTAGTGAATGGAAATGTGTTCATCTAGTTACCAAGCCAACACATTGGTCTCTACTCTAACATCATAATGCACTTCCCTAATTATACATAGAGGATCATGGTTCCAAAGGGTGAAAAAGCAACTCTATCAAGGTTATAAACACCTGCGGGCAACAGAAGCTCTACTGATGGTATTGGAGTCGTATTTTCAACATCAATAGTTATTATAACTCCCTTTTCTTATTTTTTACCTTTACTACAGAGAGATTATGTTCCTAATCTATTTTTGAACCTTTATGCATGCGATATCTTTTAAAAATCAATCATAGTAGTTTAAGTGGAATGATGACGGCAAAGTATCTTTCTTGCGTCAGATGTCCTTTTTCCTTTTCGAATCACCTCACGACATCTCCACACTTATTCATAATTTTCATTATATGCATTTATTTCAGCACTCCGATATATTTTGTGATCCTATCATTAATATGCATACCTTGTCACTTTTATCACCCCTATACTTCGCCGCCAGCACGCCATTCCTTCACTCATTCGGTCGAAGACGACCTATCATTTCAAAGGGGGGCGAAGAGCAACCTCTAGTGTATTTATGTATGCGTGTCAATCCTTTATATTATTGTGTAGGGAAACATGACATTCCATGATTACGGAGTATGTGGTACAATAGCAAGTCCTAGATAACAGTACTTATGCCTGTAAAGTATCATCCAAAATAACCATTATAACAACTTGTTGTTCCGTCACTCAACTCTGTCTATTGCTGTGATATCTCTGCTACACTAATTGTTTGTAGAATCTAGGCAGCATGGGAGGAAGAACAGTGCACAGGGAGCCGCTAATACTGGCTATTTCTGATGCAACCAGAGAAATTCTAGCCTGAGCTGGGTGGATAACATATTTCACACGATTTCAGCAACCCAATGAAGCAATTGCTATTGAATTCCTACAAAATTTACAGAACGAACAATCTATGATAAGAGGGAGGCAAATCATAGTGTCAAATGCGGTGATAGCTGAAGTGTCCAGATTACCAGCAAAAGGACCCATATGGGCTAATAAAAAATTGAAGTTGTAGGATACTATTGTAGTCTTTAAGGACGAGGGACAGGACCTGATCATCAAAGGCAAAGGAGTTCGACCATCATCCCTTGGAGAACCATGGGGAGAACTAGCTAGAGTCGTCCAGAATTACATCACATGTGACAGGCGAAAAGACGTGGTAAGGCCACGTCAACTTAAACTCTTAGCAGTCCTGAAACAAAAATGTTCTGTGAATTTGCCTGCATATTTGAATTTCCTATTGCATGACACCGCTCGAAGCATGAAAAAGTCCCAACGTATAGAAACTGTCATGAGCCACCACTACTTGATTAGGCTGATAGTGAGTTACAACCTCACCCAACAACAATCAAGTTGGGAGGAATTAGTATTTGCCATTGAAGGGGGCCTAGCTCTGCTTGTGCCTAACCCTGTTTTGAAAAGGAAGAGGACTACCCTTACAGCAAACATTCCCCAAAAGCGTAGACATTCCGCTAGGCTGATGACAAACTTAGGAGCAGCCGAAAACCCCCAAGGTAGTATCAACCAACCCATAGAATTGTCTAGCCCGGGAAGTGAACAACAATTGCAGATAGAAGGCCAAGATAACCCTGATTCGAACCATGAGGAAGAATCAAGGAATTCTGGAGAAGAAGAAAGAAATGAATCAGAACTCCCCTCAACATCAAGTCCCCTAGGTGATTTACTGCATGATATCGAATTGGCCCAGATTTTGGCCAATATGGATGATTTCATACAGCCCAAAATCCCACTCAATTTGAACATTGGAGCAACCCAATCTGTAGAGAACTCTGGCCATGATAGAATTATATCAGAAAACATAAGCTATGAAGAAGAAACAAGCATAGAGGCCACTCAAGAAGAGGTGAACCAAATTGGTGATATGCCTCTAGGAGAACCCAGTTAGGTAGGCCTAAATATAGAGAATGTAGGCCAAACAAGAGAAATAGAAACAAACCAGGGAGATGACTACCAATCTGGGGACACAGTTCTTGTAGAACAAAGCCAAGATGAGCAACCAAGCTCGTTAGGAGCAGAGACGATTAGCAGAATAGTTGTTCCTCCTAAAAAGCATAAAGACAAAATTAAAAAGCTTAGGAAGGAACAACAGAGGCTGCGGAAAATAGTAAAAAGGCTCAGGAAAAAGATAAGAAAATTATCAGTGGGGAAGGTTCCAAACAAAACCCTGAAAACAATAAACGTAGCCGTTCAAACTGAATTATATGAAACAAAAGCTATAGGGACTCAAACTGAGCCCACACTCACTGAACTTATTAAGGAACAACATGCAATTTTTGCAGAAGCAGCTACCCAAATAGAGGCTATACCTTCTTATGACTTAGCTATTCAGACGGAGGTGGTACCCTTCTACAGCACGACTACCCAGACAGAGGCTTGGGCCTCCCACAACAAAGAAACACAGACAATAGGCATCCATTCTCATAGCAGGAGTACATAGACAAATACCTAAGCCAAAGATATCATGACGAGCAACGACCCTAGTATAGTGAATCTTCAAGAAGATCTAGCACAGGCTCGGCTTACCATAGACCGACTTGAGCTAGAAACTATCTCCCAACAAAAATAACAAGAATTACAGAGGCAAATTCGGGACATTAATACATTAGAAAGTGAGACCTTCAATAAATACTGAAAGGCAGAAGAAAGAATTGAGAAAATGAAGCTCAGATTAAAGAAGGTCATGAGTCAAACAAACACTATTTGCTCATTGTACACTGATATCTTGGCATGCAGATCCCTTGCCAATAATTATGCCTTATTTTTGATAGAAAGATACTTGCAGCTGAAAATCAAAGCTGTCAAGGCTGGAAAACTGATAGAATTAAAAAAAATTGAGGATTTCATAAACTTTTGCAAACAGCATGGGGTAAAAGTTCAGAGATTGCTGTTTGAATTTTACCTACATAATTTTGTATTAGAGGAAGAAATTGAAAAGAACCCCAATCCTTTTGTGGGGGATGTGCAATTCGAAGCTTTTATTTCATTCACTGTCAATCGACTGAAATGGTTCAAGGCTCATAACACATTCCAGAGGCAGGAGAATGGACTGGACCTTTGGGAACCAAAACACCTATTACAAATGCTGGCCAGTCACAAAAGTCTGATGAAAAAGGAAGGAGTAATAAAAATTTTGGGGCCTATTTAGAAAGAGATTGTCCAGAAGGGAGTAGAATACTTCCTCTCCATTCAGGAAATCTCCTTGGCTACAGCCAAGTTCAGGTGGACAGTCTCCAATAGTAATGTACAGAATAGAGACCCATTTAATTATAAAAATTTTAAATTGGCTACAGAATTCTTTGTCACTTATAACAATCTCATCTTCAGAGAAGGTCCTTATTGGCTAGGTTGTCGGTTCCGTAGCCCTATTGTTTGGTATCCTGCTGAAGGGTATCGGGCTATATATGAATTGCTTGAAGGGCAGACAGGGCACATCTTTGAGCTTTTGGCCAAGAATCATGGTTTCAGACCGCTTTACAACATTTCTTCTCCAGCTTATTCTTTGACTACTCTGCATACGAACTACATGCTTTTCATGAGGACATGAAAAAGGGTAAGTACAAGAGTATGTTGGGTCATGGAAAAGGTATTCATTTACTATTAAACTCATCATCCTTTTCCCTTATTCTTATCTTTTCTATATCTTAATGCGCTAATTTGTTAAGGAATTACAGTAAGAAATGAAGGAATTATCTACAATTACGACTTAGCTAATTATTACATTTATTTATGCAGGAAAACAACAAAAGGGACAAATGTTGTTCCCTATGAAGGAACATCAAAGATTGGCAACTTAAGGAAGGAACGCGGTAGTTGTAGATAAGGCCAGAAGCAAATTAGCAGAATCAGCGCAAGAAAGGAAACGATGTCTGAAGATGGAAAACTATTGCAAATCCCTCGGGATCAAGAGATCCTGAGGGATCACATTTATCATTTATCTTTTTACCCTTTCCTATTATAAAAGGAGATGTTTTGTAAGAAGGAAGGAAGGAGGAATTTTCGTAGTATTGAAATTGTAATCATAATTATAGACTCTTGTTGTTGAGAAGAACACGAATATATTGTAATGCTCATTCAGTTTGATGATTAATATATAAGTAAAGTTGTTGTTCCCTTGTGTTTCCTGAAGTAACTTAGCAGTGTTCGCTGGCAGCTAAGGGCCTGGCCTCTGGTGGATTCAACTGCTTTTCTTGTGTCATACATTTCCAATTCTCACAAGTGTGATGGTTTGATAGTATTCTTGCTTTCTGTGATTTTATTGCTTCATTGTTTATTATTTTTCAGTGTTGACAGAATCTCTTTACTTTATATAATTTACAGTATTGTCATTGATTCAGTTTACTTTCATTTCAGATCAATTTTCTTAGATAAATGTTTCGCTTGATATAATCAATTGTAAAGAGTATTAACTATCACTATTGAAACTCTCAGATTGATATCATTCATTGTTTAGATTAATTATTGAGGATTGGGTTTGATTTAGATTAAATCAGTTAAAGAGGGATGAGTTATCACTACTGTACTCTCAACTGATGTTGTTGTTACTTTGATGAATGTAAGATTTTATTTCGTTAAAGGATTGAGTTTCTTTAATTGCAATTGGAATTTACTAGATGCATCCGTTTACTCTTGTATTTAAAAGATCTATACTACAATCTAGGAAACATTACTCATTGAGCTAAATAGTAGCCACATACTGTGTACACTCTTGAAATAAGAAGACTTGCCCAGATTGATAATTAATGTGAGGATAATTAGGAGTTTTAAAAGGGACCTTTTATCGACCAATAGATGCTTTCTAAGCAGAGATCCCCACTCATCAAGGTTGTCTTGGGTTTCAAAGAAGAACCAAGCTCCAATAAGGAAAATGATGGAAGGTCAATCACCCACATAAGGGAAACTAGAAATTCCAACAACAACAGAGGAAAATAGGTTATTGAACAACAACAACAACAAGGAAAGGAGAAACAACATGAGAACAAGAGGCAGAAACAGAATGTTATTCAACAATAAGGAGAGTAGCGAAATAGAGACAAGCAGTGGGAATAAAGAATGGGAGGAAACATTGCAAACTATTATGGAAGGCACATAAAGAACCAAAATAAGTCCTTTTCAACTCAAGGACAAGGCATTGAAAGAAAAGGCGACTTTTTTCATCAAAATATTTTTCATGGTTATTGTTTTTCTTGTAATAATATTGGACATGAATCCATAGGCTATATATGGCATGTAAGAAAACAAGATATGTTGTGTAGAAGCAACCCAATAATGCACAAAGTGGTCAGGAGTAAGCATGTTGGCAGCGATAGGATTTTTGAAAAGAATGTTGTTGAGAATAGTAACTCCTATGCCCCATTTTAGTGCTATGTCAAATGCTACAATTGTGGAAATATTGGGCACGATAAAGCATGTTGCAGATATGAGAAGAAAAAGAATGATACTTAGCATATGCATGCAAATATTGCATCTTGGGTGGTGAAGACAAAAAGGAACAAAAGAGAAAAATAATACGAGTTTGTCTTTAGTTCTTTATGTCAAAAGAGCAAGCTAAAAATAGGAGGAAGAAATAAAAAGAAAAGTAGGAAGAATGATCCTCTTACCCTTGCGGTGGACCCCTCTGTGAGGTAGAAAAGTAGTAAGAATATTTGGGTGAAGAAAGAGGAGTGAAGAAGTATCCTTCAGCCATGTGCAGACGACAGAAAGCTCAAACATGCGAAAAGAAGCATCTTGAGGATAATGTTTTGTTTGGACTTAGACAAAGGAGGTTTGGATGAAGGAGGAGGATTATCTTCTCAGTGGGAGTAGATCCTTTGTTTCTCTTCAGTAAAAGAATAGAATGGCCACAAGGGAGGCCAAATAAGTCGGATGCATGAAGCTAGAAATAATAGACATAAATGTGCATCTGCTTGTTGAAGGTATGGTTGAGTCCCCATGTTGATTAAAGTAGTGTATTTGCTTATTTGAAATGTATCAACATCAAAAGAGAGAGGAGGAATGCATCCAGTCAGGTTTTAGGGGGATTAAACAACAAAATTTTATGTTGTGAAAAGAAGATGAGTTGTAGTGGAAGTGTGGAATAAAGAGGCCAACAGTTAAGTCAGGTCCATAGGATCAGTCCCCATGGAGAGACAAGGAAGCATATGTAGGATATTAGAGAGAATTGGCTTTGGGGGAGTTTCTTTGATAGCAATAGAAGGCAAAATTGTTAGCCTTAGGAAGAAATATTGCTTAGGAAATGAAAGGTTTTCCTCTTGGCTAAAATACACTTATTTCATTTAAGCTATGAATCTGATTTTGTCATGTAGTCTTGTGTTCATAAAGCACAATGGGTATATGCTTCAATTTTCATTAGTGTCTAGTTGGTATCGCTGTGTCAATTGATGGTATGGGTTAGTATGGAGTATCCTTTTTGTTTAATTGGACATTTCTTTTTGAGAAAGAGCTACAAGAGGTTGCCTGGTATAGCTTGAAATTTGTATCAATTTATCGGTGCAATTGACAGTCCCTATTGAAGAAGTATTATCTCATGAGGAGATGTGTTTAATATGCTCAATAGAAGTAAGAAAAATCTTTGAAGAAACAATAGCAGTGAAGAGAAAGCTCAACGCATCACTAATGGGTGGTAATTGCAACAACAATAATACCATGAGAAATTTTGATTGGTATTTATTTCTTTTGAATTGGTACAAAAGATGCATTGGCAGAGAGAGTATTTAGTCAGTAGCCATAAGGTGTAAAAAACCAGAGGCATTCAAAGCAGAGGAAGTATATGTTTAAGGGGAACATATCACACATGTCCAGTATATAGAACAAAAACAACTATCACTCCTTGAAGAGAAGTCTACAGAGTAGAATGCACATTAGGAGCTATACCCTCATCATCAATAGTCAATGATTGCATGGGGGAGAAGAAGCAGCTTGTGGCCCTTTTCCATTGATGTCAAAGGGGGATAGAAGCTTATTAGAGAACAAGGTTTGATGGCCCAAGAAGAGGAAATAAAGTCATTAGTGGCTCATGAAAGGATTGGCCATCAATGTAGAAAAGTGAAGAGGTGTTAACATTGATTCCAAGGGGGAATATTGTTGGACAGTTGGCATTGTATTTCTAACTAGTGGCAGTAAGTGTGTTGGCATTGATGAAAATATTCATTTTGGGAGATCAAGTTGGGTAGCTGGAATTTCCTGGCAGTTAGTAAGTGTGTTGGCATTAACGTCAATCACACTAGCATGGATGTATGTGCAAGCATGATGTTAGGAAGGATAAAATTGATGTATGATAGGCTAGTTTGATGGTAACAAATGTTAGCATTGATGTGATTGATGTGTCAAGCTTAGGAGGAGTCATATGGTTGCTGTAGTATCTCGTAGAGAATCACCATAGTAGAAGACCTATTGGAAAAACCATAAACAAATGATTATGTTGGTCGGGGAGCATAGGATTCCAGGTACAAGAAGAAGGGTGAAGGTGAAAAAAATGGCAGAGAATTTGAAACCTTGTTTCAGGTAGAAAATGGGATCAAGGACTACATCAAACCTTCTCCATGGAAAATTTCTTTGAAAAATATTTCCAATGATATGTGGAATTTTGTAAATGGGTCTCGAGATAAAAAGTTATTCATAGTCAAAGTAAGGGTCTTGAAGTCCTTAGAAGCAGGCTGAATTTCAGAGTCTTTGTCAATCAGAAGTAGGACAAACATAGGATCCCCGAATTTCAAAACCTCAAAACTTCGGAGGGTTGGAGTCCGAGTCAATCGCAGCAGGCCAAGTTTTAGACCTTGAATTTAGGAACCTTAGAATCTCATAACTTGTTATGTTGGGACGTCGGAAGGTCAGCATATCAAAACCTTAGAGGTTTGGAAATTTAGAGTTTTAGAATTTTGTAACTCCTTATTAATGAATATTTTTTTAAAAGCACCAAGGGTTTCATGGAGTGAGGAATTACAAATGAATTTGTTTGTAAAACCAATGAATGAGGGACCCTTTCTCTCTCCTTAGACAAGACACTTTGCAGTAGTTGATTGGCCCTCAGGAGATAACTGTGGAAGATAACATCAACACGACAGGGTTATATGGGGGACACATGTTAGTCAATCTCAACATTATTGATTGGACTAATGGAGAAAATCCTTGTGACACATGTCACCACTAAGGAGACACCACATTTGGTTGATGATGATAGCATGATGTCACCCTCAGAGCATATCGGAGGTCGAAAATTTCAAAACTTCTACGTAATTGCATTTTGAGAAAAGTCTCGATACGAGGGAGCTCCGATGTTGTTGGAACTTGGACATGGAGCCCAAACAACCAAGGGCATAGAGCAGGGCTTAACATTGAATTGCTATGGATATGCCACGTGGCTATTTCAGAGGTCGGAGTGTTGGTCCTCAATTTTGATCATTTTCGTTTGTCGTAAACCCACTTATTTACCACGATTTTCCACCTCATTCCACTTACTTATGCCTCATTTTACCCTTATTTTTCATAATCAAGTACTTAGATTAAGTTTTTCAATTTCTAGGAATTTTAGTAAAAATTGGGTTTTTAGTCTATTTTTGGACATAACTGAAAATTCCTGTAATGGCTCCATTGAAGTCATACTTGCATGAAACCTAGGCATGAGCTGAGCATAGATATAGAAATATTGGGAACCAAGGATTGATGTGTACCTATTGGATCTGTCAAATTGAGCTAAAACAAACCCGATCAACTCTGGTGAAACATGACCTACTATTTAGAAAATCCCTAGTAAATAAGCCAAATTTAGTATTTTTGGAGATTTTCCAAATTTTGTGTAACTAAATAGATGTATTTGACAAAGATAGATGGGATTATGATAGATATGATTGTTAGAGACATTTCAGTCAAGTTTGTTTATTATTCCACTATTTAAGCCAAGTCTTTTGAAGGCTTGAGCATGTAGAATTTTATGTAATCTGATTTTGAGACCCTTTGAAAGCTGAAAGTTAATTAAAGAACCTATTTCATTTCATTTGTTGTTCATGAATGAGTGAGTAACTGATTTTTCTGTAGCTAAGATCTCTTCAAGTGTGCTAGGCAAAGGTGGAGGGGCCCCACACTAAGGTAAGTGCACATCTTGGTTAATTTAGCATAAATTTTCATAAACTAGTTTTTGATTCAAATGTATTTAGATGTGTAAAGATTTATTATAATTGTTGGATGAATATTGGTTTAATTCTAATCTACATATGAAGGGAAAAACAAGAATTTGAGTTAAATGCTCCTTTTATTTGATCAGGAACTGTAATTGAAATTCATCCTCTTTTCCTTGTTTAAAGTTATTTTTAAATTTCTAGTTTTAAAGAAATGGCGACAATGATAAAATAGAAGTGTGAAGAAGGAAATCCTGAATCTCCTTAGTTAGAAGCCTCTTCTTTTACATCTTCTACATCATAAACTATTGTTAATTAGTGATTAGTGATTTCTCTTCATGGAAGTAATATTGTAGGGAAGGACAACCTGGTTCTCCTAAATTAGGAGCCTCATCCTGCACATATTACATAAAGTGAATCAGAAATTACTTAATTAGATTTTATATTTGTAATATGGATTTCCTCCAATATTTATATTTTATCTTCTAAAATTGACTACAACTAAAATCCATATACTTTGGACGTACTTCCAAGCTTACAAGCCCAGATTGATAATTAAATACTTGTGTTAATTTTCATAGTAAATTTACCCAACATAGAGATTTCATAACTCCAATGTAATCGCTTTTTGAAAAAGTTTTGATACTAGGGAGCTACGATGTTGTTGGAACTTAGTCATGGAGCCCAAAGAACCAAGGGCATAGAGAGAGAAAATAATGAGATAGGCCCCTGACAGGATCCTGAAGGGCTTAGCACTTAAGTGCTATGTCACCAGAAACGACACTCGGTCCTATGGTGGAAAATTAATAAGAAATGAATCAAAAGGGGCTAAAGGCTAGGCTTGGAATTTTGGAATCTCACGAATTCATACCACATCCTCGAAGTAAAGTTACGAAATGTGGGTCTCTGATATTGCAACACTTATGCTTTAATGGAGTCAATGGCAACTATCGTAGGAAGGAAACATGGAAAGAGATGACCATGATTGTGCAAGATGATTTAAAGGAGTCTCTCATGAGCTAAGACAAGCCATCCCTAATCTTGCTTTCGTGCTACGAAGATTAGACCCTCAAATACAAGAGATTTGTTCATAGAAAGAACAAGAGCCTTGTTGAAGTGTGCAGGTTGATTGAGTATATATGTCTCAGCATGGGAACACTTAGGTTCCCATCCTCATGTTTAATGGAGCAATAATGAGTGAGATAACGAGCCCATTCTTAGTAGTTAATGAGGCTACAATGCCTATGTATCATATGTAATAGTAGGAAGGAGTGCTAAGTATAGAAGTACACTTGGGTAGTGTGAATTCCAGTTGTTTAGTATTTGAGCATGAGAAAATGCTCACAAAGCCATGCTCCATGTTTAATATGATTACAGTAGAAACGTATCAGGTGCAACAACATGATGAAGTGTCAAGTTTAGGAGTTTAGTCAGGTAGCTTGAATGGTTCAAAAATTTGGAGAGCAGTTGATAAATGTGGGGGAAGAAACATTGTTGCTAGTGAGTTGTGTGGAGAGATTTGTGCATGAGTGTGCTACTGCGGTGAGGCCAAGTGAGCATGTGCTGAAGAGAATAGGCTAAGATTGCCTATGCAGAGGAAGGAGACCTTGAGAGAGCCCATGTCATTCTTTGAGGCCAAGAGAGCCTGTAGAATAGAAGAGGGATAAGAGAAGATTATATGTTATGGAGTGTGAGTCATGTGGAGAACTCTTAGTGTGAGTGCGTTGTTAAGAAGAGGTTATGTGTGCCTAAGCAGAAATAAGGGCATGAGCAGAGGTCTTGGCTGATTATGTTGCTACAAAGTGGGTAGAGTACATAGAGTGTTATGTGTTAGTGAATGTTTTTGAGCGGAACAAAAAGTTGCTTTAGAGTGAGCAAAGGACAGAGTGCAGTATGGAATAAGTAGAGGAAAGGATGTTGATGAGAATAGAGTTGATATCAGGAAGAGTACATTCCATCTACAAAGAACATTAGTTCCTTATTCAATGTGGGTTGGAGTGTTCATATAGGAATTTGTTACTTCTAACTGTAGTGGGTGTCTGAGAAGGCTTGGGGATTGGTTCCTCCTACAGGTTGATGATTGCATAAATCCAAGGAGTTGCAAGTCGATGCTTGCAAAAAATCCATGAAGGTGGTGCTCTAGATGGTGCTTCTAGTAGGCTGATAAGATGTTGTTAAAAGGAGGGAGTTGGTGCTTCCTATGAGTGGCAGATCACAAACATATTGATGTAATAGAGTAGGTGATCTCATTGCCCCGAGAGAGAAAAGGACCCCCAAGAGTATGACTGCTAGTGGGGTTGTATTCAATAGGAAATGAAGGACCTAATTTCGTAAAAGCACCAACATAAGGAGGAAAACTCACAGGGATGATGGTGTTAATGGCAGGGTTTCCCCTAGGTAAAATAGTCCCTCTAGGAAAAGTAATCGAGGATGTCATCTCTCCAAATAATGAACTATACGAGGCTTGATAAATATGTTGGCATTATGATGCATGTGTTGTAATTGATGGCAACCCTCTTGTAGTAGAACAACTTACTTATATATAACTAGATGAATCTACAAAAGAGATATCAGATGTGACAGAATACATGAGATGCAGGGCAGCTCAAAGGAATCAAGTTCAGATGTAATGTACAATGGCAACTCACTAAAATGATAGTTCTTAGTACGACAAGTTATCTTTGCCATCAAGTCCAAAGGGGGATATTTTTGGCATTATGATACAAGTATTGTCCTTGATGGAAATTTACTAAGATGATAGATCACAGTTAAGGCTCACAAAATGAAGAAAAAGAGATATGCACAGGTTATCCTTGATAAAGCTGCGTATACACGTGGGTTAGCTGACCAAAAGGTGCGTATACGTATACACGCACTTTCATGCAAGGGAAGGCGTGTACATTGGGTTTTGGTCCATGGTACTTAGTCCTTGGTATTTGGATCTATGGTTTTGGACCACAGTATCTCGTCTGAAGTGTTGAACCCAGGTATTGGGTCCATGGTATTGATTCTTTATGGTTTTGGACCATTGTATTGAGTAAGGCCTAAGAATATAAAAGGAGGAGAAGATCATTAGGCAAAGGCACTGAGAAAGTCTTGAAAATCTGATGAAGTATGAGATACAGTATGTAGGTTATGGGTTCATGATGCTTTGCTTGATCTGAGCTAAGGAGGAATCTCATTGGTTGATGGAGAACAAGATCTAAGGATAGATCGGGATCAAATGGTTTGGAATGAATCATCTCTATATGGTTTGATTATGCTTATTCTAGATAAGTATACTGACTCATTTAATGTTCTGATCTGCGTATAGCTTAAGTTTGAAATAGCTGCAACTCATGAATGAATATTTATAGATTTATACGCTAGTTGACTTTGATAAAAGCGCATACATAGGCAGGTTATATACATCTAAGTGGCGTATACCATATATACTATGATATTTGAAGTTACAGGTGGTTCTAAGTCTGCGAATCTGGTGACTGTTTATTGGTGTCAGTATTCTGCATATTCAGATTGGTTGATTATGTTTAGGTTCAGTGTCGATGGATGAGATCTATAATGGATCAGGATCATAATCACTTACCTTTATGTGATATGATGGACTAGATCTAGTTGCTAACATGCATATTATCCTTGTATATGTAATGATCTAGTTATGTCTAAAGTCAGGAAGTGCAGCGAAGACATAAGTAAGTAATTAATGACATGTACGTTGGTTCGCTTTGGTGAAGTTGAGTATACACACTGGTTCAACTCTTCCAATTAGCATATTCACTATGATGCACGATTTTTGATGATACAGTTAGATCTGAACATTGTTGTAGAGTTATGTGTTCTTCTCTGTGTTCTGGTGATTGCAGTTTGTTGACAAGGTTTCAATGATTCAATATTGGGTGATTCAGATATTGGTGATGCTAGTGTTGATTGATTGTGTGCTTCAATGATATTGATGGGTCTAGTATGAAAATTGGATGAAATGTGGCCTTCAAATTATGGTGTTGTGCTTCAAGAGTATCCATTCTGAAAATTTATGAAACGTGGTACTTGGAGGAAGAAAGAGAAGGTTGTAGCCTTCTGTAGGTCGACACCTACATATTAGTACATTAGGTAGTACAAGAGCTAAGGGGGTGGTAGCTCCCTTCCAGTAGCAGCTGGAAAACGAGTGAAGGTTGGAGCATCCAGTAGGCCGACACCTACGTACTAGTAAAAGGATCGCCTAGTATAAGAGCTAAGGGGGTTGCAGTTCCCTTCCAGGAGAAGCTGGAGAACAAGAGAAGGTTGTAGCCTTCTACAAGTAGAAGCCTATGTATTGGTATAAGACTGCACCAATATAGAAATATTGTAAAAAGAAGTTTCTTATTAAAAGAAGATAGAGATGACTTGTAGCAGGTGGTTTTCACCCACATTGGGTTTCCACCTTACATCATGGTGTTCATGTGTGCTTATTGTGTGTGATGATCTGTTCTATTTTACTGCACCTGTTTACTTTTCATATGGTTAATAAAGTTCTGATGCACTAACTAAAGATCAACAATTTAATGGATTAACTCAATCATAAGTTTACTGGATATACGTTAGTTGCATTAGACACAGTTGCGTGTACACGCAGGTTCCCTTAACTGAAGTAGCGTATATGAATCTGAGTATGGAAATGAAAAAAGTGTTTGATTTGATAATACTGATTCCACCCCCCCCCCTCCCCCTCTCAGTATTATTTCCAACAAAATACTTGAAGCAAGGTTTCCCCCAAGTTTTCTAGGAGAAACAAATCATCCTCCCCACATATTTCCTAAGGTTACTACACCCATATTATGAATAAGGACAATAGCATGAGAAAAATTAGGAGTGAATATTCCTAACCCTATAAGCTGGCTAGGGTTTTATGCCATGGTTAGAATAGATGGAGGAATGGGCACAAAGAAATTAGGGAAATTTTTGGGATTCATAAAAGAGATAGTTGGTATACCCCAAGAAGACGTGAGAGGTGTTGAAGGAGGGGTAGGTCCTTCCACACTCAATGGTGGAAATGATTTCATATTAGTTGAAATTGTAGATAAATAAGGTAAAGGAGAATTGACCTCCTCCATGGGTAATGACAGGAAAGGAGTATAGATGTAGGAAGGTGTTGAGCTATGTAAATTCATCCACTATAATTATCGTCCTAATGGATTGATCAAAGTTGGATTAATAGGGGAGATATTTCTTTCTATAAGTGTCTCGATAGATATCAAGTAACTACTAGGAGGACTAGGAATGGATTCCACAACTAGAGATTGGTTTAGGTATTGAGTATCGACTAAAACCCTATGAGCATGAATAAAAAATTCACCTCTCTCAGGAGGTAGACCACAGATTCTATGTGACTAGTGATGATTAGGTTTATCTAGGGTCAATAAATGTATCATAACCAAATCAAGTTATTGGAGACACCCCTAAGTCCAAACTACTGACTTGGACCAAACAACACACACTAGAAAAGCCCTAAAAGATAGCCACATGCAATCCAATCCTATTACTATGTTTTATATGGCCTTCCAAACAACTACTTACTTGTGATATCTCAACTTCACAAGTAGAGAGGTTAAGGGGAAGATAAGGTAGAGGGATGGTTGTTGCTGACAACCACCACCTATAAGGTGTTCTTCCTAGGAATGATCACTAAGTAGCTTCGTCCCATGAGAGCACACGAAACATGGGCTTTTGGGTAGTCAATCGCAAGCACAGTATTCCCTGCCACAAGTTGGGTAGCCTCGAGGAGAAATGCTCGCATCGTGACCTAAGTCTAACCCCTACTCAAACAGGTCTTTGATGTGCTCTAACTTTGACCATGAGATTATGGAGTATTTTAAAACTCCATACCACAGGAAACTAAGTTGATTTTATGTTCTTGGAGAATTTTACTCACACACCTAACTCCAAAACCATAGCCTATGCTAATGTTGGTGTACTACCAACAAAACATAAACGATGACTCTAGTAAATTTTATTACAATGCTTATTTTAGTGTTTTTTATTTACTTAGTTGGGTAGCAGTGTGAAACACGATGGTGTGAAAGACTCGAGTTAGCTAAAACCATAGATGCAACTATATGTAAATGCAATTTTTTGATTTTCTTCTTTCAATGAAATCTATCTAAAGAAGGGAAAGAGTATTTTTCACTTTTGGAAGAAATTAACAACCACCTATAGAATACACCTCCCAATGGTCCCAAAATGAAATCTCCAAATTTATAAAAATTCAATCCCAAACAAACAATCTCAAGAAATTAACAAGAAAGCCAAAAAGTGGAAATAAGAAGGTAATGGAAACAAGCTAGGGTAGTACCACAATGTATCAAGAAGAGACAATGTTCTACAATGGTCAAACCAAACCCTAACACCACAAATAGATAATAAAAGGGTGGATATATACAATAAAATGGTTTTGATATGAACAACAGACCAAAAACACCCAAACAAACCTTTTCAAACACTTATTTACATAGCTTCATGGGTAAACACCACCTATTTCCAACTAGGGAAAGTACACAACCCAAAAGACAAGAACTCAATCAAGAGCACAAGAAGGAAATAAAGGAAAAAATATGGATGCAAATGAAAATCCAAATATGAAGTTGAAACTAAATTTTTGCTGACTCTACATATCTGAAAATTGAGTTTGAAGTGATGAGGACAATGGCCTCAAAACAAGAACCAAAAACTTAATAAAAAGGCCTTCACAAAGTGCATAAAATGGACCAAATAAAAAGTAAGAAAGAAAATTAGAATTAGTCAAGAAGGCCACAACCAATGAAAGTCAAAAATAGATCCATAAATGAAATCAATAGATCAGAGAACAAAACATTGAGCCGAAAGCAAATGAAAAGCATGAAAACCCTAAAATCAGAAAATGAACAAGAAAAAATATTGATTTTTCAATTAGCGATACCCTCCTTGTTCGGAATCTGTTTGACGTGATTTTTTATTTTATTTTGACTATACTTTCATCAAGAATGCATATCTATGATTAATTTAGTCAAATTCTATATATAAAAGTACAAAATTTAATCTGAAACACAAAATCTATTTTTTTCAACATAAAATAATAATAATAATAAATAAAAACTAGAAATTGAAAGTGAATATAGATATAATTTGAGGTCGAATCTATTCAAATCTGAAACAAATTAGACCAACAAAGATAAAAATAAATTTGCACAATAACATAGAAGAGGGAGAAAACAATAAAATCTAGATCCAAATGACAATAGAAGAGATCCAAATACAAGTAGGGAGAACACTCCCAATAGGAGTTGCCAGTTCTATTGTGGCTATTTTGGCACAACCACTAGGGGTTATTTCACTATAGTCATGTCCCTGTTAGAACTACAATATTTCAAAGAGTATGCCAATGAAAATAAAGATCCAATTACAATCCAAAACATAATCAGATCTATAGATATACAAGTAAACACATAAATCTAGGGTTTGGTTTAAGTGAATACCTGACCTCCTCGTAGGTTGTGGATGGGTGTTGAGCTTACAACAAAGAGATCATGCTCCAAATCAGGAGATCTCGTTCTCTATAGTCACATTTTTTCCTGCACACATTCATAGATAAACATACAATACGTTCTTCCACAGAAGACTGATTATCTCACAAAACCAACATAATAGAAACATATTTGATATACAAATATGAAGGAAATTAATAAAATAATTCATTAATATCAAAATGATAATAGTACATGAAGTATACTATCCGGATTCTCGTCTCTGAATTCCAACAGAATCTCCCCCTCTCTTCGGAGGAAATGACTAACGAAAAGAGAAACACTCCTTGATGGTATAAAATAAGTAGAGTAACCCTAGAAAGAATATCTAAGATAACTCACTATATCTCTAGAGTTCTGAATCTCTAGCTCTAATTAGCTTGGCCCTAGAGAATAGAGTAGTATATATAGATGTAGAGGCAATCCCAAGGGGATAAATGTAGCTGCTTAGGGTCATGAAGTGTTAAGGTATCTTCTATAATAATAGATACTTAACCAACTGATACAGAAGTTGGTCAATTTGATCTCCTTGGGAAACTAAGCCTCTAGAAACCCTTTTTTGAATTATGGATTTTTCTCATTTGTTGTCATTTATGAAATAATTGTTATCTCATAATTATAATATTTTGGTAAAATAATTATGAGAAATTTCTCAATTGTGTAATTTCACCCTTTTAACATGGAATAAACCCCATGTAAGTAAACGTAGAGGTGAAAAGGGGATGCATTCTAGCCAGCAACTGAGGTAAGTTGAACTTAGTTTTTTCTCACTCTAATGGAGTTGCAAATAGGGTTATAACATTTTCCCTCGCTTGGAGCCTATGTCTTATGTCCATTGTCTATTTGTGATCTTAATTGTTTATGGTATTAACGAACAAAACATAATATAGTAATAAGAAGACAACATAACATCAAAAGTAATTATCAAGTAAAGAAAAATCATCTTAGTTGTTGCCCCTATTAATTTCTCAACAATCCCTAGGAGACAAATGTATAATACAAACCAAAGTGAATCAAAAGTATTCTAATTTCTAATCATTTTATCTTGTCGAAATCCTTTGAAATGTCCACTTTATATAAAATATCTCTTTGGTGGTTAATATTGAGTGAGGCTCATAACTTCATGAATCTAGAGGCCTTTCAGAAAACCAAATTATTCTAGAGGTATATTCTTAAAGAGGATGTTTTCTATAAAGAGGTATATGCTTTTATAAATTATCTTATATATGAAATTGCACAAAGAGATTGACATGAATAGCGAAAAGAAATTGGACTATCTACTTTTGGTATCAGTGATATATAATTGGAATTGAAGGAGGTTAATATATGGCTCGAACTTTTGGAATAGTCTACTACTTTCAAGAGATCCTCACAAAGGAAGTCATATAAAGTAAGGTATAATTAAATGGGGAGGTCATTTAGTCTTGACTTTTCCCCTTTTGAAAACTATTGAGAACATTCTCATGTTCATTTTTTTTAACCTTGTCCCTAGGAGAATCATTGCATACTAGGTGATGAAACTAGGAAAGAACCTTATCACTTTTGTTTTCTCATCAATAGTAGAATTTTCTTATTGATGAAAAATATCTTTGAAATATTTTACCCCCTTTAATGATATGTTGTTGAAGGATGCATCTATGAATCTATTAGATATTTGGATCTCCTGAATAATGTTAATGTATTTCCTATGATTTTCAATTCTATAAAAAAAATCAGTGTTATCATATCAAACTTGCATCCAAAGGGATTTACTCTTCATTATCGATTCCTTTTCCTAATTACGAATAATTTTTCTTATATTTTCTTCAGTGTCTCTAATAATCTCCCTTTTTTCTACCAGATCTTCCCAAGATATGTCGTGGCTCTAGGTGTCCTTTAGTCTAAACTCAATTTAATTCAAATATTTGGTATTATTTTCTCTTTATTCCTTAGCACATCTATAAATGACAACTTTTGACGACTTTTATTTCTTTTGCAATTTAATAGGAAGGGATTCATTTGATTTTGGGGAGAATGGGATATAGCATGACTTAATTGCTTCATGATGGGGAGGGATATTCAAACTAGTAAGGATGTAATTTGAAAGGAAAAGGATGTTTTAGCAAACAAGGTTTAAAAAAAGAGGATTGGATTATTATGGGAATCACCTCCTACGGAGATCCATTGGTGCATATGGAGGTTTAGATTCAGTAGATCATCCACTGAGGAAGTCATCTAAGAGTTTTACAATTTTTTCCAACCATGTTTTGGTATTTTTACATGTGGGTATACCTTTTGGAGCAAGGATATGAGTGAAACTAGAATCTTTGACATCTTTGAGAAAATTGGATAGAGGATTAGGATGAGTCAAGAACCCTCATATTTGAGAGACCCCTAGGCTAAGATTTAGATCCAAGCCCACAATATATCTTCTTGAATCAATGAAAGGGATATTGAAATTGTAAGTGCATAACTCTATCCTTTCTAAATATGGCCCATATATGTTTAATCATACAAAGGACATATATATGGAAAACTTTAGGGGCTAATATTCACAAGTGGGCTAATTTTCCATGATTTTTCCAAAAAAAAAATTTGCAATTTCCATTTCTTCTAAAGATGATTCACCAAAATTTTATACTATAAAATTATTTTACCCTAAAAATCACCAAACTCATATGTAATCTATCTATAAAATAATTAGAAATTTGGATATTTTTTATAAAAATATCAACAAACATTATATATTTTTCATATTAGACACAAGGGATATTCGCCAAGATTTATAAAGTTTAAAATAAATTTATGTCCTTAATATCTTCTCTGGACACATATAGATATTTTGAATACAAGTCCCCAAAAATCAAAAATAGAAAATACTAGGATGTATTTACTCTCATACAATATGTAATCCAACCTATAATGACCCCTCTCGATCTTCTTATTGCATCTGTAACTAAAAATTCCCAACGGGGATGATTTTTCCTAAGGAGGAGTATCACTTTCTGTCCATCCATCATGGTCTCCTGTAGGAGAAAGATATGTGGGAGTTAACTTCAAAGAGTATCTTGATTGCTAATTTTTAATGGATTTTCCAACCCTCCACAATTTAAGGAGAGAATTTTAATTTTGAACCCATGAGAGGGTTGATGCTCTAAGCTCCTCAAGGATGGATTTCATTTTCCAATTTATATTTCAAATATTTCACATGTCTAAGAAAGGGAGAGGATGACTTTTCTTCCTCTGCCATGGGGCCTTTGAGTCCCTTCATCAATTATGCTCAGACCTTTTCTCCATTTAGCCTAATGGAATTATCCAAAATGTTAATATCACAAGGTAGGGATAAATTCACGTAGGGACATAGGTTGCAATGAGATGAAGGGGTGGGTTGAAGTGTTAAGGCATCAAGGCATTGATTCAGGATAATGGAAAAACTTGCAATGGGAAAAGTGGTAATGAATGATGGGAAGGGAGAGAAATAGGATAGGGGACATGATGTCAAGGAAATGGAGAGCCTAAAGAGGGAATGAATATAATCTCCAAGAGCAAGAGGAGTAAGGAAATTTGATGGGAAATATTTTTTGAATAGGACATAGGGCATGAGGAATATCCAAGAGGCACAAAATCATTGATAGCTTTGGGGGTGGGATAGGGTGAAGTAGGCATAAGCATTATCTTCTTTTGTTCTTCCAAGGAAAATAGTTCTTTCCCAAATTTCCATGAGTGTGGAACTAATCACATTTGTAGGGAATCCCATCATAATATTGTTGAAAATAGCAACAAGAAATGTTAAAGATAGAATCCAAAAATTCCAATTTAATTTGTCCTTGAATTAAATTGTGAATTAGAATTGTAATTCTTTTCTCATAGCAACTTATAATAGTCAACTAAGTTAAGTTTACTTAGTTAACTTAGAATTTCGAGTTAGAAGTCTTTTGAAAGTCATGTATATGTTCTCCCTAAATTTGAGGGGTCCAGATTTGAGTTTATTTGAGTTGTAATTAGATAACTTAGTCTACTGAGTTATAGGTAGTTAAACTAGTTCTAACTATTTGTGGAACTAGTAGAGGATTAGTAGTGAGTTGGTGCACTGGTGCATCCTCAGGTTCTACTCCAGCTAACTAAATATTCCCTCATGAGAAACTCATGCATGTCAGTTTAGAGGAAGACCCAGTTGAGACTAGAGTGTATGGAAAATGTACTATCAGTTGTATGATTTACTGAGTTGTAAATATCATGCATGCAATCAAAGAAGGACATATTTTTGGATTGTGCAGTTATGGATGAGGAATTTCCCTTTAAATACAGGCTAATTCTCTTAGAAGTTGTGTGAAAATAATTATAGTATTGGAGGCTTAGAAATTTGGCTAAGTATTGGCCAAAGGAAGTCATCAAGTGGAGGATAGGAAATACTTGTGTAGGTTAAGCTCAAGGTTTAGCAGAGCATATTGTATTCATCCAAATTCTTTGACCAAGGGCGCAAGGAATCAGGGGCTTGGGGAGCAGCAAAAGAGAATAGATATTGGCTTGAGCTTGCTTGTGAGCAAGAAGATTGATCATACTTGTGCAGGGATTTTTCTTGTGAGAACAAGCATTGTATTCTCATCTTGGATTTCTCATTAATACAATATAGATAGTAGGGGTTTTGAGCAGTGGCTTTCCCCAGATAAATAGTGTGTTATGTGACATTGATTTTTCTTCTTCTTTTTCGTATTTTTTTTATCGATCGATAGGCTTCCGCTAGTTGAAATTATAAATAGATTCTTGTCTTGTGCTTTAGTAAATTGAATGAGCTTGTGAATCTAAAGAAAATTCTACATGGTATCAAAGAAGTTTTTTTTTTGGGCTGCGAGTTTGAAGAGTAGATCTAAAAAATTTTGTGCAAAATTTTCAGAAAAAAATAGAAGATCTGAATTCCTTACAAAAATACCCAAATTTAAAAAAAAAAAATTGGTCTTATCAAAGTTCAGATGAAGGAGATATCGATAATTTAAAATCAACGTTTTTTTTTTTCAGAAAATTCTGTGATTGCAGGACTAATGAAACAAATTGGTGTCCTAGCCAAGAACCTGTATCCACTTGAGGTACAAGATGCATGAAAATCCTTGAGGAGAAAGGAAAAGCTTAGAGACTTTGTGGTTCAGAGGGAGAGTAAATTACCTCTCAACATGTAGTGCTAGAAGAAGCAGTCTCAGACAATTGTGGAGTAGTCACAATTGGAGAAGCTGAGAAGAGACCAAGTGGAGGCATACACTCATGTAGAGACCTCCAGCAAGGGGAAATTTTGAGCCAAGTGGGTTGAGGTATCACATGCAGCCATACCTCTAGGTGTTAGGTGGGGCGATGTGAAGTGATAGTCCCAAGAGGGTTGAAATTGGGCAGGGTCCATAGAGAGGTTTTATCCCATGGATCGTACCTTGCTACGGGACCCCAAAGTACATAACAGTGGGAGGAATCAGTCGAAGCTGATGTAGTCAGAGCTCAGAGTGATAGAGCCTAGAGCAGTCAGATACGGAAGAGCACATAGAAAGGTTGATAACAGTACAGAAAGGGTGCGCAAAGTTTTCAGTTGACAGAGGCAGTAGTAGTTAGAGACTTTGATGATAGATGCATCATACTGATTTACGTTGGATGTTTTTTTTGTTTCCAGAGTTGTTGGAGAAATGACACTAGAGAGAAGTGTTGCATGTAGAAAATTCCAAGGGTTCAGGATTGAGATCAAGTTGAATTCCTTTCTTGTCGAGAGGGAGTGTTGAAAATAGCAACAAGAAATGTAAAAAATAAAATCCAGAAATTTCAATTTAATTTGTCCTTGAATTAAATTGAGAATTAAAATTGTAATTATTTTCTCATAGCAACTTGTAATAGTTAACTAAGTTAACTTAACATGGTTAACTTAGGAATTTTGAGTTGGAAATTTTTTGGAAGTCATGTATATGTTCTCCCTAAATTTTATGGGTCAATATTGAGTTTATTTGAGTTGTAATTAGATAATTTACTGAGTTATAGGCAATTAAACTAGTTCTAACTGTTTGTGGAACTAGTAGAGGACTAGTAGTGAGTTGGTGCACTGGTACATCCTAAAGTGCTACTCCAGCTAAGTGAGAATTCCCTCATGAGAAACTCATGCATGTTAGTTCAGAGGAAGACCCATTTGATACTAGAGTTCAGGGATAGTGCACTATCAGTTGTATGATTTACTAAGTTGTAAATATCATTCATGCAATTAGAGAAGGACCTAGTTTTGGATTGCACAGTTATGGATGAGGAATTTCTGTTTAAATATGGGCTAATTCTATTAGGAATTGTGCGCAAAGAGTTAGAATCTTGGAGGCTTGGAAATTTGGATAAGTATTGGCCAAAGGAAGTCATCAGGCGGAGGATAGGAAATACTTGTGCAGTTTAAGCTCAAGGTTCAACAGAGCATATTGTATTCATCCAAATTCTTTGACCATGGGAGCAAGGAATCAGGGGCTTGGAGAGCAGTAGAAGAGGCTAGATATTGGCTTGATCTTGCTTGTGAGCAGGGAGATTGATCATACTTTTGAAGGGACTGTCCTTGTAAGAACAAGCATTGTATTCTCATCTTGGATTTATGGTTAGTGCAATATAGATAGTAGGGTTTTTGAGTAGTGGCCTTCCCCAGATAAATATTGTGTTATGTGTCATTGATTTGTCTTCTTCTTGTTCATATTTTTTTCATTGATATATTGGCTTCCACTAGTTGAAAGTATAAGTATATTCTTGTCCCGTGCTTTAGTAAATTTCATGAGCTTGTGAATCTATAAGAAATTTTACAAATATATTCTTTGTTGGTGAGTCGACTACCCTAAACTTATTAATATATCATTAGGGAATCCAAATGAAGGATTTAATTCTACCAAGATGTGATACATACCCATGTAACCCCTTTATTGAAAAGAGAGGTGAACCTTGTAGAAGAAACCAAGAGTGTTCCGAATCTCCTTAAAAATGTCCTTTGACTGATAAATGAAAGGTAGGCTAGGGAATCAAATCCATATGGAAATGAAAACTGATTTCTCAAAATAAACATCAAAATCAATGGACCATTTTTTTATGTACTATTCCTATGAACCCTAGTTGTGTGCCCTTGAGAATATGCTTGGCATCATAAACTAATTTTGTAATATAACCCATCCACCCTTTGGCCAAAATCATGTAGTGAGGAGCATATCCAAGAAACTATCAAAAGTTTGTGTCCATACATTTCCTCATAGAAGCCATAGAAATTCTCTTGTTGGTGAACCTTATAACTATGAATGTCATGTCATTGGACATCCTTTACTAGAACCAAGATCATTTCTTCTATTTTTCTCTTAATGCATTTTCAGTTTTGTTTTAGAGGTTTACTAATAGATGGATTTGACTATATATTAGGTCTAGATATTTGGTTTCCACTAAACATTTATCGTATTAGGATACCGCTTAGAAAACTAGTTTGGTGAAATTATGGAGAGAGATAAGGGAAAAAATTTGGCAAAGGGAGAAGATTGTGAATGGGGAAGGGTATCGTAGATGGGGTTTCTAGTGGTGACCAAGGAGAGTGAAAATATCTATAGATAGGTGATGACATGAAGAATGAAGCAATTTGATACATATAGGGAGATGACAATGTGATAATATTAGAGGGGACACCTATCATCATGGGACTGGTAGGCTTGTCATTCAACCCCCACATTACAACTCTTGGTGTGATAAAGCCACTAACATAGTGTCTTTCAAAGCTAGATTTATTAAAGGAGATATCATTTCTTAGAAGAAGGTTGAAAACTACATCGACGTGATAGGACCTAGGTTCAACTAGATGTGGACTTGTAGCAACAAGTCCACCAAGTAATAAACTATGGCTTCAACCATAGTGAATCCATCTGGAATAGATGTTTTATTTGATGACCTCAGATGCTACCCCAAGAATGTATAACCCTCAAAGATTCAAACCCTAAGCTTTCCATCCATATTTTATTCCTCCTTTTTCCTTCTATATGTTTGATATTCATATTTTTAAATTAATTAACTAAATTTTATTACTGAAAAAATATTACAAGGAAGAACATCTCAAAAATTATAAAATAGAACATAGTAAATTATTATAAATTAACAAATTTAATTGGATGCACATCATAAATAATAAGATAGATTACATAGTAATCCATCTTAATATGAATTTTTTAATTTCTTTTTACATTAAAGGGAAATTCATTTAAAATACTATTCAAACCCTAAGATAATGAATATCATACCTTACCTTCTATTGACAGTGTTGGACTCATCAACATGTCAAGGGATCTCCCCGGTAAGAAGTCCCAACAAGACCTTAGACCATATGGTGTAGGAGTCCCAGCAATGGGTCGTACGATATCACCTTGACCGCGGTTGCGCGTAGAGGCAAGTAAGATGTCCTTGTTGGTAGCAAGGGTGTGACATGTGCAACAAGCAAAGGAAGGTCCATGAATGGTTCTAACACATGGAAGGTGGAGTGAGTGTGCCCCTTGGAAACTTGTGTAAACATGTAACTTCGAAGGGAACACATGAGCAAAGATGCATCACAAACTGGAAGTAAGGTGAACCAACAATCCAAAGTGATGGTTAAACCAACAACACATTTCAGTAAGATTCATACATACATATATAGAAAGAGTCTATACATACATGCGTAAGTGAACAAATACATATATTATTAGAGTAATCGAGCTAACTGAAATATAATAACAACATATATGCATGAAACACGCTGGCTCTGTTATATTAAGAAGTGAAAGTTCCAATCATACAGTACAACCATGACCAACCACTAGCCTCGATAATGGAACGTTACAGTCACTGTCGCCAGCTCCTACAAAGAGATGTACTAGCTCTGCACTGTGGAGAAGCCAAGGCTTGTTACAATACTCTCCAAGATTTCTCTTAGATACTCCTATTGGAATCTTGGCTGACCAAAAGTCTCTACAATGAGTTATGAGGTACTATATATAGAAAAGGGTGGGGTGACCCTTGACATTCCCCTTTGTGATTGCTTAGCTACCCTCATGACTCTTCAACTACTCTATGATTGTTACATTCAACTATTGACACTTGGACTTCCACTTTGCAAGATTTTACATGCAATCTGCACATGTACCCATGTGAGACAAATAGGCTTGAGCAAGCCATACAAGCTATCACTAACACTCGGACAGTTGTGGGAAGACTAACTCTTCGACATTCTCATGATGGTCGACAGTGGCGAACTGATGCCAAGTTTGGTCGTCCGTGAAGGTGTTTGTGTGCTCAATGGTGACATCCTACTGAAAGAAAACTCTTTCCTCCATTGCATTCGGGTACGTTGATATGGCTCCTCTATCTAGCTTGTCTGATAACATGCACATCATCGTCTTGAGTGTAACTAGACCAGCAACATATTGATGCATAGTGTCTGTTCTGATCTCCAAGTGTGTGCTGGTGACCATGCACATCAACTTGTCAAAATACATGTTCAGGTCTAGTCGAACTTGCTTCTTCTCTTCGCTTCGGTGCGTGTGCAAAATGGGCGAGATCGCATGTGTGCACACAATGACATCCATGCTCCTGAATACCCTTTCATGCAATCAACAACACTGCTCACCCTATTTGCTCCATGCCATCTGTTGGATGGGTCCATAACCTGTATGGGCGCAGTTTCATCAGTCTGTGCATGTTGCACCTCTTGCTGTGCCTATTCTCACTACAACTACTTGTGTTTTTTATGTAACTCTTGTTCTTCCTTGAGTTGCTGCTTTAGCACCTGTAACTCCTTCTTTATTTCTCTCTCTTCCTTCACGCAATCCTCTTGTGACATCATCACCTCATAGCCTCAATCTTGAAAGCTTCTTTCATCACAAGTGGATCTGCTTGAGCTTGCAACTTTGTTTTGCCTCTGCACTGTCAACAACTTTCCTCTTGCATTTGTTGCATGCAGGTGTGCTACCTTCTGCTGTTGCTGATGGTGCTTCTTGCTATGACACCACTGCCATTTAATATTTATATCCTTGTCCATGGACAACTAGATGTCTTCATAGATAAGCAAGTTCATAGACACTTGATCGACTGCATCCCCAGTTGTGCTCTGAACGGTGTCTTTGACTCTACTTTCCTGGAAGCCATTGTACCTATGATGCTGAGAGGTAGATGAACATATGTGATACCTAGAGACATAACAACACTCATGATGAGTAATTTGTCAGTCGAAAACCAAAACAAACTAGAGGATTGGTATGCAACATACCTGTGTGACTATCTATGAAGATTGTGCAATTTTCCTTAGGGTGCTGGGAGACTGACTACCAAAACTGTGTAAGGCACAGTCTGGGCTATTGAGAGGCTAACTGACTGCTGGAACTAGGTAATGCACATTCCATCCTGGTCTGCTGAGGACTGAAACTATGCAGTGCACAATTTCAGTTAGCAGTGACATGCAAACCAACAAACTGTATTGCATAGTTTCTGGGGCTAGCAAGGAATTGCCTCCCAAAATTGTGCAATGCAGGCCTAGAATTCAGTGCTAGGCTAGACTTGTGGAATTTATGGAGGGAAGGCAGAGTCTTCATTTCCATAAATGCACAATGCTAGCCGGGCAGGGCAAGGTCCAGGCTAAAGCAACCCAGACCCGTCGACGGGTGACTAAAAACATGACAAGTCTGAATGCATGGTGAAACTGAGTGTAAACAATAGTGAATGGTCATGCATGTAAATAGTAGCTGCAAGATTCAGAAAATGGGAAAGAATGCATGTGTGTGAAGTGGGTTGCCGCAACGGCGAACGTCGGTACAAAAACAGTGTCATGCATGCAACAACAGTGAGATGAAAATGAAAAATGAATTGTTGTTTTTAAAAACTAACATACATTAAAACGACAACAAACTCTCACTGAAATCAAGCAGACAACACTCACACAAAGTGAAACACAAAAAATGACAGAAATGAAGGGTAAGACAGGAGAAGCAGACTTACCCTAAAACAACTAAGCTGAAAGTGCCGAAGACTCCTAGATGTGATGTGGGATGTCAGAGCTGCAAGATTGATGTGAGGAATGAGCTCTACACTGTTTGGTTCATAAGTTTCTATAAGATCGAAATTATGACGCGCATGACACAAATCTAGGAAAAAGCAACACCTAGCGAGAGGTTTCTAAAATGAGCTTTGCATGTAACCTTTAACTGCTAAAAATAGATCCCTAGATCTAGGGATTCCTTTTGCATGCTTCCTTTCGCTATTTCGGGAAGAGCAACCCATGCATGCAAATCAGTTTTACTCGGTCCCGGAGGGAACCGATCAACCTGAAGGCACATGCAACAACTTGATTGACTGAGAGAGTGATTTGGACAGTTTCTATGAGGAACTGGGTTGGCTGTCCTAGAGGGATTGTGCAATTTCTGGGAGGAGCAGGTCACTGTTTCTTAGAATTGCACAATTTTTGGGCTGAGCTGCAGTGCTAGGCAAGATTGCGCAATTTTCCCAAGGAATACCGTTTGAATGCATTGTGCAATTTTTGAGCCCAGAAGGTTGCCCAACAGATTTGCACAATTTTTGGAGGGAAGGCTAGTTCCCCTCCAGAATTACATAATTTTTTGAGGGAGCTGCTCAACCAAAAACTACCCCCAGTCCGGAATGGTGGCATGTGAGGGGAGTGAAGTAAACTAACATGCACAAGTTGGCAAGCTACTAAAAAACCAATGAGGACTATGTACTTGAAAACGCAAGACATGCTGCTAAGGATGGTTGGTAGGGAGCTCCAAAACGAAGCTAAGGAAAAATTTTGGAGGGTGATTGTAGACGCTATAACACCTTTTTAATATATTGTTTTGGCAATTTCTTTTGGACATCATAATTTTATTTACCTTATTTGATATGATTTTTATTTTAATGCATCATATATGTTAGGGCATTCTTTCTATCTTAAAATATATCAGAGAAAAGGTATAATGTATATAATTGCTTTAATTTGTAAATAATAATTAAAGAATTAGATCAAAGAAAACAAAGCCATGAATTTAGGGTTATAAACAATAACTCTTTTTTTTTAAATATAATATTTAATTCGAAATTGTATTGCATTATATTATAATTAAGATCACTTTACTCAAGAGTTTACATTAAATATATTCGATCAATTTTATCTCTAGTGTTTCTTTCTTTGTTTTTAGATTAGATATGTTCTTTTATTCACATTATGTAGCAAAATAATAGAAAATCTAGATTTCTTAGTGGTCTTGCCAGTTGGAAAACTAAGGCTATTTGAGTTGTTAAAATTTAATTGTTCTTTGTGGCTTATCTTGATCGGAAATCAACTCATTTTAATATACCAATATACCACTATGTATAAACAAGTATATATCAATTGATGCCTACTACTACCTATAGTAAGAGTCTAGATAACAAAATAAACAAAAGTATGAACCCAAGTTGGTGAGTGCTTAGCCCTCATTCTCAAAACTTCTGCCATGGGGGATACAAGCCAAACATAAAAAAAACTAAAACATGGAATTTCAAAGAAATCAAGAGAGTGTAACCTTTCCTGAGAGGGACCTAGGTCACCTTCTTTCTTGATTGAACTAGGGGTCTTTGGTTTTGGAGTGTCTACAAGGTTGGATGATTGGGGTAGTGGGGTCCCTTAGACCCTAAGAGCCAACATGGCCCTACCCTTATTTTTTGTTCTCCAAGAAACCTTTTACAACAATGCAAAGTCTAAAGACCCCTTTAACAAAATCCTCAAATTTTCAGTCTAAGAGGGATAGTTGTTTCCTCATTATTAATAGCTCCTCTCATTTTAGTGTGTCTACCTATGCCACCATGCATTTTTTATGCTATTACATCTTATCCATTTGAGAAAAATTGGTTTCCCTTGTACAGGAATTGCTCAAGTTGCACACCCACACTTGGGTTTTAGCTAATATTCTCATTGAATCCACTAATTCCCAAAATTTTTGGAGAGCCTCATCAATGTCACTGATTGTTGTCTTCCCCCACATTGAACACACCTACAATAAACTAGTATGTGCACTTAAACAATGTCATGTTCTTCTCTTGTTACTTGTCATTGAAAATGTCTCGTCTTTGAGATCACCCTCAAGATCTCTAGTGGCGTTTTTTCCTTTTTTATTGTTCCCAGTGTTTCAAATCCATGGCTTTGAAGTCTCTCTTCGGCTCTGCAAATCCAGACCATACTTCCACTCTTAAGGCACAAATGTGAGGGAGATTATAAACAAAGAATTTGACCAAGGTGAAAAAACTGGATGCATGGTAGCGCGGGATTGTTAATCCCGCTTCCACATCCCACTCGATTCTCTAGCTCATTATGGAGGTTTTGGATCACACCTTATGGAAATAATGCCTAAATCCTTGTTTGTCACTAGTAGAATATTTGGAATTAACATCACTTGCACTTGTTATGCCATGACCATCCTTCACCTTTCCTTCAATCATATTTTCATTTTTCCTATGTTCCTCCTATCCATAGATTGAGGCTCTACTCATGTGTCCATTTTTATGGTAATTTATGGGGACATTAATTGTATTGTATTTCACTGTACTATAGGCTCGATCGGAATGATGGTTCAGAAATCCCATACTAGGCATAGATCATCGAACCTAGCCACCCCACATCTCCTCCATTACCTTGCCATGTGACATTCCCTATTTTCCACATCTTCTGTGATACAAAGCTAGCTATGTTCATAATGGTTGGGCATCCTATCAAGGAGTTCTCTATAGTGTTTTTCACCTCAGTGTAATTAAAATGTATCACCATTTATATCATTTCACTCTACCCTTTTTTTAAAAATATTTTCAAAAACATATAATATTTATTATATTAATATGTAGACCAAAATCTATACATTTTGAAATATATATTTTCATACAACCTCCATTTTTTTACTCTATGTTGATATATATTAATCTATAATATCTTATAGATACACATACCATTAAAAATAGTTTTTCTTTGCTAACTACATTTTTCATACTTAAATGGAACAAAAATCCTATTTAATGGAATTATATATTTCCCTAATTACAATTCTTAATAGAAAACTCAAAATTTCCAATAAATTTATTTCATAATTAAAATTTTCAATATTCTATTTTTTTTTTAAGAATTACAAATACCATGAAAAAGTTAAATTAATAAATTATAATTTTAATTTAAGATAATTTGTTTCTTTGCAATTTGCAATATGTTTTATAAATGTGGATTTAGATAAATTGAAATATTTGTGTCAATAAGTGCATTTATTTTGGAATAAGGTTTGGAGAATTTTAATTTAATTATAAATAATTATTAAGTGAGTGGTAGAGATTTAACTTCCATGGAATATTTTAGAATATTCATGGTAATATACACAAATCAATGATTGAGATTTCTCTACAAAGCAGTTATGACTTTTTCTCCATTTTAATTGAATCAATTATTTTAAAAATATGTCATATGAACAAGTGTGATATGAAGTTATTTATGTTTTTTTGGGCAAGTCATATTGATAATCCACAGTATTGACCCATGATATTGTAACAAATCCGATGCACAAATTAAGAATATCCATGGTAAATTGGGGGTAAATCTCCTTGGTTAAGAATCATGCTCCATATCTTTTCAAATAAATATATGTTTAATTTATATATTAATTTTTTTTTAATTAATAATAATAATACTTTAAAATAATTTATAATTTAGTTAGTTTTATCATTTTTAATTAGCCCTGTCTATTTTGAAATGGAGCTTCCAAAATTTTAATTTAATTATGAATAATTACTGTGCGGATGGTAGGGATTTCACCTCCACCAAATATTCGTAGTAGTACATGTAAATCAAGGGTTGACATTTATATCCAAATTAGTTATACTATTTTTGTCCTTTTAATTAAATTGATTAATTAAAAAAATGTCATATGAACTAGTGTGATATGAAGTGAGTTATGGTTTTTTGGGTATGCTATATTGATAAACAGTGTATTGATAAGCCATGATATTGTAAGAAATTATATTTACAGATTAAGAATCTTCATTGTAAAGTGGAGGTAAATATCCATGATTAAGAATCTTGTTCTATGTTTTTTAAATGTTTATATGTTTAACTTATGTATTAATTCTTTTTATAATAATAATAATAATAATTTAAGATAAAGTTATAATTTTATTATGTTTTATGATTTTTTTAAATTTTAGTAATAGAAGATGTATAATTAAATTTTTTGATACTTATTATGAATGAATCTCTATCAATATTTATCATCCATTTAATTTATATAATTACGGCTAATTTTATTAGTATAATAATTTATTTTTGTATAATTTAATATTAGAAAATTTTACATTTTTCTTTTTTATTATCAATTATTTTTTATAATTATATTATATTCTTTCATATTTGATTTTATCAATTATTTTTTATGATTATATTATATTCTTTCCTATTTGATTTTTTATTAAATTTTTTAATTTAAAAAATATATAATTACAATTTTGAGCCACCTAAATATAATTTGTAATAGTAATTTTATTAAAAATTACAATTTTAAATAATATAAATTTTAAATAATTACACTTCTAAATTAAAAATAAATAAAAAATTATAAGATTATAATTCAATCACCTTCAAGCTATTAAAATATAACAATAATGAAGCATATTCAAAATTAGATGATCTCAATCCACTATATAGATATTGAATAATTAGATACCTATTATTCAAAATTAGATGATCTCACTCCACTATATAGATATTGAATAATTAGATACCTAAGATTCAAAATTATATACAGATATTGAATAATTATATTCATAATTATATTCATAGGTCATGTTCATGATAAGAAAAAAAATGTAATTAAATACCTAAGCCTTGAGGTTCACGTGAGTGTATAATGAAACATTTTAGTTTTCATATATTTATTGGTAGTATTAATTGTTTTATTAACTGTTAAGTGTGTTTATTTTAATTTAATTAGGAATAAGATTTATAAAATTTTAATTTAACTATCAATAAATAGATAGACACAAAGATTTAACTTGGACCAAATATTTTTTTGCAATAGTAAACAATATCATATGTCAAACTCATCTCCCATTTTCAATTTTATACTTTTCCATTTTTTATTTTAAAAATATTGTATTCACAAAGGAATATTTTAAGTTTTGATTACGTTGAGATATTTTCAATAGTGCCCCATTCTAGTGAACTGACAGTGATACGACATTAATATTTATTCAGCCCTAAGGCCCATACTTTATTCTTTAAGGACCTCAGGTTGAGGATCCGGACATGTGACTCTATTATTAGTGGTTGTGATGTGTATGTATGTTCTCCATTGATATTATAAGATAACATTAATGGTTATGTATGTTATCTATTGGTATTATGATTATTGTAGCATTAATGGTTATGCATGTTCTCTATTGATATTATTGTGATTATAGAATAAATGGTTATGTTTGGTCTCTATTGAATTTATGATGATGATAGCAGTAAAGGATATGTATGCTCTCTATTGATATCTTGATGATGATAGCTTTTATGGATAGGTATGTTTTCTATTGATGTTACAGTGTTGATATCTTTGATGGATATGTATGTTTCCATTGATGTTATGATGATGATAGCCATGATGGATGTGCCCCCTATGTTACCTACTTGCATTAGTTCTGGTTCATAATAAACAATGATGTGAATGACTAGGTGATGTTAGTGATGCTATTATCATAATGACTAACACTGAGAAACCTTGTTACTGATGATTATTGAGTATGGTAGGAAACCACCAGAGGCACTCGCATATGACGAGTTGACGACACCTGGTTTGATGAAAATTTATATTATTTTATCTTTGAAATTCAAAGTCAATTTTGAAACCTGTTATATATGTTTATCTATATTTTGATGATATGTTAATGGTTGCAGGCATAGATTAGTTGCTCGGCCAAATGACTCACATATGGGTGATGGGGTTGTACAATTGGATGGAATTGCATGGGAAGGGTGGGGCAGCATCCCTGATCTCACCCACTAGCTCGCCCACCATGACTTGGCATGGAAAGGTTGAAACACCTTCACCTTGAAGATCATGATGTCATGGGGGCAGGTCCCAAAGTTGGGTCGCTCGTGAGGATTTTACTGGGGGGCGCGCATCAAGGCAGATTCCTTGATCCTCGTCACCATTAGTCTTAGTATAGCAGGCAACATAAGAGATTTTAGTGGTCTCTATCATTGCACCTATACTTCCACTCGTAGCTACTGAATGATTGAAGGGCAAGTGGCGTGGAACCATTTGAACTTCAAGGGAACGTCTTGAAGGGCACAACCAACTTGGCACCCTTGGCATAAAAAATAAACTGTTAGGCATTACACCCTTGGAACTTCAAGGGAATTTCTTGAAGGGCACGACCAAACTTGGCACCCTTGGAATCATTAAACATAAATAAATTAATAAATATAATCAAGATATGAAAAACCATGTAAGTTCACATCAAGGGTAAATGATGTTAGAAACCTAGGTAATTAAACCAAGAATAAAACTTGGGTTAAGAAGATCATATGACGAAATAAAATATTTTACCTTAAAAACTCTACCCTTCCCATGTTGGAAAATATTAGGTAGATAATGTAATTTAATTAGGTAAAAAGGGGAAAGAGGGACATAAATGTAAGGATAAATATTAATCCTAAAACAGTTAAATCTAATTAAGAGAAGAGGATGGTGAATTAAAACAAGATTAATAAATTACTTTTAGAGAAATTTAGAGACCCTCAATGTGGCACCAACCAACATAAGAATATCCATCTAAGAGATAACTTTAGTTAAATTAGGGAGTAAATAGGGGATCAAATCTTGACTAATCAATTGACTTTAGTAGTGAAAAAAATTAAGAAGTAAAAAAGGGATCAATAGACAACTAGGAGAAGAAATAGGAATCTTGTTGAGGTGAGGAAAAATATTGTTTTTAAATTAAAATTTAGGTAAATAATTTTGGAGATCCTTGATGAGAGAGTGACACATGGGTGGGGGAATAATCAAACTATTGGATTATCAAAAATAATTAATTATGCATGAAATGCCAAGTGTCATCTATGAGGACTCTTATAAAAGAAAGGGCAGGTCATGGGAGAAGGGACCTTTTCTTTACCATAATATTGGATGGATGAGATTATGTCAGAGTAGTGACTATGAGCTATAGTGAGTTTGGTGAGGTAGAGGACTTTAGAGAGGGGACTCTTGAGCCAAAGATTTCTCTCCTCTCCCAGCTAATACATTCCTTTGTTGTACAATCCCATTGTGGCTTGGAGGTCCACAGGGAAGGAGAGTACCCAAGGAGTAGGCTGGGAGGTCAACTGGTGGGTCATTGTATTTGGATTAAGCATGTCGACATTGACACTTGGAGGCAACCGACAACAAAGGAGGGCAAATAACGACAAGTCAGGTTTGAATCTCGTCTCTTGGTGAATGGTACCTATGTTGTTATAATATTCTTTTGTATGACTTCATTATGGTTTTAGTTAATAACATATGATATGTTCAATAAAGTGAAATTTAGGAAAGTTGTATATAATGCTTAATAATGTTTGAGTTCCCAATGCTATTTTCTTATGGTTGTATTTTTAGTATTAAAAAATAAATAAAAAAATTAGGGTTAGTCCCTACACTTGGTATCAGAGCTTAGTTGAACCCTTGAGACCTATGGGCCCATGCATGCATGACTAGTTTGTTAAATATCTACTACACTCTACCCTGAAATTGTGTATGGTGACCTTTCAAGGCTCTTAGCTGGTTGTTAGATGCAAAATCCCATATTTGTACAACAGAATTAGTCAAGCCAACACCAATATGTCTTCCATGCACAATAATTTATTATGACTGATATCCTAACTATGCTCAATTTCCAACATAACTCATTATAATTTTGTGGATAATTAAAAAAAAAATTCAACACCTTAAAAAGAAAAAAGAAAAAAAATTAACCATATATGTGTCCATAAAAATTTACAAAAGCAACATATTTATTAAACGTTATTTAAATAAACCTTTGTCACAAGTGGATATGACACGATTATTATGTTCAATGCATCTGAGTTTTCCTGTGCCTTGTCATTTCATTGTTTGTGCCTTCGATTTTAATGTTGATAGTCTTCCTATTCTGAGTCAGAAGGCTCTCCCCTAATAAGCTGCAAATTTATTTTTTGGTGAAAGAGAAAATCAAAATCAACAGTGAATACTTAATAAAATATAGATCTCCCATAATTAAAAAAAAATAAGTCCTATCCATTCCAAAAGAAATTTTATAATCGCAAAGATATTTCCAAATGCATAACCTACATTCGCTAACACTGGAGAAGTGCCATTAAAGTGAGAAAAGCACCCTAGAACTTGGACTTCAAACATGTTACAAAAGAACATGTCTTTGAAGAAACTAAGTATGCTATATAAGTCTTGGAGGCCAGAGGTCTTATGTGAGGAAGTAAACGCAGATTTTTCTTAATGCATTAGGGTTCATTGCAACTCTTAACCACGACAACGAATATTTCTTCATATTAAAATATTTTGAAATCACATCCATCATTACAGTTGTTGTATCGCATGCATGTGGTTCAGGAAATTTATGCTTGTATCGAAGATTTATGATACGATCGGCCCATTCATTGCAATCCAAAAGAATTACATATCAACACATGTGGATCATAAAAAAAATGCAGATCTAGGTAGTTAAGGAATTACAAAATATGTGGACCATAAAAAAAAGCAGATAAAGGTACTTATGGAATTACATATTCATATAAATTCTCGTAACGGTTAGACAATGTTATTTAGAATTACAAGTGATTGGATTTCCAAAAGTGTAGAGCGTAATATTTAAATAATGTCAATGCCTCCTTATCAAAACCATTTCTAACACAAGCCAGAATCATTACAGTCCATGAAAACGAATCTCGTTTTGGCATTTCGTCAAAAACTCTGCGAGAGTCCTTCAGACTTCTGCTTTTGGCATACAAGTTGATCAGTTTATTCCCTAGAAATTTGTCTGCCATGAATCCCCTCTCGTTCATGTAGGTTTGTATTTGTCTACCCTCTGATAAGGCCTTATTTTTAATACAGACATCTAACAGGCATACATATATAGAAGAATCCACACTCTGCTCAATAATATGTAGGATCCATAGCACCTCTTTCAAAATACCCTGCTTGCAGAGAGTTTTGACATCCTTGGCAGTGATACTATAGACACTGCCTCCTGTTTTCATTGTTTCAACTATACTTTTTATTCTGTGAGGATGAAGCATCAATTTGTGATTCACATTGTTTTCTTGGTTGGATTCCTCACTTGGGCTTCCCTTTTGATGCGCAACGCGATCGCTGAAATTCATTTTTCTGTGTCATTTGTGTAATTCGCCTTCAAGCTCAGTAGGAAATATGAAAGAATTTGTTACAAAGATCATAGAAATTGAAGGTGAGAACAACAAATTGAATCACATCACAAGTTCGAAACGTGGGGAGAAAGATCAGAGCAGTTCGAGCCAGTAGTTCGATTCACAATCACATCCATGTAGATTTTAAAATGCGAGTCACAAATTCGTTTTCACCGATGGCAGGAGATTATTTTCCACGTGCCCATAAATCCTCTACATTCTTTGTTAGGTGTATTTTATGTCTTTAATTTTTATGGATCTATCAATGGAAGATAAAAGATTCACCTCTACATGCTTTGTTAGGTATAAATTATGTCTTTAATTTTTATTGGTTTGTCAACGAAAGATAAAAATACTATCTTGCACCTGTTTATATTATTTTAGGGATTAATTTGTTTGTGTTTAAAATCTTTTGGAAATGACAGTTTTAATTCCACATATAACCCCGCCTTTGAATTACACATATTTAGTTTTGCATTAAGACTAGCCATTGCACTATACACTCTGAAATCAACCACAACGTATAGTAACTTAATATCCACTCTACTAGTCGAAACCCAATAGTATGCAATAAAAAAAATCTGTAATTGAGATAGTTGTATACAATTGAAGTCTGTATATGTCCAAGTTAACATTATAGCGATTATATTATAATCATATGAATTTAAAAAAACAAATTTTAACGTTTGCTATTCTAGAGGCAAACAAGAAAAATAAAAAAATCTCCAAATCCATCATCTATTACCATCAATCACAATGTATAGAAACTGAATATATACTTTAGTAGTCGAAATTTAACAGTATAGAAACCGAATATATACTTTAGGATTCGAAGTTTAACAATATATAATTACAATTGAGATCTGTAATCAAGTTAAGCATGTGAATCTGCTGTTACTCACGACTACAATGTATACAGTTTGAATATATAATTTACATAATCTCAATATAAAAAAATTGAACTGGTTACCGATCTGATTGTAACTTTCCTATACCTAAAAAACATGAACTGAGTTAATAGTTAACTTAGAAAATTTATTAAGAAAAAAGAGCCCACATAAAAGGAAACTAAAATGATAAGGACCCCGTCCTTGAATTCTCTCTTACTCTCATGATAATTCAAGTGCACATAATTGTCTCAAAGATTGAAATTTGTAATACGATGAGCCATTTTGGAACTCGATGCTCACATTATGTCTCAAAGGATTAAGATTTTAGCTTATTTTATGAAAAGATTAAGATTTTGGAGTAAGATGTTAGGATTGAATATTCGCCCGTAATTACGTAATTATGTGATGGGAAGATTAAGATTTTAGATTACCATGTAAATATTTGATTAAGAAAAAATATTATTCCATGTAATACTAACTTATATTTCAACACTTTTGAGAACTTAATCGTTGGTGCTTTCTACTCTCTACCCATTATATGTGATAATGCGACATGACATGTTTCTTTCCCGGTGTACGCTTCTTTGTTTATATGCTTAGGTACATGCTGTGTTACATTAGTTATATGGTATTATGATACTTATATATAGCTTTATTTTATACATTATCATTGCTTGGTACACATCATTATAGGGGATGTAGTATTTGGATTTATTTCATAGAGTGTAAGTTATGTTACATTTTAATATCATAAGAAATTTGTTAAACACACACATGGCAGCAACAGAATATTAAAGATAAGCAAGAGGGTACTTCTATTATTTGACAATGATATACATTTATAGGACATTCGTGTGACCATTGGGTTCCACATCCCAAGGTCTCTTGGACTTCCTTAATCTATTCGACTTCCACACAAACCCTTAGAAGATTAGGTGTCTAACATTCCCCCCCTTAATTTGAAGGGTTATGTATGAGTCCAAGAAGAAAGCTGTAATACAAAATATGCAAAAATGCATGGCAGCAGTAGGCTGAATGTGCTCTCTGAAATGTTGGTATAAAGGGTAGTGGTTTAAGGATGACCACCAACACTGGAACGCTTAGTGTAGTTCTCAGAACTCTTCCAAGTCTGGCATGAAGCTCAAGTCTTCTGCTAGAGGAAGTGTTCCTGATGTTTTGAAGAGGGAAACCTTGAAACATGAAAGGGAGGTCTCACCCTGCATAAAAGGGAGAACCTCAACCTAAAAAGCGAGGTCTCAACCTGTGATGCTTTAAGGATTACCACCAACTCTTGAATGCTTAATGCAATTCTTGGAACTCTTTCAAAACTGGAAAGAAGTTGAAGTCTTCTTCTAGAGGAAGTGTCCCCAATTCTTTGAAGAGGTATCACCAACTGAAGGCATGCTCAGGGGCATCTTTGTCTCTGGATACAACTCTGAATCTGGTGTGGCAGGTTGTGGCTCAGGCTCACTTGATGTGGCTTTGAAGCTTGTAGATGACCATCATTTCCCCCCTGTCAGATACAAGGTGAGATGATGGAGAAAACTCAACTGCAAGACTGTTCAATACTCTAGAACAAGTTCTAACATATGACTTGAATATCTTCTTGGTTGTTGATGCCCATTTCCAAGAAGCGATCCATCCAAGATGAATCTTTGTTCTTGCAGGAGGTTTATTTTTGAAGCATCTATTTGAAAAATGACTAGTTTTATGACAGTTCTTACATGGATGAAGATCAAAACAGTGACATTTCAGATGGCCAACTTGGTCACAGTGTTGGCATTTCACAATCTGTTATTGTTGCTGTTGAGGAGGGGCAAAATTTGGAAGAGTTGAAGGTGAACTATAATGAAGGAATCGAACACTCTCGAATTTGATGGGCTTTGAGTAGTCTAGAATATGAAAGGACACGTCCTTGTCATATCCAAGACCAATTATGTGCTTGTTGTGGACAAGCTCTTCCCAAGTTCTGATGACTGACTTGGGAAGTGCAAACTGAATTTCTACATATGCGTGTACAACTACTGCTTCGTTGGGTACTAAATCTGAATGAGCTTTAACAATATTGACTTTCTGCTGATGGGTGGTTGTTTCAATGTTCTGAACAAAAACAGGTTTAGAATGATGTCTATTTTGATGTAGCTCTTCTTGCTGTAGCTGTGATTCAATATGCAAAAAATCAATTTTGTCTTGTACATTTTGCAAGCAAGTTTGAATGTTAAAAAGAGTTTCCTTACTGAATTTTACCATCCCATCAATAGTGGAAAAGATTAGACTTTTCAATAACTGTAATGCATCATCAATTTGCTCCATTTAATGACAATGTTGCATAGATATCTCACACAATTCCAAATAACCACAAATTTAAAGAATATAAACAACCCCCAATGTTTATGAACATTGAACTCTATCGTTCCCAAAAATTCTCCAACATATTCACTTTCAAAGCAGAAATGATGGCTATCAAAACTTCAACAACTATAGCACCATGTCATGGATAGGACTTGAATGCTCATATATATAAATTCTTTGACTAGGGTACGAACCAATACTCTCTGAACTTGCCACTTTCTTCAAAGAAAACAATCTGCCCTCAATACTCATATATCACACAGAATTTATGGAGAGCTAACAATGCATATTCCAGAATGAAATATATAAAGAGTCAACGATACCTCTAGTATTCCAATAAGAAATGACGAACACAACAATGACCCACTTGTAGGAGCTACGCACCAATGAATGGATTAATCAGGGAACTACATCAAGGGACCAAAGTGTGAACCGGTTGAAGAAAAAAGAATTATATGCAATCATCCATCCAGCTATACATGTGGGAAAACCAGGTTGTTCACTGTGTAAAGGTAAATGTTGAGAATGTGAAGGTCGGAGGTCGCGATTGTACCAATCATTCACTAAAACACCAGAACACCCAATCCCGAATCGCGCCCTGTTAGCTGCAACTGGGCTTCATAAATAATATCGAAGATCACAGATCTTTTCTCCTTCTTTGACAAATTCGTGTGTCAGAGATGGAATTTAAAGCAGATTCCATTGTCGGAGAACTGCAGGTGGCGTTTTCTTCCAGCTGCACGAGAAGCCACAAGTGGAGAATTTCTCAACTCAAGCAAATCTTAGAGCTTATGGTTCAAGAAAACCAAAATTTGATCACTAAAGCTCTCCGTCGAGATATGGGAAAGCCTGACTTCGAAACCTTCATTGCAAAGGTATTTGTTTATTTATTTCTTAGTTCATTGATTAATTACCCGTAGCCCTGTTTTCCATTTGTTTTCGCTCTCTTAATGCAGGCCTTCGAGTTCAAGAAATTCCAACAGGAGGTCGCCGACCACAACCAGGAAGAGGAAAAAATGTGGCGTTTGTCTGAAGATATTTACAGAAAAAGCCATGACGCTAAATTTGCCCGCAACGTTCAAGCAATGCGAGAGGATGAGTGGGAAGCCACTAGGGAATCCTTCGATTCCGAGTGAATTAGTAAGCATGACAGACAATTTAAATTGTATTACAAAGGTATGATCAACGTTGAGAATTTGGACAGGAATTGTATTTGGAATTTCTTATCATACGACACTAGGGTTGTAATGATCCAAATGCATAGATATTCAATGCATTTTTTTTAACATAGCGTCAATCCCATGAGCTTGAGAATGGAATGAATACCATGACTAATGCTAGCAACAAAGAAGTGTGCCAGAGAGCGTCCAAAATGGCAGGGCTACACTTCTGCAATGGCAAGGAGTGTTTCTGGAATCCACTGGAGCCAGGGAGTAGGCGCAAATTTCAAAGCATTAAAGTAGGCATAGCCTGAGGAAACGGCTTGGATGGAAAATTATTTCATGCAGGAGCAGTTATGGAAGATGACAACCGCTGCACAGTTATGCCGTTGGGTAGCTCAGGAGAGAGAACAACCATATTTTGAGGTAAAGGAGCATCCAGAGCAGAGAAGAACTGAAGTGACAGTGAATCAATTTCGAAAGGCACAAAAAAGATAAGGAGAAGTGCTTAGATCTACAAAGGCCACAAAACAATGGCTCCAATTTGAGCAGGTCAAGAGAACACCCGCTCTGATACCATGTTAAACACACACATGGTAGCAACAGAATATTAAAGATAAGCATGAGAGTACTTCTATTATTTGACAATGATATACATTTATAGTACATTCGTGTGACCGTTGGGTTCCACATCCCAAGGTATCTTAGACTTCCTTGGTCTATTCGGCTTCCACACCAACCCTTAGAGGATTAGGTGTCCAACAAAATTATATGTTAATTTGTGAGGATATATTTATGTGTTAATGTTAATGATTATATATAAAAGTTTTAAATTTAAGTTAAGTTTTAAATGTTAAATTAATTGTGTTGGTTGATAGCTAAGATCATAAAATCATAAAAATTTAGAAACTTACTCTCTCTCTCTCTTTTTACTAAGGACATTCTTAGTTTATGTTATGATAATGCTACCAACCAACTCCACCATTTAGATGACATGATGTGGTCTAAGATTACCATTTGAGTAGATTGATGGTATTCTTTGGATTAAATCTTATAGGAATGTCTGAAATTGATAGGCGATTTATATAATCAAGAAATTATAAATGCGTAAATTGTTCCTTTGGAAGTATATAAACATAACAATAAATTACAGAACCACTAAGGTTGGTTATGATTTTTATCTGATTTCTATCTATTTATTTTTATCTTATAAGGAAAAATTGTGTTAAATTGTGGCAGGATTCATTGGTGAACCATGGTTAGAAGAGGTACAAGAATAAGTGGGGTAGCTAAAGGGTGGAATATGGCGCCACCACAACAACCGACTCCTACCTCCCCACCCAATGATGGGGAAAACATCACAACACCAGAACATATACCAGTTGGAGAAGTGTTGAACTTAATTAGATCATCCCAACACATGTCTGAGGAATTAATAAACCATTTGGAATGGGAGCATGGATGACCTATAATACAAAAGGAAGCACCCAAAAACACTACAAGAAATGATGTACGTCGAGATTTGGAAAAGGTAAAATTTCCAGAATTTTGGGGGTTCACGGATGCTCAATCTGTAGAGGCATGGTTATAAAACATACGTATCTGATTTACCCTGAGAGATTACACCTCAAATATGAAGGCCAAGATGGGTATATTCCAGCTAAAGGGAAACACATTACTTTGGTGGAAGAAATTATTAACCCAATTGGGGATGGATATATCAAAAGTAACTTGGGAACTATTTGAAGAAAAATTTAGAGAATGTTACCTGTCAGAAGAGTTCCTTGAAAGGCAACTAAATGAATTCAATGCATTAAATAAAGGGAGTCGCTCACTACCAGAGTATGAGGCTCATTTCATGGAATTACTCCATTATTCCCCTCACTTAAACATAGAAAAACTCAAGTTAAACAAATTTGTGTATGGATTAAATGTTAACATTCGGGCCAAGGTTAGAATCTTAATGCCTCACACCTTGTACAAGGAAGTTTAGTGGGAAATCATTGCAGAGGAGGAGATCATGAGAAATGGACCTAGTAAGTCAACAAGGCCCATGGGATCAGGAGTACCAAGTGGAAATAGTATGGAACGTAGAAATTTGCAAAGGGGTCATATGCAAAATCGTCAAAAGTGGTTAGTAGGAAATCAAAGAACACCATATAGGCATCCAACTCATCATCTGCATAGGATAGCTCAACAAAATCATTAACCAAAACAACACTGGCTTATGCGACAGCACCAAGTCACACCACCTCAGCATCAATCCCAGCAGTCTAGCTTATTCTAGCAGAGTTCGAGGCCAACTCTCGTTTGAGTTGGTAGTAGGAGCCAAGCTCCTAAGAGGGGGTGTTGGACTTGTGGGGATCCTCACTATGAGAGGGATTTCCCTCAAAATACAGGTAATACCAACCCAAATAAAAATGCAAATACGGTGGGGGATCTGGGGAAGGCTTATCGCATCCATGCAACAGTGAACAATTGCCAGGTCAAATACTATTCCACTCTGTTGGAAACATCAGGTAATATTGATGGTATGAGTTTTGTCATTTTAATAGATCTAGGAGCTACTGATTCCTTTATTTCTCTAAATGCATTATCAAGGATTAAACATAAAGGAATTGCACAATATGAATTTAGACATGTATAAATGGCATGTGGTATGAAAAGAAATGTAGGAGGGATGGTAAAAGATTGTGAGGTGGACTTGGGTGTATGTAATACCAAGGTATCCTTGTACTCTACAATTTTAGGAGTCTACGACGTACTTATAGAAATGGATTAGTTAGAACAAAATGAGGCACTCCTAGACTACAAAGATAAGATTCTACATTTCATAGATGATGGCGGCCAAATAAAATCATTAAGGGGAAAGAACCGAGGGGTGACCCTCAGGTTCATCTCCTCCATGCAACTAATGAAATGTAGGAAAAATGGATGTCAAATGTTCTTGATGGTAGCTCTAAATGATAAGGGCGATTCTGAAAACCTTGATAAACATCCGTTTCTTGTTGAATTTAAGGATGTATTTGTCGAAGAACTACCCGGGCTACCCCCAAAAAGGGAAATTGATTTCACCATCAACCTTAAACTAGGCACTGGGCCTATTACAAAGGAACCTTATCGTATGTCAGCTCCAAAGTTATAGAAATTACAGATCCAATTAAAGGAACTATTGGACTTGGGTTTCATATGACCTAACATATCTCCGTGGGTATCCCCTGTGATTTTTGTCAAGAAGAAGAACGGGTCTTGGCGACTGTGCCTTGACTACCACCAGTTGAACAAAGTGATGAGAAAAGAACCAATACCCTCTGCAAAGGATAGATGACTTATATGATGAAATGAGGGGGGAAACTATGTTTTCAAAGATATATATGAGGTCAGGATATCATCAGTTGAGAATCAAGAAATAAGATATCCCGGAGACAACCTTTAAGACAATATTTGGGCATTATGAATTTGTAGTTTTACCCTTTGGACTAACAAATGCCCCGGGTGTTTTCATGAGTTTGATGAATGAAATATTTTGGAATTACTTAGGCAAGTTTGTACAATTCTTTATTGATGACATTTTGATCTACTCAAAGACCCCAGAAGAGCATGACGAACACTTGAGGATAGTTCTCCAATGTCTTAGAGAAAACCAATTATATTGGAATTTTTCATAGTTTTCCTTTTACCAAACCAAGATTCATTTCTTGGGAACATTATCTATGGGGATGGTATCATAATAGACATGGTAAAGATCGAGGCCATCATGGGATGGCCAACACCAACCAATGTTCATTGTAGGTTTTAACCCCGTACAGAAATTACCTGCATACGAATTCTAAAACACAAAAAATAAACAATGCAAGAGCATAACACATAAAACACATATACACAGAGATTTTCCCCTGGATCCAAAAACTGGGACTACCAGCTTGATTTTTCATTCTGTTACTTTCAATGTTACAATACATATTTATACATGCCGAAGCATCCAATACCAAAGACCAAAAACCATCGTGTCCAAAACCATGGACCGAAAACCATCGTGTCCAAAAAGCATGTGCGAAAATCATGCACAAAACCATAGGTGGGTCCACCCAACCTAATGTTAGGTTCCTATACCAATAGGTGTCATATTTCATGATTGACTATGGAAATGCCAAATATGATCATCCTTTCCATACTACAAAGGTTCCATATTTTCAAAAATCAAAAATTTAAAAAATGTAAAGAGGGTATGCCCTAAAAGAAAAATCAAAGGACAAGAAGAATGAATTGGTTGAGAAGAAAGAAAATGAACCCCAAAGAAAAGACCAGGAAAGTGTGTTAGTCCAAAATGCCACTGCTATGTCATTTTTGAAGAATTCCATTGTGTGTAATCAGTTGACTTTTACCACAGCTGATGGATGGCCAAACAGCTCAATCTTGGCCAAGTCCATATTTGAATTTACTTGTTTTAGAAATAGAGAATAAAGTTTGTCCAAACAGTTCAAGCTTGGCACACAAACAATTAGGTAGAGAAGCAAAGGGTCTCAACAGCTAAATCTAAGCCCTGGAAGAGATAAGGGAAGACTTAGATAGGAGGACAACTAAAATAAAACAAAAGAGAGAAAGGGTTTGCTAGTTCAAATGCATCCAATCAAAAGGAGGAAAAAATGTTAGGTGTATTAGGCTGGGTAGGCAGTTGGATGTTGCAGAAGCAGGTTTGTGATCAGTTTTGTCTTGTTAAAAATGATCTACCTCATGAATATCACAAATAACATAGCAAAGTGGTTGCAGTTCAGGTGGAGCATGACTAATTTCCCTTCTCAATCTCCCCAAAAATCATTTACTAACATCCCCTCAAGGACATTGGGATTTGCCGAGTGGTCCCACTTCACTTCATTTTATGAGGAATACTAAGTAGAAACTTGTGTTTACTTAGTCAAAACAAGCCACATTTCTTGTGTAAAAGATCCTTCCATTTCCCTTTCATTTCCCTAAAAACCTAAGTTTTTACCTTATAAACTTAGCGTTCCCCATTCATAAAACCATATTAACTTTAACTCTATTATATAGCTCCTATTTAAAGTTTTCCCTCACCCCTATTATACATAAAATAACATAAAAGTCCCAAAAAACTAAATATCCCAACCCCCGGCTTAATATAGCCATATACTAAGGTTTACGGGAATTATAGGTTCATTTGGAACCTTATAATAACCCCTCCGCACACATGAAAAAAGGGATTTATTTAACACCTGGTTAAATAAATAACCGCGCCCACACAACCCAATAACCAAAGGTTTTATACCCCGCAACACATATAAAACAATAAATAAATCGGGCGGGCCCCGCGCCGTACCTCCCTGCCAACTCCTCGTCTCGTCAACTGTCAAATCTGATCCCACATATCGAACAGCTCTCATCTATATCGGAACCCCTCCGATGTCCGAAAAATAGCGCCCAATAAAAAGCGGTATTCCCGCCGTATTACAGGATGCATGTCGCCCCCACATTTTATCGCGTCCGTTTGGCCCAAAACCGCCATGGTACATAAAGCGGTGTGATAAAACCATAAACCGCCCCCGCTTTCTGCTGCTGACGTCGTCGCCCACGTCAGCGCCCACGTCGGCACCCACATCAGCTGCCACCCCGTCACCTTGACCACCATCGTCCGCCATCCTGCTCTGCAAATCATCATCCAACCGGCCAATTACTCTCGGGCGCATCGGTGAAACACAGGTATTTCTCCATTACTCCAAAACCTTGAATATTTCTAGTTTTTTCTCTGCATTCCACTCGAAGAACCAATAATCCAACAAATTCAATCCATAACTCTTGAAAAATACACCCATATCATACCTGTTTTGTCCATTTTTTCCACAAAACTCGACTACCGCAGCTAAAAACACAGTGAGCTGGTAAAAACAGGAGTTTACCAATGTCTTCTTTTCGAGTCAGCTTTTTAAACTTTCCTATGAAAAATATCCAAAAAACGCCCAAATATTGAGTCAAATTTGTCAAAACACCTGCAAAAGGAGCACCATTACCACTGTTTTATCCAGCTTTCCAACTAAACTCTGCAAACTTTGTTTTTTACTATGAATTTTACCAATGAGGCGATTTCTAATTAAAACTCAGTCTGCAATTTCCTGAGAAAAACCTCAGAGCCAGTATTTTGTTTTCTGTTGCTACACAGACCCACATTTCAATTAAAAACACAGACAGTTGAAGCATGGAGGCTCCAGTGGCCCTGAATGTTGCCCCCTTAAATGCACCACATAAGGAATTGGAATGGATGCCCCTTGCTGACAGATATTTCCAGATTAATGATATGATTGGAGAGAAGCCTCACCTGCAAGCCTTTTGTGAAATCAGAAATAGCTACAGAAGCAACACTGATGTCTTTGGAATCTAGGAGTCCAACATGCCTATCTACTACCTCCCTTCAGTAAATGTGCTCCTTGATTTCATCCATTTATGTTGTGCAAATTATGACCCCACACAAAGAGCAGTTATGGCTCCATCTGGGACATGATCCCAAGGATCCCAAAGGCATCCAAGCATTAATAAGAAAGAAATAAGAAGACATTGCAGCTCTTAGGAAGCAGCTCAAGCTGCCCATTACAATGCACCCACAAACCACAGAAGTTGCACAACAGAAAGAAGAGGAGGACGTGATGGGTTTACTGATGAGGATGAATGAGAGATTAGCAGAAACAAAGAAGGCATTAGAGGAAGCACTACAAGAAAAGCAGGGAGTGTCGACCTCCCAGCCACCAGAAACAGCTCCAATAAGCACAACAGCTCCTCCTACAACTACAACAGCAGTCCCTCCCACTGTCCCAGCATCAACAGCATGTACCTCAGCTTCAACAACAACCACAACAGCAACAACAACAGTGCCAGATACCAACATGAGCATGGAAAAGATGATGGAGGAAATAAAGGCCTTAGAACTCCAAATGGTAGAGCTAAAGGAAGCCAAAGAAAAGTTGGCCAAGTTAGAGGTGAGCTATGATAAATCCAAAATAACTGTGGCTGAAAAAACAAGAGAATTAAAGGCCTTGGAAAATAAGTTAAAATCCTTGGAGAAAGACCTTACTTTTCATAAAACTCTGACATAAATCAAAACAATTTTGTGGACCAAAATTGTCCAGTCCATCACTGATCAATGGAGATCAATACAGACTATCTATGAGAAAATTAAATTGATAGAAATAGCTCAAGTTGAGATTCAAAAGGCCAGACCATTATTAGGGAACATGCCCGAACATGCCAATAGACTAATTCATTTTTTGAATACTCACACCAGGGAACAACTAGCAGTTCTGGATATCAAGGACAGAACAGGCACCATTTTGACAGTGAAAAAGGTGCTGACCATGAGGAATTTTGTACAAAATATGGAAAGAAAGTGCCAAGAAATGTAGATAGAAATAAATGCCTTTACAGAGAAGTTCACAGTCTTGTAGAGCAAAGGGTTACCCAGCTTATTGACCAGCAATCAAAGACTGTTGACACATGAAAAATATGCGCACAGGGTGAATACATATGTTACCAATCAGATCACAGCATCATGAAGCACTTCAGAAGACATAGTGCCTCCCTCTGGACAGAGCTTATATGACAAGTTGGAAAATCTATTCTTTATCGAGCATGAAATAACAGATCTTTTTGAAGTCCATCCCAATTACTACAGGTATACTGAAGCTGATGAAACATTGATAAAACTACAAAGACACCAGTTGCCAACAAACCAATGGTGGCAGAGCATGCTAGAGGTGTTACCAAGGTATTTTTAGTTCTCTTTTTGATCATCTACATTTAATTAAATTTAATATGCCTGCCACACATTATAAAGATGAAAACAACAGATGAAGGCAATCAAGCTAGAACTGTAGCTCATTTAAAGCAGAATCGGGCACAAATGGAAGGGCCGAGACAACAACGTAGGAACAAAAATTAAAGAGACAGCTACCAGCAGATTTGTTGAGTCAAAAAGTCAAATATATCAGACCACCTAAGGCAGCCAGTACTACGGAAGTTACTCCTGCATTCATTGCGCTCTGTTTTCAATGTCATTTACTGCCTTTGAAGAAGTAGATGGATGAAGTTAATGCTTGATATTTCTCTATGAGATATTTTGTAACCTTTTTTTGTATAAATACCTCCTCTAGAGATGTATTGTTGTTGGTTGGTGAATATCATTATGGACCTGCACTGTAAATTTTGAGAACCCTTCTGAATAAAGATTGGTGGAATGCTTTGCTGATGAACTTGCTGGTTGTGGAATTAATGGTAGAAGAATATGTTACAGAATTCTCGTATTACCTCATGGATCAATAAGTCTTTTTATCTCTTGTTTTATTGTTCCTATGTCTTATATATCATCTATATATCATGTTCTAAATTGCAGGAAAAAAGAATAGCCCAGAATTTACTTTGTTGTACTCTGTGTTCAATTCCTGTCATTTTTTATGTTTTCTACAGGACTACCATAGGCAGGAATTCTTGACTGTTCCTGTCTCCCTGGTTCTTACACCCTGAATACAATTAATGAATTCTTAACTGCTCCTTGGTAATATTCATACAAATTCCCACTGTTAGCATAATGAAAGATTCTTAATTGCCTTTCATTCCCTGATTTCATTTCATCTTATTCCAGCTTGAAGATTGTTCTATGTTTAATTATCTTTCTCTGTAGTTTCTCCTTTTGCCAAAGAAACCATACCCAGGAGTTTATTTTCATTTGACTCCATTAACCAATGCTCTGAACTTCTCTTACTTTGCAGCTCTGTTTTATTGAATGTCACCTTCCAAACATCAAACAAATACTTGTGCCTCATAACTAGCCTAACATATAGCAAACAAAGCTAAATCATAAAGAGAGAGCCCTCTCTGGTTGCAGATTGGCTAGAATCTGCAGCTAAAAGACTGGTTAGTGGTTACCTCAGCCATATTCCCTTTTCTCAAATCTTTTGGGGAACAACCTAAGTGATAACACCTAACATAGGGTCCAAAACCAAAATTTTCCGAGGCGTTGCCCCAGACCCCATAAAGTGGGGTTACGAGTAGGCCTCAAACCCCGTGTGATCCCGCCTCGCTACACAATCGGCACAACAAAAGGGGGGCTCCGCCCCTGCTCTAACCCCCTGGTGAACTACGTTGGCTAGTCACGGAAATAATATAACACAACCCAACATTCTCCCACTTGTTGTTTTCTTTCCACAGGGGGCCACAAGAGAGCTTAGTCATTTTTCCAGCCCTGAAATGCCCATTGTTTCTCTACACCAAGAGAACTTCTCAAAGCTCACATATTTTGTGAATGCATCTACAGTATTCTTCAAAGTGTCCACCTTTACCAGCAACACCTTTTTGTCTTCTATCATATCCCTCACAAAGTGATACTGAACATCAATGTGCTTTGTCTTTGATTGGTATGCAGGGTTCTTTGTCAAGAAAATTGCACTTTGGCTGTCATAGTCTACCCTTATACTTCCTATACTAACCCCATACTTGAACACAATCTCTACAACCAAAATACTTCCTTGCTTGCATGAGTGGCTGCCATGTATTATGCCCCTGTAGTTGATAGTGCCACTACAGATTATTTCTTACTCATCCAATTGATTGCACCTCCAAATAGGTTAAACACATACCCACTTGTAGATCTTCTCTGATCCAGATCTCTAGCCCAGTTTGCATCAACAAAGCCATGAATATTCAACACTTTGTCCAATCTTGGTCTTCCTTGGTAGCACAAACCATTATCACTAGTGCCACACAAATACCTGAAAACCCGCTTCACTGTTGTCCAGTGCTCCTTCCCTAGTTTTAACATAAACCTGCTCAATACTCCCACTGCATGTGCAATGTCTAGTCTAGTACAGACCATTGCATACATCAGGCTACCAACTGCACTTGCATATGGAACACAGGACATGTCCTCTTCCTCTTCTTGTGTCTTGGGACACTGTTCAACAGATAACTTCACACCTACAGGAATAGGAACCTTCACCAGTTTACTATCCTACATATTAAATCTCTGCAGTATTATCTCGACATACTTCCTCTGGTTTAACCAGAGCTTCCTCTTTGTACGATCTCTTTTAATTTCCATGCCCAAAATATAGTTTGCAACATCAAGATCTTTCATGTCGAATTTGGAGGACAATTGTGTTTTCAAATCCTAGATAATTTCTTTGTCATTTCCAACCAGCAACATATCATCCACATACAAGACCAAATAAATAACACGGTCACCAATTAATTTAAAATACACATAGTGATCTGCTTTGCTTCTGGTGAAGCCAAATCCCTGTACAAATGTATCAAATTTTTGATACCACATCCTTCATGATTGTTTTAACCCATACAGAGACTTCTTTAACTTGCATACCAGTTCTTTCTTACCCTTCACCGCAAAACCTTCAGGTTGCTTCATGTAGATCTCCTCCTCCAGATCCCCGTGAAGAATTGTTGTCTTCACATCCATCTGTTCTACCTCATAATCAAAAGCAGCAGAAACATATAAAAGTAATCTAATAGAAGTTACCTTGGCAACAGGAGAAAAAATATCACCAAATTCAATTCCCGGCACCTGGGAATAACCTTTTGTTACCAACCGAGCTTTGTATTTCTCCAATTTTCCTTCTACATTTGTTGTCTTTTTGAACACCCATTTGCTGCCAATGGGTTTCCTTCCAGCCAACAAATCCACCAGATCCCAAGCATCATTTTTGTGCAAAGATGCCATTTCATAAACCATGGCCTATTTCCAGAGTTTTCCATCCTTTGAATCCACTGCTTCCTTCACAGTTCTGGGATCATCATCAGTAACAAACAAAGAAAAATTTGAGTAGAAAGCAGATGGACTATACCTTTCTGGCTGCCTTCTTTCTCGAACTGATCTTCTCACAGCTAGAGTTTTTGGCTCTTCATCTTCTGATTCCTCCTCTGCTGTAGAGTCTGATTCTTCCTCCTTTAGCTCAAACTCTATCTTCTCAGGTTCCTTTGGCTGGAATTCATGTTTAATAACATCTTTCACCCCTCTGAACACCGCATCTCAGCTGTACACAACCTTCCATGTTATTGGGTTCCAAAGCTTACAACCCTTTAAACCATCCTTATACCCAATACAGATGCACATTTCAGATTTACTATCCAACTTGGTTCATTTCTCCTTTGGAACATGTACATATGCATCACATCCAAATACCCTTAGATGTGAAAGAGAGGGTTTCTTACCAGTCCATACCTCTTGTCGAGTCTTATCCTCCAACGGTGATGAAGGTGACCTGTTGACCAGGTAACATGCAGTATCCATCGCCTCTACCTAGAATTCTTGTCCTAACCCGACACCACTGAGCATGCTTCTTGCCCTTTCCATCAACGTCTTATTCATTCTTTCTGTAACTCCATTTTGTTGAGATGTATATGGAGTACTCTTCTGCCGTGATATTCCACACTTCTTATAGAATTCTTCAAATTCGTTGCCGTAAAACTCTCCACCATTATCTGTCCTCAGTACCTTTATCTTCTTCTCTATCTGATTTTCCACAAGAGCCTTAAATTATTTAAACCTGTCAAAAACTTCAGATTTCTTCTTAAGGAAATATATCCATGTATTCCTTGAGAAGTCATCTATAAATGACACATAGTACATAGACTTACCCAGTGATGGAACCTTCACAGGTCCAAACACATCACTGTGCACAAGCTCTAATATCTGTTTCGCCCTCTTACTACCAGAGGGGAAACTCACTCGATTCTGCTTCCCATATACACAATTTTCACAGAAATCAAAATCTAGAGAGCTATTAATCATACCTTCTACCATACCTTTACCATGAAGTATTCAAAGGCCTTTCTCTCCAATATGTCCAAGCCTTTGATGCCACAACATGGTCTTCTCTCTAGAGACCACTAGATTTTCTGCTCCACTTTCAGGAACCACAGAACTGTTGCACCCATCAACAACAGTGCTACCTTGCAGCTTGTATAGAGTTCCAATCCGAATTCCCTGCATCAATACCAGTGCTCCCCGAACCATTTTGCAGGTATCCTTCTCGAACACTGTTTTTACACTTGCATCATCCAACTTGGTTATAGAAATCAGATTTTTGGCCCATGCAGGAATATGTAGAACACCTGGAAGTGTTCTAACCCTTCCACCTTGCAACTTCAATTTTACTTTTCTGCGACCAACGATTCTAGCCTTCCTGTCATCCCCCAAGAAGACATCACCACCATCGTATTTCTCATGCTCGCAGAACCACTCTCTATGGGGAGTGAAGTGAAAGGATGCACCTGAGTCAATCAACCATGCCTCATGATCTACATGTGTACTTGAAGAAGCCAAGTACACATCCCCACCTTCATCTCAGGTGTTTTCGCCTCTGCAGAAGGAGCATCATCAGATCCCTTTCCTTTTTCAGGAGCTTTAGATTTACAGTCCCTTTTGTAGTGCCCTTCCTTTCCGCATTTCCAGCACACCACCTTTATAGGTTTTCCTGGAGATTTAGATCCCCCACTCGATGAATTATTTTTGTTTCTGTTCTGGGACCTTCCTCATACAAACAAGGCATCACCATTCTAGCTCTCCATATTTTTCCATCTCATCTCCTCCGTCAGCAAGGATGAGACTATTTCATCAAACTGCAAGGTAGTTGCATTGCTACCTATTGCAATAACCAAACTATCCCACGAATCTGGTAGAGAACACAACAAACTAATGCACTTATCTTCATTTGAAATTTTAATATCAACAGATGCTAATTGACTTACCACAGTATTAAATGCATTCAAATGCTCTGTCACCGAGTCTCCATCTTTCATCCTCAAGTTATACAATTTTTTCCACAGGAACAGTTTGTTCACCAGAGACTTAGATTGGTACAAAGTCCCTAACTTGTCCAACAAAGCCTTCGTCGTAGCTTCCCTTGATACATTCAACAATACTGAATCTGAGACACACAATCGTATTGTTCTCCTTGCCTTGCAATCCAACTTCTTCCACTCTTCATCGGACACTCCCATTGGTTTAGTACCCGGATCTACCGTGATCCACTCATCTTTATCCACCAACAGATCCTCCATATTGATTTTCCACAACTCAAAACTCTGACCATTAAATTTCTCGATCTCTATCTTTCCACTGCTCGCCATCTTCTTTCACCAACAGAATTGATCTCGCAAATCTCCCACTGAATAGGGTCTACCACAGGCCTGAGTGAAACCCCTCAGCAATAAAGGCGTCCCCTTGAAGCCAAAACAACTCTGATACCAAACGTAGGTTTTAACCCCATACAAAAATTACCTGCATACAAATTCTAAAACACATAAAATAAACAATGCGAGAGCATAACACATAAAACACATATACACAGATATTTTCCCCTGGATCCCAAAACCAGGACTACCAGCTTGATTTTTCATTATGTTCCTTTCAATGTTACAATACATATTTATACATGCTGAAGCATCCAATACCATGGATCGAAAACCATCGTGTCCAAAAAACATGTGCGAAAATCATGCACAAAACCATAGGTGGGTCCGCCCAACCTAACATAGGTTCCAAAACCAAAATTTTCTAGGGTGCTGCCCCAGACCCCATAAAGTGGGGTTACAGGTACGCCTCAAACCCCCTGTGACCCCCCCCCCCCCCCCCCACACTACATAATTTGCGCAACAAAGGGGGGCTCTGCCCCCCCTCTAACCCCTCGGTGAACTACGTGGTCTAGTTGTGGAAAGAATATAACACAACCCAACATTCATGAAATACGAAGTTTCATGGGAATGACAGGGTATTATTGTAGATTTCTCAAAGGGCTTTTGAAGATGGCAAGCCCCATTACTGATCTCCAAAGAAAGAACAAGAAATTCATTTGGAATGAAAAATGTGAAGAGGCATTCCAAAGGCTAAAGGTGTTATTAGCAACAACACCAATTTTGAAGGTGTCAGATATGGAACAAGAATTGTTGGTTTGCACAGATGCCTCCAAGGAAGGGTTGGGTTGTGTATTGATGCAAGAAGGAAGAGTAATAGCTTATGCATCAAGGAAACTTAGAACCCACGAAGAAAACTATGCAACCCATGATCTATAAATGGCAACAATTGTTTATGAACTAAATATTTGGAGGCACTACCTTCTAGGAAGGTAGTTTGATCTTAGGACTGACCATTGTGGGCTACAACACATATTCACTCAAGACCACTTAAATGCAAGACAAAGATGATTGTATGAGCTAATTAGTGAATATGATTTTTATATCACTTACATAAAAGGAACGGTAAATAGGGTGGCTAATGCTTTAAGTAGGAGGCCTCATATATTTTCAATGATTCCCTTAAAGACAAATTTGAGGGAGAAGTTGCTTGATTTACAATCTAAAGACACCTGGTATTAGGAGGTTAGAAAAAGTTTGAGGGAGGATGAAATGAGGGTCCCAAAATATGAAGAATACTCCCTTGATAATGATGGGCTACTACGATTTCGGGGAAGGATATATGTGCCATTGAATGAGGATATATGCCAGTTAATCTTGAATGAAGCACATCACGCAGTATACATGGCACACCCTAGTGTTAAGAAAATGGGTGTGGACCTGAAACCACTCATCTTTTGGAAATTTTTGAAGAAGGACATCGTAAACTTGGTAGCAATATGCTTAGAGTGTTAACGAGTAAAATCTAAACACAGACATCGAGCAGGGTTATTGAAACCCCATGAGATACCAGAATCTAAATGGGAAGTTATATCAATGGACTTAATTGTGGGACTACCAATGACCTCAAGAAGACATGATTCCATATTTATAGTGGTGGACACATTGACCAAGAGCGCCCACTTCATACCAATTAAGACTACATATAAGGCACCAGAAATAGCCAGAGTTTTTATTGATGAGATTATGAGATTGCATGGAGTGCCTCGGAAGATCATATCTGACAGGAGAGTAGTGTTTATAGAAAGGTTTTGGACTCATTTCCAAGAAGCCTTTGGAACCCAGTTGAACTCAGCACTGCTTATAACCCTTAGACGTATGGGCAGACAGAGAGGACTAATCAAATCCTCGAATACATGCTTTGAATGTATGTGACAGACCAACAAAAGAGATGGGAGGAGTTTTTACCCCTCATGGAATTTGCTTACAATAATAGTTATCAGAGTTCCATCAAGATGGCACCCTTTGAGCTCTTATCCGGAAGACCTTGCTGAACACCTCTTAGTTGGGACCAACTAGAAGACTGAGTATTAATAGGACCATAAGCAGTGCAAGAGATGGAAGAATAAATGACTATGATTAGAGGAAGGCTAAAAGAAGCACAAGATCGACAAAAGAGCTATGCTGATGCTCATCGGGTAGACCGAAGTTATTAAGTGGGAGATAGGGTGTTCTTGAGAGTATGGCCCCAAAAAAGCTCTATAAGATTTGGAAAGGGAGAAAAATTGTCTCCATGGTTTGTGGGACCTTTTGAAATATTAGAAAAGAAAGGGTTGGTATCATATAGGCTTGCCTTACCTCCATATTTAGCACATATGCATGATGTGTTTCATGTTTCTGTTTTGCGTCATTATATTTTATATCCTTCGCATGTTATTGAATTTTGTCATTTGCAGGTTTCAGACGAGGGAACAGTGATGGATGAATCAGTTTGCATACTGGACCAATGAACTTTGCAGCTTCGATGATGGTTAGTGGACTAGGTTAAGGTCCAGTGGGACAATTATGGTCCCAGTTCAGCTACTTGGGAGGATGCCGAGGAGATGCGTCACCATTTTCCTTACCTATTCCAAGGATTTCAAGACAAGGTCTGGTATTAAGAGGGGGTGTATGTAGTGCCCTACTCTAGTCAAGTGACAGTGATGTGACATTAAAAATTATTTAGTCTTAAGGCCCACACTTTATTCTTTGAGGACCTCAAGTTGAGGATCCGGACACATGACTCTATTATTAGTGGTTGTGATGTTTATATATGTTCTCCATTGATATTATGATGAAGATAACATTAATGGTTATGCATGTTATCTATTGGTATTATGATGATTGTAGCATTAATGGTTATGCATGTTCTCTATTGATATTATGATGATTGTAGCATAAATGATTATGTTTGGTCTCTATTGAATTTATGATGATGATATCAGTAAATGATATGTATTCTCTCTATTGATATCATGATGATGATAGCTTTGATGGATAGGTATGTTTTCTATTGATGTTATGATGTTGATAGCTTTGATTGATATATATGTTACCATTGATGTTATGATGATGATAGCCATGATGGATGTGTCCCCTATGTTACATACTTGCATTAGTTCTGGTTCACAATGAACAATGATGTGAATGGCTACGTGATGTTGATGATGCTATTATGACAATGACTAACACTGGGAAACCTTGTTACTGATGATTAGAAGGAAACCACTAGAGGCACTCGCATATGACGAGTTGACGACACCTGGTTTGATGAAAATTTATATTATTTTAATTTTGAAACTTGCTATATATGTTTATCTATATTCTGATGATATGTTAGTGGTTGCAAGCACATATTAGTTTCTTGGCTGAATGAATCACATATGGGTGATCGGGTTGTACAATTAGATAGAACTGCATGGGAGGGGTGGGGCAGTGTTCCTGAGCTCACCCACTACTACTCCCGCCGTGACTTGGGCTGGAAAGGTTGAAACACATTTTCCTTGAAGATCATGATGTCATGGGGGCAGGTCCCAAAGATGGGTCGCCCATGAGGATTTTACTAGGGGCGCACATCAAGGAAGATTCCCACATCCCCCACACCATTATTCTCACTATACTAGGCAACATAAGAGATGATAGTGGTCTCTAGCATTGCACCTATAATTTCCCCTTGTAGCCATTGAATGCTTAAAGGGAAAGTGGCGTGGCACCTTTGGAACTTCAAGGGAACTTCTTGAAGGGAACGACCAACTTGTGACCCTTGGCATCACAAATAAACTATTAGGCGCGACACCCTTGGAACTTCAAGGGAAGTTCTTGAAGGGCACGACCAAACTTGGCACCCTTGGAATCATTAAAAATAAATAAATTAATAAATATAATCAAGACATGAAAACCTAGGTAAATTCACATCAAGGGTAAATGATGTTAGAAACCGAGGTAAATAAATCAAGAATAAAACTTGGGTTAAGAATATCATAGGAATAAATAAAATATTTTACCTTAAAAACTCTACCCTTCCCATGTTGGAAAATATTAGGTAGATAATGTAATTTAATTAGCTAAAAGGGGGAATGAGGGACATAAATTTAAGGATAAATATTAATCCTAAAATAGTTAAACCTAATTAAGATAAGAGGATGGTGAATTAAAATAAGATTAATAAATTAAATTTTAGAGAAATTTAGAGAACCTCCATGTGGCAATAATCAACATAAGAATATACATCTAAGAGATAAATTGAGTTAAATTAGGGAGTAGATAGGGGATCAAATCTTGACTTATCAATTGACTTTAGTAATGAACACAAATTAAAGAGTAAAAAGGGGGATCAAGAGACAACTAGGAGAAGAAATAAGAATCTTGTTGAGGTGAGGAAAAATATTAGTTTTAAATTAAAATTTATGTAAATAATTTTGGAGATCCTTGAGAAGAGAGTAACACATGGGTGGGTGAATAATCAAAATATTGGATTATCAAAAATAATTAATTATGCATGAAATTCCAAGTGTCACCTATGAGGACTCCTATAAAAGAAAGGCCATGTCATGGGAGAACATACTTTTTCTTTACCCTATTTTTGGATGGATGATATTATGTCAAAGTAGTGACCACAAGCTATAGTGAGATTACTTAGGTAGAGGACTTTAGAGAGGGGACTCTTCAGCCAAAGAGTGCTCACCTCTACCAGCTAATACATTCCTCCATTGTACAACCCCATTGCAACTCGGGGGTCCATGGGGAAGGAGAGTACCCAAGGAGTAGGCTGGGAGGTCAACTGGTGGGTCATTGCATTCAGATTAAGCACGTCGACATTCACACTTAGAGGCGACTGACAATAAAGGAGGGAAAATAGTGGAAATTCGAGTTTGAATCTCGTCTCCTAGTGAATGGTACCTATGTTGTTATGATATTCTTTTTTATTACTTCATTATTGTTTTAGTTAATAAAATATGATATGTTAAATAAGGTGAAATTTAGGAAAGTTTTATATAATGCTTAATAATTTTTGAGTTCCCAATGCTATTTTCTTATGGTTGTATTTCTAGTATTAATTTTTTTTTATAGAGTTAGTCCCTACATTGCCAATCTTCTCTATAATTCAATTCAAAAAAAATTGTAATAGTAAACAATATCATTATGTCAAACTCTCATTTCCCATTTTCAATTTTACACTTTCATCGTTTTTAATTTTAAAAATATCATATTCATGAAGAAACATTTTAAGTTTTGATTCCATTGAGATATTGCGAATCTCCTCAGTAATTCAATTCAACAAAATTTTCAAATTAATTGTTATAAGAACCTAACCCTAACGCTGCAACATCACAAGAATTTCAACTCTGCTATGAGTGCAGTGTGCACATCATCGATACATCCTGTCGATTACTCAAAGGTATGCTCAAAAATTTCATCGGCACCAAGGAGACCAACCCACTCATGAACATCCATGTCCCACCACAACGTCCCTAGATAGATCCTGTGATTCTAATGGACAACCTTGGTGATGTGACTTTAACTAGACATCATTGTTGCCCAAAAATTAGATTTCATTTATTTTTAATTTTTTATATACTAGCAATTACTCCTAAAGGTGAAAATATACACTCAAGGAATAGAAGACTGAAGATTTGGGAAGACCATTTTTCCACTAACAAAGCCTACTATTGAATGTTGTACATATCTTCCCTTAAAATAAAATTGTGTTTACTGTATTCCATAATTTATTATTGCCACCTAATATTCCAACTGCCCTTCTAATTTCAAATATTTTTTGATATTTGTTGTTTCATATATAATTTTAATTAGAATTACAGACTCGTCCAAAGTGCTTGATAATTTTCCCACAATGTTTTTCTATCTGTTGAAGTTACTATCTCACCCATTGATTATTATCGACTTTTTCATATATTTTGCAATGATATACACTTTGATAGTCCGAGTACTCGGAAATAGGTAAAATAAATGAAAATAGTGAAAATACAATGGATGTATATTCCAACTTTTGAGACAGATATCCATTTTGATAGTGTCAGTACTCTGAAATAGGTAAAATAAATGACAATAGTGAAAACGCAATGGACATATGTTCCAACTTTTGAGAGAACTGTAAAATAAATGACATAGTGAGAATACAATGGATGTGAGTTCCAACTTTTTAGAGAACTAAGTAATTGTCTATGATCATTATCTATTGAATACTAATTCCATTATCAAGTCACCAATATTTAGTAAGACAAATACCTTCCTTCATGCCATTTAATGTTGTAACATAGAATTTTAGGCTCTCAAAATTTCTCTGCTGGAGTGAGAGCCCAACATAATCACTAACCTCCTTCAATGACTCAAAGGTTATGGAATCACTTTCACTTAGCTCGGAATAAAGTGCATGCTTTCCCATGAATCCTGCATTGAAAACTTAAAAGAAATAAAATTTCAAGCCCTATGACTAAATCCTTAATTCTTGCATTTCATAAACAATTGAATCATCAGCCACTTTGGCATGCCTTCCATCTATCATGTTCACATTTTTTAAGACCTTTACCAAGTTGCCTAGTATTAAAAAGGTACTTTCATCATGTTTAAACAATTAAGTATCTTCTTTCGTCTGTTTTTGGCAGTGATGTATGATCATGATGCAATAAAGGGCCACTAGAGTATGGCCTGGCTTTCATCTCTATGACAGTCCTGCAAGCAAACAACCAATATAAGCATGCCCACTGGTAAGGAACTAGATCATTATTTTATATATATGCCTCATTCTCCATAAGCATTTCCAGTACATGCAAATGAAAACATCTTCTAAATTATCTCAGCATTTTTCAAGATGGATTACAAAGTATACTAGATCTATATGAGAATAGATGAGAATCACAGAAAATGAGGAGGAAAATCAAATGTCACCAAGATATTGGAAGACAACCCAAATTTATTTCACTTCTCCTATTGCACCAATACTTCCTTTGAATTTTTTTGTTATCAACCACTTGCACAATAGAAAGAACGAGTTATAGTATTTTATATGTGAAAGACATAATATTATTAGCAATTGAAATCCACCCAAATTAATCAAAATTTGGAAAAAAAATAATATTTCTACTAATCCAAAGAGAATTTTAAGATTATTAGTAGATAAATCACACATTGAGTGATGTTTACTCTACATATTAATGGATTAATCCCACCTTGAAAATTTGTTGCTTTCCTCATTCCTTTTGTGGCTCTTCTCCACATTTCCCATACTCATTTCCACCCCAAGCATAAGCTCGCCCTTGGTCATCCATTTCCAAACAATGCTATCCTGCAACGGTTGCCTCAACAATCTTTACATTCTCTAGAGCTTTCACTTGGGTTGAGGTTCTCTCAGTCTTGCTTTCATGAGGCTGACCAAATGTGCCTTGTTGGTTCCATACACATGTAAAATGCTAACCATCTTCATAGAATGGAAAGGGAGCTTCTACTACCAGCCACCAAAGAGATGACACATTTTCCTTTTGATGCCAGGGCTTGGCTACTGCAAACCCAATACGTTTCCTCCATGTTCCCAACTACCCCTCCTCTCCTAAACGCAAAGAGAGCACTGCCTAATATGACTCCATTCCACTAACATCACTCCAATTTCCATCACTTGAATGGGTGATATGTACCAATAAAATGAATTCCAAGGTCTTGAAGTTAGCATAGAACAATAGTAATTTATCAAAATATACATAGATACAATTTCAGAGCCAACATAAAGGCATGTAGGATTAAAATGCTTTTAAAAGGAAATAGGAAATACTTGAATAGAGTCTAAGTGACTCTGGAAGCCCGAGCAATCACAAACTCGCTCTTCATTCTCTATGTGATGAACGACGATATCATTGTGCTAAATGAAAAGTACCACCAAGGCAAGTTGATAAAAATTTGTATCTTAACAATCCATTTTATCATTGTCATCCACAATTGGATTGCATAATTGAACGGATAACAAATATAATCAAAACATTTACAAACTTTTCGGGCAACGAACTCGGGATAATTGTCCTGCAGAAGATCCAAACCCTTCTTGGTAGCTTGTCTCAATTTCTCAACTCACTCTTTCGACCTCACTGACAGGTGCAGAAGTCTCATTCTTACTGTCAACCAATGATGAAAACAATGAGAGAAATTTCATTGGAATGACACCTGCACCATCGCCGCCACCAACACGTGGTAAAAAAGGTTTAGATGGAGGACAAAAATAGTTGGATGGAGTGGGTTCTCATTGGTGGGTTCACGTTTAACCCAAGTTGCACGTGGTCCATGAACGAACGATGAAGATGACTAACCGCAGAAACTGCTCATGATGAGTGATCAAGAAAATGACTACCAACCTAAAACCATTTCCATGTGTTACATGTTAATTTGTTAAAGGATGACAAAAAAGAAGCACTAGGATTGGCTCAGATGACTAGTGTTTTCCCAACCAACTCCATAGAGGAACACCTTCTATGTAGTTATTTAAATCTTTTCGTGAGACTGAGTAGTTGGCATAACTAGAAGTTATAGAAGTTATTTCTGAGCCTATTTTCAAATTTCCCATTTTCTTGGAGTCTTATCTCTTGTTAAGTCATAAATTCCCCACAGTGGTGGAATGTAGACTCTTGCTAAGTCATAAATTCTTCCACCCTTTTTGACTCTCTGCTCTTGCTAAGCCATAAATACCTAATATATCTCTCTTGTGGTTGTTATATACTCTTAATCTAGGTAAACCAAAGTTACATTAGTCCAACAAATTACCAATTCACCTTATTTAAAAAATTAAAAATTATTTATTTTATAAATTTTAATTAATATTTTAAATTTTAAATTTTAAAATTAAAATATTAACTTAATATTACTTATCTCAAAATTAATTCCTTATAAATTTTAAGTCTGTATTATTGACTTGACGCTAGACTTTTATTAACATTAAATGTTTTGTCATGAGCGCGCCAGAGTGGAGACTTTATTGGCATGGTAGCCATTATATCTGATGCAAAGTTTATCTTAATTAAATAATTTGGCAGGGAGTTCAGACATAGTGTCACGCATGTGTATTGGAGATTTATCAGGATTAAATAAGTCTCTTGTCTCTTATGCAAAAAGTAATTGATTGCAAAAGTATAAAAATTCGTATTTGTATTTATAAAGATGTTAATCTTTTTTAATTATTAAAGCTTTTGATTTGCAAGGTTTCATTTTGTAATCTGCATTATAATAGTTTAGATCTTTTTCAACTTTCGAATTTACGTTTTTACTTCAGAATATTAAAACAAATTTCCAAATATTAAAACAAATAAAATTATCAAATTTTTAAGTAGGGAGATTTTTATAGTTGAATTCACAAAGTTAAGATTTAATAAGTGTTTCGTTAAAACAATAAAATTTCTATTTTGCATAAAAAACCATTTATAACAAAAATTTACACAACAAATGGCATCAATTGGCATTTGTTTTTTGTCTATATTCTTAAATAACTAATGCATCTACAAATGCTTATAAGTCTTTACCTTGCATTATTTGACAACTTGATATTTCAAGGCCTTATATGACTCCTACACAGGTTATCCATAAAAGTGAGCTAGCTATTAAAGATAGGTGAAAATGTTTGAAAGAAAAATATTTAATATCATAAAATCAAGCTAGATACTCCTACACAAGTTGTCCATAAAACCAAGCTAGCTATTAAAGATAGGTGAAAATGTTTGGTTGAAAAATATTTAATATCATAAAATCAAGCTAGATATTAAAGGTAGGTAAAAATGTTTGAAAGAAAAAATTATATAATATTAAAGGAACACATAATTAATTATGAAAATACATGTTGAAATAGGGGTATACTAAAGAGCTATTACGATTTATAATGGAGGGGACATTGTTTTCATTATCAATATATGATATTATTTTAAAATATGTTGTTAATAAAGGAATAGTTAAGTTTTAAACATTTTATACTTTCATGAAAAAACTATAGAAAAATATTTCTTTATTAGTATTGTGAGACTTTAAGTTATTAATAGATTAGATATGCAATAAATGTAAAATTGAGATTATAATATCATTTCCAATTAGAAATAATTTTATGAAGGTAAAAAACAACTTATATATATATATATATATATATATATATATATATATATATATATATATATATATATATATATATATATATATCATTTCCAATTAGAAATAATTTTATGAAGGTAAAAAACAATATATATATATATATATAAATGTTGATCATCTATCTAAATAAGTTGTATTAATGTAGGAAGGGACTCAAATGCAACAAGAGTTTAGAGGAAGAACTTAGATTGCATTTTCAAAAATATCTTTATATTGATATAGGAAGTAATATAAAATCACAAATGTGTTTGTTGGATTTTTTTGTAGTTGTTGCAATAGTATTGGAGTCCTAGTAGTAAGGCTTAAAAGAGATTTTATTAAAGATTTCCCATTATAATTTAGGAATATTTTATTTAAGTAGTGACATAATAATTTTAGATGTTTTTCTTATATTAAGTAGATTATATATGTTAATATTATATAAAAATAAATGAATCTATATATAAAGTAATTTCACATATATATATATATATATATATATATATATATATATATATATATATATATATATATATATATATATATATATGAAAACAACAAAAAAGAATATCATAAAATAAAATGTGATTATTAAATGTTTTCAAAAACTTGAGCAACTTTGTAAATTATTTTCAAAAGTTACATATTAACTAAAAGTCAAACACACTTACTTAGAAATGAAAGTTTTATAAATTAGGAAATTTTCATAAATATTGAGATTTGATTTGTGTATTTTTTTTCATAAATATTGACATTTGATGTGTGTAGTATTATGACCCACTACTACATAAAGGGGAGTTTTAAGACAATATTTGAGACAATTTTTTGATAAATTGTCTTAACTTGAGACAAAAGAAGACTTGCGTATTGTCTTAAATATTGTCTTTAAGCGTGTGTCTGAAAAATTATTGTCTTAAAAAATATTGTCTTAAACATTATTGCCTTAAAAAATTGTCTCTACAAAGACGATATATAACACAAGCATTATTGTCTCTTAGGAGACAATTTCATTTTTGTCTCTGTGGAGACAATTTCATTTTCGTCTCTCTAGAGACTACACTTGTATTAGACACAATATGTCTTTAATATTAGCTATTGTCTCTCTAGAGACAATATAAAACAATGAATCTAGAAATATCTCACCACAGAAATAAATTGATATAAAAAACATTTAATTAAAAGTAAACTGCAAAGTCGTTGATTAATTCATAGTAGCGCACAGTGGAATCGAACCACCAACCTCCTGCTTGTAAGGAAGACGCTCTTCCATTGAGCTAGCACACTTTAAATAATTATGTGAAGAGTTATGGCAATCCTTAAAATTACATTTATAGCCATTGATTTAAAAAAAAATGTTTGACACATGATCTATAATCTTTATAAAAAATATAATCATGCAGACCATATTTTTAACTTACTAAAATAACTCAAGGGAGTTACTTGAATGTCACACCCTGTAGCATGACCCACACAGCTTGTGGAGTCCATTCAATGTATTGCTACAATGCCATATTATTAGTGCAAGAATGAATCTGAGCACGAAAGGACCAATAATATTAATCATCCACAAAACCCGCTAACAACCTTGTTTCCATATTGCTAACATACTATATGCTGCAGGTGAATGAAATTTTCCTAATCACCCAAGATATTGATTTAAATTTCCCATTTTACATAATAATTGCAACCTGAATTTCAACCCATTTACAATGAAGTATCTGTACAAAAACAGATCAAACATAGTCCATCTAGACATTGATATAAAATGCCCATTTCACATAATAATTCAAAGTAAGAAAAGCATTGGCCTAAAGTGGAAGAGTTGCCAAGGAGACAATGGAAAACCTTCCTAAGTACCCCTAGGGTTCAACTTTGTTAAAAGACTCTGTAACATTTGAAGTCTCATCGAAAAGAATATTAAAATATACTATTAATTTGACAACATAAAATATCATTACAAATTGCACGGATAAAATTTGTAATGGAGATCTAACTCAAAGCGACAAAAAGTGGATATCAACTTGGAATATTAAACCAGTATCTCAAAATCAAGAATAGCTCAAGAGAACCAATACTCCCAAAATAACCCGTAAAGTAGTGATATTACCAAGTGGATCTATAGTCAAAGGATGTATGCATTATCATTCATTGGCCTCGAAAGGTAACTAGGGCCTCTCAAGATCACAAAGAGTCATATATATTGCAAAGGAACAAACATTGTTCAAATATTCATCAAATATTAGTGAAACAAACAATAATATGGCAAAATAACCAACGCTTCTATAAGGAGTGCCATTACTAAGAAAATTACTTAAAAAGACATTGCAATGTTGGGGACTCCTCAAATTATAATCTCCCATCTCACTAGTTTCTCTCAAGCTTCCAGTATCCAAATTGAAATAAATGTGAGTAGAGAGAAAGCTATTGTTCAAGTCATTTGATAGTTGGGAGGCCAATCACATCCTCAAAACGAATGATACATAGACTCAAATGGCCAATCAAGCAATTCAAGCCACCCATTAATTGAACTATAATTGGATTTGATAATAAAATTAAGAAAAAGAAAATGAAATATTACATTGGCCCTAACTTCCCAACAAACCACCCAACAATAGTTAGAAAATGGCCTCCAAGTTCTAGAAATATATAGAGATTAGATAAAGGAGGAGCATAGAGAAAATATAATAGGGAGTCAAATATAGAGAATGGGTAGAGAATGAAGGTTTCTATCACATGAGGATGCAAACCAAAACAATGATCTTTCTACCAAAACTAGGGTACATTACATAATGTTTCATCTATACTTAACATCTTTAAGCTCTTTTTATTATCCTTCTCTCAATTTATACTCGAGAGACAATCAAACCACTAAATGCCCTGTCTACTTATATGATGAGCCCAAAAGAGATACAACTACCCTGTCCTCCAACTCCAAATAAGGCATCTCACCAAATCACAACCTTCTCTACTCACATCCATGTTCCATCTAAACAAGCTGACTATCATCCAAACACTTTTGAAGATAAACAACAAGAGACCTGGAATAGGTGGGAAGAAAAAAGACTACCAACACGTTGCCAACATGCTACACTAGAGAAAATCAATGTTGTAATAGACCCTACAAGGGAATTCTCAAGGATACACTTCCAAGTTCCAAGTATCCAAATCAATCAAACCAAGCACTCTCTCATTCTTGGGCAATCGACCCTCTCTCCACCATACTTTGACCATAAATAGGAATGTAATATCTATTCCAAAGACCAACATTGTGCTTAACTAGGCAAACTAACATGAAACATAATACATCCTCCTAACCACTATTAATTACTAGAAAATTAGATCCTTATGTTGTTGGACATGATGCTTAGCTTGAAACTGTTGCAAACACCAATCCCACATAGAAATAGTGGAAAGCCTCACTCCAAATAAGTCCAAGCTGCAAGCACTTATTTCCTATACCCCTCTGATATAATAATAGCTCAATGCATGATAGGATTCAATTAACATTCATTATTCACCTTTATTTCAGATCACAACATGTTTTTGCAAATATGAATTAGATTCCATAATTGATTATGCATAATGTTTTGCATGCATACCTTTTTTTCATTGAAGGCATCTTCCACTCTTAAATTCTTTTCCTTCAACTATGTCTATGTTTTTGCTCCCACCTATCAATAATTATGAACACTATCATATACCCTCCATTCTTACTTTAAACAAATATACATTGAAATGCAGTCACCAACATTCATCAACTAGATTCAGATTTCTATAATACCAATAATAGGGAATTGTTACAAATAGCTACCATTAATTCAACCATGCCAAACTTTACCTGGATAACAACAACTCCACCAGAAATATTGGTAATTCTTTCATTCAATTTTTCTTTTTTGTAGTCTTGTTCTGCAACCTGCAAAGAAAGTGAGAATGATATCATTGGTGAAAACCTTTGATAAAATAGGTTGATATGGAAGTTAACTATCAATTCAAACATATTTTGATATTAAAGAAACCTTAAGTTACTTAAATTTAATGTTTGTATATTTTTGTGTGTTCCTTCAGAGGCACATATATTCAAAGTATAAATCGTGCATCAAAATTGTTGCTTTCTACACTCCTGTCTTGACAACTCACAAGTCAAATTTGAGATTAATACCATCATCATGAATGATATTAATGAGGATATCCCTCCCCACAAGGTGATGGCCACTTTACAATATATGGTGGCTATACAGAGAAAACAAGACAATAACTTCAAGCCTCCATTTGGATAAAGCAACCTATTTTTAAGTTATAGAGAAATAGCACACCTCAATCAAGCTTCTAATTTGAGACACTCTTTTATTAACAACTTCTTGAGTGCTCCCATCACCAACTATCATTGTTGAATCCTTGGTAAGTACCACCTTGGCAACAGTACCCAAAACCTTACTTCCAACTTTATCCAAGGGAAAATCCAACTTCATCCCTGATAACAGTGCCTGCATAGAGAAAGAATAAAAAAAAATATCTACATAAGATATTAGAAACCCGTGACTATAGACACAGTGGAGAGATTTTATTCTCAATACCTCTCACTCAGTGAGAATTTATCCTATTAACATGAAAATTTGAACTTGTAGAGCAAACCCATTACCAAATAAATATTGTTTCCATGAAAAATGATATAAGACTGCTTATATACACACTGAGCTTTGTACTTAATCTCTTAGTGCATGCAAGTCCTTAATGTAGCTAAACTTGAAAAATACCTCCAGTAAATATAGCAATGTCATCCAAATATTGGCTTTTCCACTCTCCAAATCCAGGAGCTTTCAAAGTGCCAACCTTCAATGCACCATGAAGCTTGTTCACAACAAGAGTAGCCAAGGCTTCTTGTTCAATGTCCTCAGCAATGATCAAGATAGGATACCCCCCACGGATGGCCTCTTCCAATATTGTGATCAAGTCTCTTGCAATTGTGATCTTTTTTTCAACCAATAATAGCTTCAAATTATAAGAAAATATAAAGATGCAAGTTCATTTCCAAATTCCTGATCAGTGAATTTTAAAAATCAAGCACAAATAAATAGAAATTTAGAAACCCTCTTCCCATGCTTAGTAGTGGTCATATTTCTTTCTGATCAATATTCTAAATCCAATATTGTACAGATTCAAGAAATAACAGAAGGTTCATAAGGAATAGATTTTAAAATTCCGTACAAAACCAACACCAACCCAAATTGAACCAGGAGGATGTGCCATGAATATATGACAGATGAAGGTAATTGGGAAACAATTCCACAACTCAGATGAGAGTTTATTCTAAAAATGTTACACATGATTTCTATCCATTCTCTTTTCATTACAAGGAGCACTAACAAATAGTAGCACAACAAAAAAAGGCAAGAAGCTTTCAATTCACATCAATTACCTTGCAATTTTCATACTCCACAGACATCTTCTCACTGTCTGTCACAAAGTATAGAGAAATATATCCATGATCAAATTGCATTCCCTCAATGACATACGTATTTTTTTCTGCACTTTTCCCCTCTTCAAGTGTCACAACACCTTTCCTTCCAACTTTACTCATAGCCTCTGCTATCATGTTTCCTATTTCATAATTATTCCCAACACTTACTGTAGAAACATATTCTAATTCACTATCTTCAACCTGGAGAATAATGTCGATTACAGGGTCTTAAGTTTTAGCATGTACACTCCCTTACAGATAACATCTGTCCTAGATGTTTCACAAGTAACTCCTCAACATTCTACCCTGGAGTCTTCAAGAAACTCTAGCTGACAGTTTTGGATCAACTAATCTAGCATGTTGAACTCACAAATAATCTAGTGAAAGATGAAGCGAGTAACTATACTAGGGGGACTACTTAAGAAGGATTTCCTTATTTCTAGAAAGGTGACCTACATTGGAATGATTAAATATATAGTTGTTAAGCTAGTACAGATGCCATGAAAGCATGTAATGATGGATGTAGTGAATCAGTGATCATAAATTTCCATCCTACTTGTTGTCTCTTCAAATCGCACTAGCAGCACAAGTGCTACAAGAGAGATAGAAATCCCCTAGAGACAGCCTCTAGGTTGTTGTAGACTAGTGCCTAGGAAATCTTAAATAGAGTCGTGCATGAAAGATTATATGTGAGGGGTTATCAACACTCCAATTGTCACGTAAAAAGATAACAGGAGGGGCTTGGTTCAATAAGCCTTCATTAAGGTGGACTCAAGCCAATACAAGGATTCAAATGAGGGGTTATATCAAGACAATATTAAAGGAGAAATTTTTTCTCTTGGTGGATGACACACAACAATGAGACAACTTTAAAGCTGAAGTTGGAGTAGTAGTGGAGAGGAGGAAAAGAAGGAGGAAAACATATGCAGAAGGATGTAAATGAACATAATCCTTAGCAATAATATTCCAGTAGAAATATGGAAGAGAAAGGAAGGTGAAATGGCATAAATAGTTGATCATTGATTAAGGGTTCAGGATACATATTCATATGGGTATCATTCTCTACTTAACAACCAAAGTAAATATGAGCCACCACAGGTATTGTAATCTAATCACAAACATAGGTAAATCTATAATTCTACATGTATTTCATGCTAATGAATAACATAGGTAAATCTGTGATATGCACAGGTATTGTTTACTATTGAGAAGCTAAGATAAATCCATGAACCAACAAAGATCCAACAGCTCCATTAACACTATTTCAGGGAAAGAAATACACAAGTGAAATGAAATTATCAAGAAAACATGTTGCACATCCATTATGCTTGGAATCAACAGGGAGTTCATTTATCAAAAGGGTTCAAACAACTAGTCCATACATTAATCCCAACATCAGTTCAGTCCCCTCCATGAATACAACAAGTAGAACAAATCGTATCTCAGAACTCAGACCCAAGAGATGAGAAATTCTGGAACCCGCCAGCTTTCCCAAAAAACCAACCAAAAAAACCCCTATTAGAATGTTTCTTCCCCCTATTTATAAGAGGAGGGGGAGCACTTATCAAACATGATTCAATACAAAATATCCCTCGGCCGAGTCTCAACTGTCAGATCAGCTAGTTGTCTCGGACAAGGTGAAGCTCTGTTGCCCAAACTGTGATTACAATAGGGATTTCCAACATTTCCTCGAATCTTACAAAAATTAATGAACATAGAAGGAAGTTGGAAAGAGGAAGGGGGAGGTGTCCCTCTATTGTTCCTGTGGAGGCCTCTGGTCAAGCCACATCCCTAGTGTGATGCATTTCTTTGTTGTTGAAGTGGTTCACTATCTATTCTCCTTTAAATTCTTTCGGTGTCAACTCTGGAGGTGTATTTAAGACTAATCCTTCCTTGAATGTGCCCATACCTGTTTTGAATGCTCCATCCCCCATGATATCTCCTAAAGATTCTTTAGGGGTCGACTATGTCATTTGAGCCTTAAACCTCTTGTTGAACACAATTAGCACCTTGATCTGCATGGGATATGTATTACAGTGTAGTAGAGTAGTCTTTCAGGTGCGGATTTTATTGTGGAAACACACGAAACAAGTGAGTTCCGATTGCTTTCTGATTTGTCCCTTAGCCCCTCATGCTTTCAGCCCCTTTGTAGTTCTTCATTCATGTGATCGGGGGCTTAACCGAGAACTTAGCCCTCAGGAACTAAGGCCTATGGAAGCTTGTCCAGGGGCCTCTTTCCTTTATAACTCTAGGAGCCTTCATTAACTCTTTATACGCATCAACCGATATCCCGAATGCGAAACCCTTATATAATACACCTCAATAAATTATCGCATCTGGGGGACCTTTTCCTTATCACAATTGTAGTCGGGGAGGATATTAGCAAGGAATTGAATTTTCACTTTGTGCGATCACTAATTGCCAATCCCCGGAGTGATGTCATCACTGCCACGCGTCACCCTATGAGTGGTGACATGTGTCACCTGGAAATGGACCCATTTGACCCCTGAAAACATCAAAATTGAGTGACACGTGTCCACCCATACTGCCACATTAGCATCTGTACTGCCACATGGAAAAGAGAGAAGGGGTCTGCACGGCCTTGGTTTTTCCATAAAATTCCTTTTTATTTGATTTTTGGCCTTCCCCAAAACTTTTACACTATATCGCAAAATCAACCCCTCTCACGGTTTTAAAATAGAAACCCCACCGATCACCAATATACAATACTTCGCCGATATTCCGATGTCATGTGGAGGAGAGAGAAGGGTGAGGTACGACCTTTGTATTTTCATGATTTTCCTTTATAAAATATTTTCAGCCTCCCCAGTGATGTACCGCTATATTGCAAATTGGCGATAACGTAAGGTTTTGGAGTGTGTGGAATTGCGATGTTGTGGGATGCGGGATTGCAGGATTGTGATATAGCGGTATTATGGGATGTGATATGTGAGACTTGTGAGATACGGGACTGCGGGATCATAGGACTACAAGATCGTGGGAATGGGGGACTACGTGATTGCGGTATTGCAGGACTGTAGGATTGCAGGGTGCTCGATAGGAGGGATGCGGTATCACCGATATGCAGGATGCAGGATCGCCAATATGTGGGATGTGGGATGGTTGATGTGTGATGAGATTAGATCCTGGACCCTGATTTCTATTTACCTTTGTCCTTTGGTGTTTTTCCTTTGATTGTTGGGCTTTCCATGGGTAAATTCAACATGCTCTAACCCCTGCTCCAAGAGTCCATTTCGGGACTTCAATATACCATTGGAAAGCTCTTTCCAAGCACTAGGAGATGGGGAAGGTATTATTAAGCTCCGATAGCTTCTATGGCTCAAATATTAGCATAAAACTTCACTGCGATTTGGCATTTGAAGCAACTAATGACTGATAAAGTAGTACTAGTGAGTGAAAACATTAGCTCCAACTGGGGACAGTGCCTTGTTGGCAAGGTGATGAGAACCTACAAACAAATATCCTTCTCCATTGGGCAATGGAGTTAGTAATAAATGAATCTTTGTAATTAGTAAAATCTCCATGGGACTTTCGTTCTCAATCTAAAACGCAGAAATAAAAATTCTAACGAATGTAAAGTAAATGCTTAGCTGGTGAGCTTATTTATGTACATTCCTACTTATGCATAGGGCTAAATTCGCCCAGGTGAGTTCAACCCTCCAATGGAGTTATACCATCATTTGGGTGTTGGACTGAGTACCTTCATGTTGCTGAAAAACATAAATTAAAATGAGCATGCACCATGAAATTTTTTCTAATGAAGAACCCGATACACGCTGTTGAAACAACCTCTGTTGCTGGCTTAAGAATAGGCTCATGGACTCAACCACAAGGTCATGAAATAAGCAAGGAAATTTTGCAGATGTCTTAATTTCATAAGTAGTCTTCTTACCAATATCCTTTTGGTTAGGGCAACCACAAACACTTTCCAGCTCCTCAACTTCAGTCTTTTCAAGGAAAACTTCTTGCTGGTCTTTGACTGTCCATTTTCAACGGGCCAGCCCTCTTGGAAATCTACAACAAACTCTTCATTTTCTAAACTGAAAGAGTCATAGATTGGAGGGACTGTTGAGAATTATTGGCAGGCATCTTGCTACAATAGGTAGAAACAAACTTTGCGTGGTATTTTAGCTTTGTGTTCTTCTTGAAAAACATGTTGTTGGAAGCTTTCTCCCCACTTGCTGATGAAAAACTCTGTCCAAACCTTCGTGACCATCTCTTCCTCTTCTAAATCATATGAATCATAAATAGGAGGAGATCCTTGATCCTTCTATCCATGTGAAAGATATTCATCATGTAATAGAGCCTCTCTTTTGACCTCTTGATGGGCTTCCTCTTCTTGCATAGCTTCCCATGACTAGGAGTATGGTAGCTTTGCCTCACTTGACTCTCCATCAGAGTCATATTCATCATAAGAAGGAGAAACAACATATTCAACTGAATAATCCCTCTGAGAGTTTATTTTTAGATCAATGGTGTTTCCTTCTTCTCTTTCTTTCTCATGGGGAGATGCTTCTTGATGTGAGTAGATATCTTCTTGAAATGGACTCTCACATACATCTTCAACAGGGTCATTAACCTCAGGAATGTCTTCATCATTAAAAAGTATGCAACAATCTTCGAATAGATCATTTGGTGGGTATAATTCTTTGCAATAGTGATTGAAAGCTTTATGAAAACTTCTTAGGGAAGATATGTTGCCACAAGGTAGTGTTTTCTACCAAACTCTAGCATCCCTCTCTAAAGAATACATGAACACTTTCATTTGAACATCTTCAAAGAAAACGCCTTTTTGCTCGATGCATTCATGAAAATATTTAGGGTGTTGGTAAGGCCTTCTCTCTATGTTCCCACTGAATCTGGGTAGATATGTATCCCATTCATGAAACAAAGCAACATGGTTAGGATAACTAGCAAGGGAGGAAAAAGCCAATGGGGGGAATTTGTTGTCTAGGAATTTAGGAATGGCCATCTTAAAAACCTCCTTATATGATTGACTTCGGTTTCAAAAGTAGGGAGAGTTTTCAGTTGTTGTTGCATCAGAGTGAGTATGAGGTTGTTTGAAATCTAGGATGATCAAATAGATATATTGATAGTGGGTTCGCTAGGATGTTTACCATAACAGTTCACAGTGGAGTCACCAAGGTGAGATATATTCAATCCACACTTCCCTTGCTCACCTAATAGAGGAAATGTAATACTTTGTTGTACCCAAGGAAAAATATTCTAATCCGTTCCCCGAAAACGATGCTAGAAATATGTTTTCACTTCAAATTGCACCAGTAGCACAGGTGCTGCAGGAGAGATAGAAAGCCCCTAGAGACAACCTCTAGGTTGATTGTAGACCAGTCCCTAGGAAATCTTAAATAGAGGAGTGCATGAAAGATTATATGTGAGGGGTTATCAACACTCCAATTGTCATGTAAACAGGTAATAAGAGGGGCTTGGTTCAATAAGCCTTCATTAAGGTGGGCTCAAACCAATACAAGGATTCAAATGAGGGGGTATATCAAGAGAATCTTAAAGAAGAAATGTCTTCTCCTAGCTGCCAACACACAACAATGAGACAACTTTAAAAATGAAGTTGGAGTAGTGGTGGAGAGGAGGAAAAGAAGGAGGGAAACATATGCATAGGGATGTAAATGAAAAAAAAATCTTAGCAATAATATTCCAACATAAATATGGAAGAGAAAGGAAGGTGAAATCGCAGAAATAGATGATCATTGATTAAAGTTTCAGGCTACATATTAACATGGGTATTATTCTCTGCTTGAAAACCAAAGTACATCTAAGCCATGATAGGTACTATAAGCTAATCACAAACACAAGTAAATCTATAATTCTACAGTTATTGCATGCTAATGAATAACAGAGGTAAATATGTGGTATGCACAGGTACTCTTTACTATTCAATAAGCTAAGATAAATCCATGAACCAGCAAGAAACCAACAACTCCATTAACAATATTTCAAGGAAAGAAATACACAAGTGAAATGAAACTATGAAGAAAACATGGTGCACGTCCATTATGCTTGGAATCAAGTGGGAGTTTCATTAATCCAAAGAGTCCAAAAAACCAGTCCATACATTAATCCCAACATCAGTTCAGTCCCCTCCATGAATACAACAAGTTGAACAAATGGTATCTCAAAATTCAGACCCAGCAGGTGAGAAATTATAGAACCAGCCAGCCTGCCTAGCCAACCATCCAAAAAAACCCCTATTACAATGTTGCTTCCCTATATTTATAAGAGGAGGGGGAGCATTTATCAAACATGATTTAATACTAAATATCCTTGGGCCGATTCTTAGCTGTCAGATTAGCTTCCTGTCTCAGCCAAGGTGAAGCTCTGTTGCCCAAATTGTGATTACAATAGGGATTTCCTACATTTCTTGGAATCTTACAAAAATTAATGAACATAGAAGCAAGTTGGAAAGAGGAAGGAGGAGGTGTCCCTATATTGTTCTTATGGAGGCCTCTAGTCAACCCACGTCCCTACCATGATTCATTTCATTATTGTTGAAGCAATTCATTGTCTATTCTCCTTTAAATGCTTTCACCGCCGACTCTGGAGGCTTATTGTAGACTGATCCTTCATTGAATGCACCCATACCTGTTTTGAAGGCTCCATCCCCCATGATTTACTCCTAGAGCTTCTTTAGGGGTCGGCTCTGTCATTTCAGTCTTAACCTCTTGTTGAACACAATTGGCTCCCTGATCTACCTAGGGATATGTATTATAGTGTAGTAGAGTTCTGACTACCTTTTGATTTTATCCCCTTTTTACTTCTTCCTTCATGTGAGTGGGGTCTTAATCGAGAGCTTAGACCTCAGGTGCTAAGACCTATGGAAACATTTTGGGGGCCCTTTTCCTTTATAACTCTAGGAGCCTTCATTAACTCTTTATACCGCATCAGCCAATATCCCGGGCGCAAAACCCTTATATAATACACCTTAATAAATTATTGCATCTGGGGGGCCTTTTCCTTATCACAATCGCGGTCGAGGAGGGTATTGGCGAGGAATTGAATTTTCACATTATGAAATTGTTGATTGCCAATCCCTGAGGTGACATCATCACTAACATGTGTGACCCTGTGAGTGGTGACACGTGTGACCCGGAAATCACCCCATTTGACCCCTAAAAGCATGAAAACTGAGTGACATGTGTCCACCCATATTTCCACATCAGCATTCGTCCCACCATGTGGAGGTGAGAAGGGGTCCATCTAGCCTTGGATTTTCCATGAAATTCCTTTATATTTGGTTTTCGGCCTTCCCTAGAACTTTTACAATCTATCACAGAATTGGTCCCCCGCACAGTCTTGGAACGAAAACCCCATCAGTCATTGATATCCAGGACTTCACTGATATTTTGATGCCACGTGGAGTAGAGAGAAGGGGCAGTCCAAGCTTTGTTTTTTCATACTTATCCTTTGTAAATGATTTTTTGGCCTCCCTAATGATGTATCACTATATCGCATATTGACGATAACGCAAGGTTTTGGAGTGTGCAGGATTGTGATGTTGTAGGATGCGGGATCGCGGGACTGCGATATAGTAGTATTTTACGATGTAGTATGCAAGATCTGTAGGATGCGAGACTATAGGATCACAAGACTATAGGATTGTGGGACTGCGATATTGCGAGACTGTGGGATCGCGGGGTGGCCGATAGGCGGGATACGGGCTCGCTGATATGCAGGATGCAAGATCACCAGTATGCAGAATGTGGGATGGCTGATATGCGATGAGATTAGCTCCCAGACTCGATCATGATTTACCTTTGTCCTTTGGTGTTTTTCCTTTGATTGCTGGGCTTTCCATGGGTAAAGTCAACATGCTCTAACTTGTGCTCTAGGAGTCCATTTTTGGATTTCCATATAATATTGGAAAGCTCTTTTCGAGAACTAGGTGATGGAGAGGGTCAGATTAAGCTATGATAGCTTTTGTGGCTCAAAAATTAGAATTAAACTTCACTGCTATTTGGCATTTGAAGCAATTTATGACTGATAAAGTTGTGAGTGACAATACTACTTATGGTTTGTTGATGTCATGTAGCTAGGGTACTCCTTTGGGGGAAACTATTGAGTTTTACTTGTAATATGCCAAAGTCCCTGTGTTCAGAGGGAGAACCTATACATTATAGAGGGAACCCTACCAATTACAAAAATTCTCTCATGTATACAACTGATTAGATGGGTGAACATGTAATGAGTATTAATGCTAAGCCTGTGGAAATTTCTAATGATTTGATGAACGAGGATGAGAGGCCTGAGCCTGCTAGTTTATGGAATATTAATTTTGACTTGGCTTCTTCTAAAGATGGTTTTGGGTAGGTGTTTTTTTGGTTTCTCCTATGGGTACTCGTCATACTTTTTCCTTCATATTGGAGTTTTAATGTACCAAAAATATGCCTGAGTATCATGCCACAGTGTTGGGTCTTAAGACTTATAGGAAGATATTAATTAAAATTTTGAAGATTGTGGGTGATTCCGAGCTCGTAATCAAACAGGTGAAAGAACAATGTCAAGCTAAGAATCCAATACTGAGGTAGTATGGAAAGAAAGTATAGGTTCTGTTCTATTTATGTATCAATATAAATATCTATGTCATCAGTCATGAGTACACAGTATCAGTGTATGACTTCTCATCCAAATCCCCCAGGCTAGTTGCATAAAAAATATGATGGTTGACTGAAAAAGTCATATGGAATACATCATAGGGTCATTTGCGAGGTAGTGGTCCTCACTCTCATAACTCTAGCATTGCTCATTGTCTGTGACGTCCCTGACCTCTTCCTACCTTACTTGCTAGCTTCCTTATATCCCCTTAGCTCTTTCTGTAGGCTCTCCTTCTCTCACCTTAGCTAGATAATCTCTATGTCCCTGGCTATTAGAATTGTACCCAACCGAGCTATATCTTTGTCATAGTGTTCATGGCCTAAACTTGTTGTATCTCTACTACACCTATGCCACAGTCACTAAATCTATGGCCACATGTGTGGGTGTGTATCCATGTGATCTCAATCACCATATGAATCATTTATCTTTGTTGCATCATGTCTTGCCAACTTGGCCAAAATATTTTCAACTGGGTCCTCTAATTCAACCTATCAGAAGCAGGGTGTAGTATTGAAATTCATTAACTAGACTGGTAATAACAATTTCCCTTGACTCATCAACATTTGGCACACAAGTATTTGTTTTCAATTATTTAAAGCTTGATTCAATACTCTACTGTGGCTACTCCACAGACCAAGTAGATCATCAAAAGAGAAATATGTTGTCTATGACATGTGAGAATTTTTCCTCATAGGTATAAGATAGTAAGACATTTAGGAAAGGAAAACTAATATAGAATATAAAACATTTACAACCCACATCTACAATTTACTTCCTTAGCTATTGTCACACAATCGTTGACAATCTTTGAAGAACTATAGTTGCTTTCCAAAACAACATTTTTTCCCTTTGGTCCAAGGGTGACTCCGACAAGATCAACAAGCTTGTTGACACCTACATGCAAGACAATTTGAAAATATTTTCAATAGATGCACAATAAAATGTTGGAATATATGTCATACCAAACCTACATACAAACCACACATTAACATCAAATGTATATGGACAAAGAAAGATCTACCACAGTAAATTTTTATGTGAAAAGAACCTTCCTTTAGATGGACTCTTTTTCTCTAACCTGCAATTTTTTTGTTGCTGACCCATCTTGGTTGAAGTACAACTCCTTTGCCATAGCTCTTGGATTGACTACCCGCTCTCTGCTACGTAATCTTGTGGTCTTCCTTCTTCTTAAGAAATTGAAGGAGATGGGTGAAAAATCAACAAGAGAAGACAATTGCCTAGCATTTTTGTCAGATATTTCACCCAACTTCCTCTCCTTTCCAATGTTACCTAGGGAGAGAGAAGAAGCAACTGTTGTCATACTACCTGTTAGCCCTGAGGTGCACTACTACTATTTTAATGGAAATCTCCCCTGTTTTATCTCTGATGCTCCATGTCTCCTCTTGCTCCACTTTGGCCATAAGCCAAACTTCAAAAATTAAACACATGTGCTCGTAAATACCGGCGGGTCCTCTCTCTACTCATCTCTTTTATGGTGCACTCTCCATTCTCCAATCTCTGATCAGATCGATCTCCATTGTCCATTTTATTCACTGATCCAACGGCTATCGCGCATCGCTTAATTGCCCATCGGTGTATTGCAATTCCATCGCACTATCCAGCAACTATTCACCTCTGCAATTAATGATCAGATCTTGACCGTTGATCTGAAATCGATCCGACAGTTGTTGCTTAGCCGATCAAATCAACTTGAACAATGATCCTCAACCATCGATCTTCCTCCATCATATCTGACGGTTCACAATGATTTCGGGTGAGCAACAAGCGAGAGGAATACCCACCTGATAAGGCCATTTCCTCTCTCCTCCTCATTGCTATGTGTTACTTAATGAGTGGAATCTGGTGCCAATCCGAATTATCACTTACCTCTTGTGATCTCACCCAAAATACCACCTTTCGCTTCCAAATCCACTGATGTGATATCAATTCCTCTATCTTTGTGATATGATCCTATCCATTGATCATATCGATCCAACGGGCTCGTATCCCACTTCCCACCAGTCACTCGGGGGGGGGGCAATTTGTTTGCTCTGTCAGTATTTTTTGACAGTCAGACAGGTGAATTGAAATAATGGAATATATGGCCGAAAGGGGGAAAAACAACAACACGGTGTAGCTGAACCAACAAAAATGGTCATGGAACATCGCAGGCACGAGCGATCCACCTGACAGTGTGGACAAATTACCAGAATTTGGTTACTGTGTTGTTAGAAAAAGAGACCCCTGAGCTCATGTTTGTTTAGTTATGGCATCAAGTAGTTAAAAAGACAAAGGGGATAGATTAAGACATCTCGAGCCTTAGAGGGTTCGAGAGCATTGCAAAAAGCCTATAAATGGTTGAAAGTTCAAAGTATCAAGGGTTCAACTTTTGGATACTATGGATACTCTATTCCTCCCAGCGTCTCATCTTCATTCTAGTAATACAAGCTTCTTTTGTTGTTACATGTTCAATCGCCATCTTCTCCTATGTTTTAAGCTTGCACTTGAATAGGTTATTCATGTTTTCTTCTGTATCAAATGCCAGATAACTATCATCTTATCTATGCATTGATAAATTAGATTTATAAGCTTCATTTACTTTCTATAGCTAGCCATTTATATGTGTTTATGTATGTATCTGCTGGTACAGTAAGGATTCTCCATCTATTCATTGAATTTATAAATTATTGAGCATTAGTGGTTGAAAGCCTTGTCAAGCTAAGGGTGTTCATGCATGCCTTAAGTGAAAACAGAGTTGAAATAGTCATCTAACTTGATCCAAACCCCAATCCATTCCAATAGTTCATAGAACGATATTGAAGATTTATATGTTTCCAGGCATCTTCGAGCTACAACCTAGGAGAGCTTCCTAGAGTGGTAACATAATTGGCGCCATTGCCAAGGAGAGGAGACTGAAGCTCAGCTTCCCTGGGGGACAACACAGATCCAGCTTTGATGATAGACAAAGGCTAGACACTATTTGGGTTGTAGTCATCTATGTGGTGACTCTACTGGAGGACAAACCTTTTGGTGACTCCACTGGATAGTTCTGGCTCAGTTTGTGAGGCATACTAGGAGAAATCTTTAGAAGCCACTAGCTAACCCAGTACCTGACCCTGAAAAAATCATCAAAGAAAGAAAGGCATTGCAGAAAGTAGCATCAGGTTCAGGTAGATCTAAACAATATTCTATATCTCTTCAATAAAATCCTGTAATAGAACAAATACATGTTGAGAGTATAGCATCTAATACTAGCAGTGAAGAAAAGATCTCAGAGATTCATAGAGCTCCTTATTCTTTAGGTTCTCCTTTCATTGTAAGCCCAAAGGAAGCCTCTCCTCCTATCCATCATACTCCTCTAGTCCTATCATTCACTCCTCAACCCTTTGTCTTTCAAACTTCCAGTACCCTTATAGCCACCACAACTATGGCAGCACCTACCAAAATGGAAAGAATCATAACTGCAAGGTATGGACCTCTAGTACTGCCCACTCCTTTAAATGCCATGCCTACTAGAGAATATCAGAAGTATATGCCTAAGTTCACTAGGACTGAAGGTGTTACAGATGAGGAACATTTTGAATCATTCTATAGCTATGCTAATAACTTGGACATTAGTGAAGATGATGTATGGATGAGAGTCTTTGTCCAAAGTCTAGATGGAGAGGCTAGGAAATGGTTCAGAGAACTGACCCCAAGGTCTATAGCAGATATTGAGGCTTTAGATGATGCATTCCTAAAGCATTGGGGGGATAAGAAGGATCTACTCTACTACCACACTGAGTTTGGGAACTTAAAGAGGGAAAATGGCGAGTTGTTGTCTGATTTAATAAGAGTTTTAACCACATGTACAACAAGATACCAACTGAAGTAAAACCCACCACTACCTCTGCTAAACTAATCTATGTCAGTGCCTTTGATTCTGACTTCTGTCTACTGTTGAGGGAGATATGATGTGCTACCTTGGCTGATATGCAAGATGCAGCCTTGGAAGTAGAATCAAACATCATGGCTACAGAGAAGCTCAAGGGGAATGTTTATAGAAGGAGACAGAGGGGCAAATCTTAATAATCTTCAGATCCAAAGATAGATAAAATGACCAAGATGATAGAGTCATTAGCCTCTGAAATATCGAAATTAAAGGTTGAGCAAAACCCTGGGAAAGGAAGAGTTCCTAATACCTTTGCTCCTAGAAACCTAAATCGATATAGAAGAAGTAATGAGTAGTTGCAGATTTTGCAAAGAAGCAAAGATGCCAATGAAGACCAAAGGGTGAAGCCCCCTTTCCAAAATGTAGTCATGGAAGAAGAGTAGTTTGAAGAAGATGATGAGATCCATTTTCTAAAAGACAAAGGCAGTGCCTCCTTTTTGACCTTAGCTGCCTATGAAAAGTCATTATTCAATGACCAGATCAGCCAAGAGTGGGATGGTGGAGCTGTTATGAAAACTTATGATCAACACAAATATGATCTAAGGTCAAAGATGAATAATGCCAAGGAAACTCCTGTTTAGAGAGTTGTTGTCCCTGCAATACATCAAGCTACTAAGCAGAAACAACCAGCAGTTGATCCCATCATCCTCAAAGCTCCATCTCACAAGGTAAAAGGCCTTTACAAGTCTCCTTCTCCTTTCAGTTTCGAATCAAAAATTTAGAAGCTAAGCATACCTATACCTCTAATTAAACTAGTGAAGTATGTGTCCTTCAAGAGATCTATCCTCGAGGCCCTTAAGCCTAAAGCCATCCAAGCCTCCACTGACTATGTAAATATCCAAGATGACAAACCAACTGTTGTTATCAGCCCAATGATTGGAAATTATGATGACAACTCCCCATCATTCTATGTCTCTTTGACTATTCATGACAAAATCTTTCACAACTGCCTTCTGGACACAGGAGCCAACCATAATCTAATTGCCAAGGCTATCATGGATGAGTTGGGTCTTGACGTTACCAAGTCTTATCATGACCTATTTTCTTTTGATTCCAGAAAAGTGAAATGTTTGGGATTAATCAAATACCTAGCCATCACCTTGTCTCAACTGCCTATGAAGAGCATGATGATAGATATTGTGGTAGCAGATGTACCCCCCAAGTTTGGCATGTTTCTTTCCAGAGGTTTGATCAAGAGATCAGGTGGAACATTGAAAAATGATCTGTCCTATGCTACTGTCCCAGTTTTTGGAGGTGAGAGTAGGAGTTTATACAGAGAAGCTCAGTTGGCTTATATCATCAGTGATGAAAGGAATCCCACTAATCATCCCATTTATGCTGTCGACATTGATTTTGGAGCCTGTATTCTTCATATTGAAGAGTCCCATTTGGCCTCCATGCAGCTTAGGAAACTGGTTTGCTAGATCATAGAGGAAGAAGGTCCACAAATTTGGGACATGTTCTTTGATGGAGCTTGCTCTAAGGAAGCTGCATGGGCAGGTGTAGTCCTTGTGTCCCCCACATAAGAATGCATTCATTTATCTTTCAATTTAACTTTCCAGGTTGCAAATAACATAGTAGAGTACGAAGCCTTGATATTGGACTTAAACGCTGCTAAAGAAATGGGCATCAAAGATCTGAAGGCATTTGGAGATGTAGACCTTATCATTCAACAGGTGAAGAAAACTTTCCAAGCAAACCATCCAAGGCTAAAAGCATATAGAGATGAGGTATGGAAGCTCATGGGTTCTTTTAATAGTTTTAGCATTTCTTACATCCCTAGAATGAAGAACTAGCTTGTTGATTCCCTTGTTGTGTCTGCTAGCATGTTTATTCCTCCTTTGCCTCCTAAATTGAATTATGAATTTCAGGTGAAATATAAACCATCTCTTCCTGACAATGTCAAAAACTGGAAAGTTTTTGAAGATGATGATGAAATTAATAGGTTTTTACAAGTCATTGATGAATTTTCTAAAATGCACATGGACCAAGAAAACGAAACCATTGAAGAATGTAACTAGTCCAAGGTAAAGGACGAGATTGGTCAGGATAGCATTGTTCAGCTGCCTAGTAACCATATACCCAAAGGATTGGTGCCCCTAGAGAAGTTGTTTAATCATAATGATGTACCTTATAAGCTTTCCAAAAAGGAAAATGAGTCTATAGTTCATAGACATAATGTAGGGAGTCCAGCGCATCCAAAGTACATAAATTTGTCCACTTACTTGTCTTCTGCCCAAAGTTCTGAGTATTGCACCCTGATAAAACAATTTGCTGATATTTTTTCTTGGGAGTACAATGATCTTAAGACCTATGACACCAACATCATCCAGCATAAGATTCCACTGGAGAAGAACACCATCCCTTTTAAGCAGAAATTAAGACCTATTAGCCCTCTCTTATTGCCTTTGATTGAAAAGGAAATCAAGAAGTTGTTGGATGCCAAGATCGTAGTTCCCCTAAGGTATTCAAAGTGGATAGCTAACCTTGTGGTAGTAAGAAAGAAGAATGGAGAAATTAGGCTTTTTGTTGACTTGAGGAATCTAAACAAATACTCTAAAAAAGACAACTACCCCCTACCTAAGATGGAACACTTGCTGCAAAAAGTTTCAGGGGCTAGAGTCATGTCTTTCTTAGATGGATTTTCAGGTTAGAAGATCAGGAAAACACTACCTTCACTACTCGGGGCACTTTCATGTACTCCAAAATGCCTTTTGGAATGATGAATGCTGGGGCTACTTTTCAGAGGGCCATGGACATAACCTTTGTGGGAGAGAAGGACAAGTTTGTCTTTATTTACCTTGATGACATAACAGTCTTTTCCAACAGTCACAAGGACCATTTGTAGCATTTAAAGAAGGTGTTTCTAAAGTGCAAACAGTTTGGAATTTCTTTGAACACAAAGAAGTCATAGTTTTCTCTAGAAGAAGGCAAACTTCTGGGACATATTATTTCCGCTGAAGGTGTGAAGATCGATCCAGCAAGAGTTCAAACGATTCGAACATTGTCCATCATAAGGTCAAAAAGGGACATTCAATCTTTCCTGAGTAATATTAACTTTGTCAGGAGGTTTATTCCAAACTTTGCAGAGCTAGTGAAGCACATCACTTCCATGCTGAGGAAAGGATCAAAAATAAAATGGATAGATGGTGCAAGAAGCTCTTTTGAAGCCATAAAACAAGCTATCATGGAAGCTCCCACTCTAATCAGTCTAGATTATACCAGGGAGTTTTATATCTTCTCTTTTGCCTCTTATGATACACTTGCAGTAGTTCTATTGTAGAAAAATGATGAAGGTATAGAGAACCCTATGGCCTTTTTCAGCAAAACTCTAAGGGACACTGAACTAAGGTATGACCTTATTGAAAAACAAGCTTATGCTCTCATAAAATCTTTAAAGGCATTCATAATTTATATTCTGCATTCCAAAGTGGTTGCGTATGTACCTTCAGCCTCAGTAAAAGATGTCCTAACTCAGCCAGATATTGATGGAAAGAGAGCTAAATGGATTGCAAAATTCATAGAGTTCAACATAGAGGTGAAGCCCGCCAAGATTGTCAAAGGCTAGGGCTTGGCTAAGCTTATGGCTAAGGAAAATTGCAGTTTGTTAGACATCAATTGCATGGGTTCAAATTCAGGTGGTGAGTGGACAGAGGAAGCAACAGAAGAGCAAGAGCAGAATCAGTGGTTGGCTGAAAATCTAGTCACCTGTGAATGGTATTCCAGTGTAGTTCATTTTTTGCAGAAGCTAGAAGTCCCTCCAAGTCTTAGCTCAAGTCAAGCCTAGGCCATTAAGTTCAGATCAGCCAAATTCTGCATTAATAAAAACATACTCTATTGGAAAGACCCATCAGGGATCCTCTTGAGATGTCTAGACAAAGGAAAATCTGTGGAAGCCACGCACCAGTTCCATTCTAACATCTATGGAGGGCATCATTATTGGAAAACCACAGCCCACAAGATCCTGAGAGAGCTTGGTATTATTGGCCTACTCTGTTTTCTGATGTGTTTTATTTTGTGAAGTCTTGTGACAAATGTCAGAGGTTCGCAGGAAGACAGCAACTAAAATCTCTACCCTTGAATCCATTATAGACCAATGGTCCCTTCCAACAATGGGGCTTGGACTTCTTAGGTGAGATCAATCCACATTCCAGTTCTTGAATGAGAATATTTTCACTAGATTTGGTTGCCCAACCAAACTAGTCACTGATAATGCAGCAGCTTTCAGGGCAGAAGAATTGGTGGACATGTGTGAATCCATGGGCATTGAATTGGTGCATTCTACCTCATATTATCCTCAAGGCAATGGCTTGGCAGAATCGTGTAACAAGAGTCTTGTAAGGATAATCAAATAACTGTTGGAGAAGAACAAAAAAAACTGGGATTCCAAGTTGAAGTTTGCACTATGGGATAACAAAGTTACCAACAATAAGTCCATAGGAAATTCTCCATTTAAGCTGGTTTATGGCGCTGATGTTGTTTTTCCTATCCAGCTGATTCTCCCTGTGGCCAAATTCTTGCAAGAAGAATAGGATGAAGAGAACGACATGGCAAGGAGAATGAGTAACTTGGTTGAATTACAGCAGATCAGAGAACAACTAGTTGAGAAGCCAAGAATTCATCAGAAGAAGATCAAAGAAACCTTTGATAGAAAGGCAAAAATGGACAATTTTCAGGTTGGTGACTGGGTTCTCAAATGGGATGCATTGAAGGAAAATAAGGGCAACCATGGTAAATTCGATGCCTTATGGATGGGACCGTTTGTAATCGCTCAAGTTCAGATGAACAATACATTCATTCTACACAATTTGGAGGGGGAAGGTGTTTTTGATGGCCTAGTCAATGGGCGGTTTTTGAAACTTTACTTCATATGAGGCTTTAAGGCCTTAATATTGTAATCGGTTTTTTCAGTTTTTGTTTTTTATGAAAATAAACTCCATGCCTAATGGAACACTAGGAGATAAGTTTTTTTTGGTTATTACTGGAAAGGCAGTAGTCTGTAGTGCTAGAAACCTCAAAGGGAGGCTTTCATCCCTAGAAGGAGCCAGTGTTAGCCCTGAGGTGCACTGCTATTATTTTAACGGAAATCTCCCCTGTTTTATCTTCGATGCTCCATGTCTCCTCTTGCTCCACTTTGGCCATAAGCTGGACTTCAAAAATTATACACCCGCGGTCGTAAATATCGTTGGGTCTATTCTCTGCTCATCTCTTTTCCGTTGCGCTCTCCATTCTTCGATCTCTGATCAGATTGATCTCCATCGTCCATTTCATTCGCCGATCCAATACCTATCGCGCATCACTTAATCACCCATCGATGTATCACAATTCCATCGCACTGTCCCCCAACCCTTCACCTCTGTGATTAACGATCAGATCTTGACCTTTGATCTAAACTTGATCTGACGATTGTTGCTTAGCCGATAAAATCAACTTGCACGATGATCCTCAACCATCGATCTTCCTTCATCATATCCAATGGTTCACAACGATTTCAGGTAAGCAACAAGCGAGAGGAATACTTGCCCGATAAGGCGGTCTCGTCTCTCCTCCTCGTTGCTACGTGTCACTTAATGAGTGGAATCGGGTGCTAATCCGAATTACCAATTACCTCTTGTGATCTCGCCTGAAATACCACCTTTCGCTTCCAAATCTGCTGATGCAATATCAATTCCTCTATCTCTATGATATGATCTTATCAATTGATCATATCGACCTAACGGCCCCATATCCCACTTCCCACTAGTCACCCGGGGGGGGAATTTGTTGGCTCTTTTAGTATTTTTTGACAGTCAGACAAGTAAACTGAAATAACGGAATATATGGCCGAAAGGGGGAAAAAACAGCACGGTGCAGTCGAACCAATAGAAATGGTCATGGAACGTCACTGGCACGAGTGAGCCACCTGACAGTGCGACAAAATTACCAGAATTTGGTTACCGTGTGATTAGAAAAGAGACCCCTGAGCTCATGTTTGTCTAGTTATGGCATCAAGTAGTTAAAAAGATAGAGGGGATAGATTAAGACATCTCGAGCCTCAGAGGGTTCGAAAGCATTGTAAAAAACCTATAAATGGTTAGAAGTTCGAAGTATCAAGGGTTCAACTTTTGGAGACCATGGATACTCTATTCCTCCCAGCATCTTATCTTCATTCCAGTAATACAAGCTTCTTTTGCTGTTACATGTTCAATCGCCATCTTCTCCTGTGTTCTAAGCTTGCACTTGAATAGGTTATTCATGTTTTCTTTTGTATCGAATGCCAAATAACTGTCATCTTATCTTTGCATTGATAAATTAGATTTGTAAGCTTCATTTAATTTATGTAGCTAGCCATTCATATGTGTTTATGTATTTATCTACTGGTACAATCAGGATTTTCCATCTATTCATTGAATTTATAAACTATTGAGCATTAGTGGTCGAAAGCCTTGTCAAGCTGACAGTGTTCATGCATGTCTTGAGTGAAAACATAGTTGAAACAGTCATCTGACTTGATCCAAACTGCAATCCATTCCAATAGTTCATAGAACAATATTGAAGATTTATATGTTTCCAAGCATCTCTGAGCTATAACCTAGGAGAGGTTCCTGGAGTGCTAACACTACCCATAGCATAGGCCATCTTCCCTTATTCTGAATAGAGAATTACAATATCTTCATATTAGCTATTATTTCACAAACATGAACACCAAATTAACAAAAAGCACCTGTAACTAACACACTAAATAACTATTAAGGCTTTTGAAAAATCTATAGCATCACGACAGACATAGCCTAAGAGAAACCCAGCCACCATCCTCATAGTAAACAAGACAAGTTTCTATACTTGCACTCTTATTTCGCAAAAACAAACAAAAGATGGCTAAATTACTACTATAACATAACAATATGAACCCAATTCTAATATGCACCCTAACATTTCCAAGTGAGCCTAATATGAACCTTCAAGTTTGCTAAGCTAAATTTTAGTCACCAAGCTTGAGGTTGCATGTTTTTTAATTTCAATGTTTTACCTCTAGTGTCCTTGTTTTCAATTGCATCCAAAATTACCAGATATTGAAGGATATTTCCAAATTACTCAGACTGTAAAGAAGTCTATATCAAAAGTGTATCACTACTAGAAACAAAACAAAAAAAATTCTGAATTACCACATGAAGGGTTCTTACAAATCGGCAACAACTTTAAGGAAATTTCATTAGACCATACTAAGAATTTTCTGAAAGAAGAGATCAAATCAGATGTTGAACCAACAGTTCTGGTGGAACAAAACTATATTACATGCTAATGAAAGAGCACTCCCACTTCTGAACCTATGGAAAGAACCCCATCCTAAAATCAAGAACAATGAGAGTCAATCATTGACACTGTTGTACTAGAAGACCCCTGAGGTCTTAGCAATGGGAACGAATATTCAGGCAATGTAAGCATCTCGAATCCAAGAGATGTTGGACTTATTAAAGTGGACATTCAAGAAAGAGGGAGACTCCAATCCATAAATCATGTTTGTGCCGGTTTCTTTGGATAATGATTAGAATATGCTTTTATAGAAATTTTGTAATAGCATCAAGGAGTTAAAATGCTACTTCTCAATGACTTTGACTCCTAAAGAAATTCAAAATTTCAAGCATTACATGGTTATAAATATTATGTACTACAGACAACAGGAAGGTCAACCTGCACCCTGGTTTCCATGTAAGGTAAATCATTTTTTCTATAAATAATTGCAGAGCTGGAAGAGAGATCATCTTTACTAAGTCACCATATGTCATGGAATTCTCTAAAACTAAGGAAATTTATTTGGCCAAAAGCAGTCAAATTCCAATAATCAAATGTAACCTTCTTCTAGAAAGGCTTGCAGAAGTTTCACTTACAACATTTAGCATTAGCAGGGCACCCCTGTATCCACCAAACACAATAGAATTTTCAGGTGGTTGTCTGGAAAATCACACGGGTGAGTGAGACTGGTGGAATTTCACTTATGGGGACTTATCGACTTGCATGCAGCCTAGAAGTAGAGAAAATTTGAGTGCACATCCAAAGACGCACAAAATACCAAGAACTGTCCAACAGGTCATTTGCAACTAGCTATGTTATCAAAAATTGGAACTCGAAAGGGAAATGAGAATGAAATAAGAAATAGGGACAGAGGATTTTGGGGAAAATAATTTTTAGCTCACTCCACTTGATTATTCATGTACTACTGTAGTGTCAAGATGGGAATGGGGACAAGAATAGGGATGGGACAAGAAATGGGTATTCTGGTAGTCAATGGCAAGTGTAGTGTTAGTGAATTTAATTGTAAGAAAAAAGAATGTGATGATTTCAAATTCATCAAGACCTCCCAAGGGAAGGTGATAATGTGAGTGTCTATTGGTCATGGAGATATTTGAACCAAGTCAAAAAAAAAGTCTCTCGCAAAACTTGGACCCATTATAGATTTGAGATATGAGTCTTCCCATAAGTGGAGAGGGAAAATATACCCAAGATAAAACACATGCAAAAAATAAAACCCAAAAACACACACAGATACCAACAACAAAACAAAGATGGCCTTGAAAAACCCACATACCTTCTTTTGCAATTCTTTCCTTCATCACCTCCATGTCTTTACCACTAAACTGAACCCTCTTGATTCCATCACCAGCCCACGCATAGGCATTTTTCTTTTACTCCTCCGTAAGTTCATTTCTCGTATTAGGACACATTTTCATATTCTTTCCCTGACCCTTCCTCTGTTTAGGTGCAATTTCCAGAGCCTTACACGATTCCACCCCATTCATAATATCACCTAGAGAAGCTCAAGCTACAATCCCCACTAACCCATTCTTAGCACAAGAAAATGATCCATAGACTCCCTCCTTGTATTATTCTCCAGCTTGTGAGGGAAGATGGAAGTAGCTAGTCTAGAATTTGGATGCTTTAGCTTGTTCGTGATGGTGACCAGAGCTTTGTAATTCGATAAATCAGGTTTCTGTGCCTTGAGTCCACCATATTTAGGGACAATGGTTTTGTCTACAATAACCATCAAATAGTTTATTTACACTCTCATTGAAGGCAGTGGAAAGGAAGAAGAGACGCCCATTGGGGTTCTATTTTGTATTTCCTTACCTCTTTTTATCTTGGCGTTTTCCTTCTAGAGGGCAGCAAGAGGTTGCATTTTGACCGCCATTTCTAGTGGAAGGCTCCAATATGTCGATTAAGGCTCTAATAGGTGTGTCTAACTTTCCATGACCACTATCTATAAGAAACTTGCCACCCTTATGAGCATTAATAATTGATTTTTCTAGCAGAAGTCCACTACCCATTTGATCCAACCCACCACCATCTGCCATGAGCTAAAATTTACACCCCAATCCACCACCACTCCCTTGTTCTCTCATTCTCTCCAAGATTCTAGGTGACCCCATGGTCTCCAATTGTCTTCACCCCGGTGTGGTCAGGTCAGAGGGTTCTTCAAATGATATTTTTCAACAACTATTGGGATACATTATAATAATTTATAAGAGTGCACAAATTCCTAAATTGCTTATAGTTGTGTTAGAGTACATAGATATATATCATTTTGGTATATGTTTCTTTCCATCACTTCATAGACATAGCCTATATATTCCTAGTGCACCCCCTTGATATATTACACTTCACATTACTTAAAATCCCATTACCCACCTTTGGTCATCCCTGGTCATTGTACAAGCTCTATTATCTGAAATAGTGCCTTTTTAGGGCTATCAAAAAGAGTATCTAGACATATGATTTATGTTAAAAGATATTGAGATATACTTATTGTAATTGCTTTATAGACATAATAGTAGATTCCTTATGGACATAACTAGTAGGTTCTTAAAATGAGGGTTTTTTATATGACCAATGAGCTAGAAACTCCTTAGTTTGTATAATATTGTTGTTGATGTGCTCGATTATGCAAGGGAAGGGGTACATGTTTCATATGTTCCAAAATTTGCAATTTTTTTGTTTAAATAACCCAAGTTTGTACAGAAAAGGATATGATTCTTCTGGTGAACATGATGAAGATATTTCTGATGAAGTGGAGTTCTTGGATGATGAGAATGAGGCAGATTATAAAAAAGTAAGATCACTTGTGAAGAGGGGATCCAATTCAAGAGAAAATCTCCAGGAAAAGAATTATGGAAGATGTGGGAGAAAACAAGAGTTTGTGGATAGAAGGAAGAGAGAAGATCATGGTGGTCACTTACAACACAATTTGAACAATGTAAATGGATTGAGGCAGTAATCTCAGGTATGTAGAAATATCTTCTTGTTTAATAGATTTATAGATTGATCATAGCAGGATCCTCTGATTTTTTCTTGTAAATTCTATGCAGACGAGATTTGCTTTGAAGAAACCATTTCATAATAGTTTGTTTGGTTGGCCACCATCTGTAGCTATAAGCTAGACACAAAATTGCAAAAGGCCTACAACCCCAACTCCATATAGACCCTCACTTGTCTAATCTCAATGCATGCATCAAACTACTAGAAACAACCTTAAATAACAACCTCCTCAACTTTCAAGCTCCATAAGTGGTCCCTCAATACCACCTACAACTTTGTTGGCATACTCTAGAGAACAAATCCAAGGTTTGATTACGTTTGCAAGTGAACCTCCTCCTTGGGGAGCATTCCATACAAAGCCCAATCAAGATGCTACTGAAGGGATGTGTCCTACCTAGCCTCCTATTGCTGATGACATGTTTGTGATAGTAAATTTATGGCAAACCTAGTAAGTGTTGTTCATTCTGTGCCAGTTTATGATCAACCCCAAGGGTTCTACTCTTGGTAGCGACCCCCTTCTAAGCATTTTCATGATCCATTCGAACAAACTATGCACTCATAGCTTGCTCGATGCCTCAGCATCATCTAGATGGAGGGATTCAACCAGGGAAACCTTCTTCTAGGCCATATTTTCCAAACTCGACTGGAGGTTTTCACCAAGTCCAACCCCTTGTTCTTGGTGCAATTATTCTTACTGGGAGCTAGATGAATTCCAACCTCATGAATTTCTCTTATAGGCCAATGCATTCTACTTTTATGGGAGAACCAACACAATATAATAACATTCATCCTAGCTTACCCAGCAGAACTTGGACTAGAAAACACTCTGGCCAAGTAGCTAGAGGGCCTCAAGTACCATCATTGGATGCAAATCAGAGGGCTTCCAACCCTATGTTGTTTAATCAGGTGCAAACTTGTGTTGGAGTTCCAGTTACACAAAATCTAGGATTGTATGCCAACATTAGAATGAATATTTGCAACATTGGATCTCTTCTTGAACAAAATATTCTTCCATGTCCCATGCCATGGGGACAACTTGCACCTATATTTCAAGGGAATCCAAATCAATAATTTTGAAGTGGCATTAAGAAAGATAATGTGAGTGTTCCTTTCTCTCAGCCAAATAATATTTCTGGCAGTCATTCCAATGATAGTTTTCCTTTCTCTCAACCAAATAATATGTTTAGCAATCATTTCAATGGGAATGTATTCCTTTTTGTCAGACAAATAATATGTCTGGAAATAATTCCAGATCAATCCTTCGAGGTGGGCACCCACCCTATGCGGCCAATCATGGACATTCATGACCAAGTTAAATGGCTCTCAATGGACATTCTTTACTTTCTATTATTTTGGATTGAATGCAGGCTTCCATAGGCACTTTGCACAAGCCAGTTTATGCACAAAACTTTGGCTCATCTTATATCTTGATATTTAAGCTGGGTACATATTTATCTAGTAGCAGAGATAGTTTAAAGTTATGATGCTTATTTAAAAGAGAGAATTTGGTGTATCAAAGTACTATTTTTCTTGTATGTATATTTTTGTATTATCTGCAAACTAATGGTCCAGACATGATTCACAGTTGTTTCTGCTTCATGATGCACCATGTATTGGAACAATATAACTAAAATGCATTTTAGGAGAGTGAGTTATTACCAATTAAGTCTACTAATAATGAAGATAATATATATCATATCACAAAAAATGTGTGAAGTATGCATTATGTGCTTTAGCACCTTTAATATATCTTGTTTTAATATTTTCTTACGTGTGAGACTAGTGGGAAGGTTTGACATGGATTTTGATATGATTACTCTACATGTCATATCAATAATAAAAATTAGATTTGCTTCAAATTCTACACAGTTTGGTTCCTAAGTGTTAAGTACCCTAAACAATATTAAATGCCAACTAATACTTTCCCACCTCAGTAGCAGTTATTGAACTATTAATTTGTGACATGCATTGTGCAACAAAAAATGAAAAATGGAAAAATGATGTTCAAAGTATCATATTAAGCCCAAAAATTAAGGTTTCAGATGACTCCTACATGAAAGTAGAGTTCATTTCTTGATTTTTGTTCTAATTTAGAGGAAATGGAGCTCTATAAAGTACCATTGTGCACTTCTATCTTTCATCATTCCAATGAGATTTTGAGCTTGAAATCCATCATGTATCTCTTAGTTTTCACTTCTCGATATCATTTCTACCATTTAATATTGGTTCACTCAAGCATCTGGAGGAGCTTGATATCCTTTAATAAACTAAAGATTTTACCAAATCATATTTCCAATTTAATGGCTTTATAAATTTTGAAGGTAGCAAGCAACAAACTAGTGGACTTGCCATTTGGGCTATCAAGTCCATCAAACCTGCAAACTATTGATGTGTTGAACAATAGTTGACATCTTTGGAATCTATAAATTTGTTTTCCAAGATGTCAGTTAGGGAAATTAACATACATGAGGAAATATTATCTTCTTATATTGCCAACTATTTTTAGCAGCATAATAAACTCTACAAAAACTCGCAAATTCTTGTCTAGATGAGTTGTAATTTGGAAGGAAATGATGCATTGGAATAAGAGGTTGTTGAATGTGAGCCAATAAACTCTTCTATTGAGGAAGAGGTATTTGATTCAAATTTACGTAAGGAAAAAATTTAAAAAACCATCTGAAGGAGATTCTAAAATGTCTTTGTCAAGCCTTTATTCTAAAAACATGTCAACTATTATATATTCTCTCACATTCAGACCATTCCTCTAAGAGCATGTCAACTATTATATATTCTCTTACATTTAGACCAAGAAAATTGTGGAAGTGGTAGCACCATGATAATCAACAATTAAAGGCTTGTCAAGAGTGATTGAACAATAGTAGGAAGCTCTGTGTTGAAGGTCATCAAGAAAGATAGAACATGGAAATTATAATAGAGTCAGTGCTTATGTCAAATGGGAAATTATATCATGGACAAGAGAGGGATGAGGCACTGATAAGAAAATTTCTTGCAGTGAAAAAGAACTGGATCCTAAGATATAGGATGTGTTAACAAGAGGCAAAGATCCAAGATCCAGGTGACTCTAGGTGCATTAATGCCAAAGAAAATGATTCCATATCTCTAGTGAAAAATCAACATTAAAAGGAATATTGCCTTTGGATGATCTTAATTGTAAGTTTACTAATTCCATTAGTAGTAATTTTGGAATAGTCATTTCTAATGTCATGTTGATTATAGATCAAAGTGGAACATCCCTTGGTCTTATGAAAGAGAGTGGTCAATTAGATTGTTGCTCTAAGGCCAACAATGATGATTTTCCCATGCTGAGTAAGCACCATGGTATTTTTATCAAAAATTCTAAGCCCAACAAAGAAATAAAATCCATGGAAGAATTCTCCTGGGCATCTCAAAAATATAGCATTGAGTCTTTCTGTGGCATTAATGATCAATTACCTGATGGCTTCTATGATGTTGGATGAGATCACCAATTTAAGCCAGTGATAAACTTTGAAAAGGAGAACCTTTTCTTATATTCTCAGGAGATTATTTTGGTTGATAGAAGAAGTGATGAGGAGTTGGATGCAATAGCTCTATCCACTAAAAAAAAATTCTTGATTTGAAGAACTATAGTGTTACTACTTTCTCTCTGTGTCAAAATGATTTGGTGGAAATGATAAATCTTTGAATATATCACCCATGTGAACAGTTGTTATCCAAGATTTTAATTACAATACATCCAATACCAAAATTATTTGGTGGAAATGATAAATATTTGAATATATCACCCATGTGAATAGTTGTTATCTAAGATTTTAATTACAATACATCCAATACTAACCTTTAGGGGTGTAGGAATTAATCCAATATTTTAATTACAATATATCCAAAATTAACCTCTCCAACTTTCGGAATGAATTTGTGCTAAATGTGGGTGGATCTCTCTGGGCATTGGATTGGTGCCCTAAAGGAAATTAAGGTGCTAGAAACTAAATTAATTGTGAGTACCTTGTAGTTGGAGCACATCCACCTGGCTGTTTATATCACAAACTTGGTTAAATACCTATAACTGGGAAAAGTATTGTTTAAATCTGGTCTATTTTCAATGCATGTGAGTGTAAAGGATCCACCTTTCAAATGATAGAGGGTGAGAGAAGAAAAAAGAAAATGCATAAAAGTGAACCTGATTATGAAGAAGACAAAGTATCTACAGTGCCTGTCCTATTTAAGGAGCCTATGGTAGGGAAATACTCTATTCTAGAACTAGTAGAAGTTACAGATTAAAAAATCGTTTTCATGAGGGATCTGGTTGGAAACAATTGATTGAACAACAATCATTCATATGGTTGAACAGAAAAATTGTAAAAACGCAAAAATTGTTGTTCAATTGATTGAATAGCAATCGTTCAATCGATTGAACAACAAAAAAATGCAAAAAGCGTTGCTCAATTGATTGAACAAAAAAAAAAAAGTGTTGTTCAATTGATTTAATAGCAATCATTCAATTGATTGAACAGTAAAATTGAAAAAACACAAAAAAAGTGTTGTTCAATTGATTGAACAACAATCGTTCAATCGATTGAACAACAAACAAGAAAAAAGTGTTGTTCAATTGATTGAACAGCAATCGTTCAATCAATTGAACAACAAACATGTAAAAAGTGTTGTTCAATTGATTGAACAACAATCGTTCAATCGATTGAACAACAAACATGAAAAAAGTGTTGTTCAATTGATTGAACAGCAATCGTTCAATCAATTGAACAACAAACATGTAAAAAGTGTTGTTCAATTGATTGAACAGTAAAAAACATGGAAACAAAAAAGTGTTGTTCAATTGTTTGAACAACAATCGTTCAATCAATTGAACAGTAAAAAAAACACAAAGTATTGTTCAATTGATTGAACAGAAATCGTTCCATCGATTGAACAACAACACGCACAATAAAATAAGTGATGTTCAATTGATTGAATAGTAATTGTTCAATCGATTTAACAACAACACACACACAAAAATAAGTGTTGTTCTATTGATTTAACAATGATTGTTCAATCAATTGAATAGCAATACACACACAAAAATAAGTGTTGTTCAATTGATTGAACAAAAATCGTTCAATCGATTGAACGACACTTACTAAACACACCTAAAGACAAGAAAAACCTCATATTTACATGGTGATGCCTAACTAAATTGCAATCAACTTGTTGAACCTCAGAATTACCTTCCCCTAGACATTTTTTCTCACCTTTTTCTCTTGTTTTCTCATAAGACTACAGATCCAATCAATGATAAATGCTAGGTTTTGTCTTAGGAAAGCATTAAAATGATCACCATATTATATTTTTATGTTCTTTCTATTTTAATAGATTTTTGCAAAATAGCTATAGAACGCAACCTATTCTGCAGCTAAATGTGGGTTCCATAGCTACTCTCATGCTTTGGTAGGTTACAGGTGTCAAATGAAGAACTGGGCCACATCGAAATTTACAGAATCATCTCCACATGGATTCTATCCTATTCACTTGGTCTAGATCGACAAGAAAGCATGCCTAAAGTCATGGTCAAATATGGAGTCAAATACTTTATCTAGAAGTAGTAGGACTCTTGATTTTCTCTTTCGTATCTAATCAACAGTCTAACAGTTCTGTTGAGGAGTTAATTCGGATTAAGCCACCTGTAGCTGATCAGAAGATAAACAATCTCATTACAATTCAAATTAAGCCACTTGTAGCATGTTTTTCTTATAAATAGTCATGATAGATTCAGATTAGCCACCTATAACAAAATTTTCTCATAGACAATTGTGTTATTTTCCTATAAATATCGGTTGAATGAAATCGAGAAGTAGTTAGAAGTGAGAAGGAATTACAGGATTTTGTTAATACTCTATATTCAGACTTTGTTTTGCTCATAATACAAACTTTTTTTTGTCAATGATGGTTTAAAAGTGCATCTTTAACTAGTTAGCATTCAGCGACATCAGTTGCAGAGGGCCCCTTCACTGAAGGAGGTTTTTCACTTGTTGTATTCAGTTTAATTTCTATTACTCTGTTTCCTACAAGTTTGTTTTCTCTAATTTTGTTTCATTTTAGATTGTAACCAACAATGTAAGGATAAGATCACAATGTGTAGTTTTGTTCCTCTGAGATATTGTATGAAAAATGACTGAATGAAGAATGAAGTAATAAGAATACACAATTGTTTAGCTTCTTATTGTTTTGTCACTCATTTTCTTAGCATAGAACTGTCAATTAGTTGTATTAATAGATGTTCTCAAAACCATTTCAAAATGATGATAATTCTAACTTAAATGGTTAAATATCTAATTCATGCAGTGATTGAGCTTACTCAGTACATTGTTAGTTTTACATGTTGTTATCTTTTCTTTTCTGCTTTCAGGTCATTACTTAGTTGCATCACTTGACATTCCAAAAAATCATTTCAAGGAGATTTATTCTATCATATTCCAAAATTGAATGGTTGAATGGCTAAATGAATGCAATTACTGAATTACCTTCTACATCAACATCACTTTTTGTTTTTAAGAATTAGATCCATGGATTAAGACTAAATGGTAGGATAAGGTAGATGCTCTGTTTTTCTTATTAGGTTCTAACTAGTTAAAATGGTTCTTGGTTCATTTTTAGGAGATTAGACTAACTTAGGAACCTTTCCTTTCCTTTAAAACTCATTAGATCCATGTAAATCTCTCATATATTGTATATTCTTAGACATCAAAGAATAGAAACCACCAAAACAAACATAAAAATACAAAACAACGAAGTAAGAGAAGAGTTAACTAAGCACATATAGTGCATCACACTTCATCAGTCTACAAACCTCGGTTGATAATTCATGCAAGCAATTTAGGACACTAAATTGACTAAACATTTTGGCACCATTGTCGGGGAAGTGTAATTAGGTAACCTCATCTCTTACATTAAAAAAAAAATGATATGCATAGAGAAAGAGACTCTAGGGGTAGATTCATATCTAGAGGCAAGAGTTCAATTCCTACAACACCACCTACTCCACCAAGGCTAAGAAGACATACACCTCCATCTCAAGCTCATATTCCTAGCCACAGACCTTCTGAAGTTCTAAGGTCAGAAATTCAATCAAGAGGATCTCCTACTTCATCTACTGAGGTAGTCCTAGAGGAAGAACATATTGGATCTCCAACAAAAGGAGTAGCCTTTTTCACCTCTACAGGGGAACATATTTTAGTTGAATAATTAAGAATACCTAGTGGAGAAGAAGAGTTAGAACCTTTCTTCCACATATCATTGATAGAGGAGCCAGAGGAAGAGAAATTAACCTTGCAGGTTGAATCTTATATTAACTCTGAAGAAACTATAATGACAGAAGAAGGAGAGGATGGAGAATTTTCACTATTTGGAGGAGGAGGAGGTAGACGAAGAGATAGATGGAATAATGGAGAAGGAAGAGGAAATAATGGAAGAGCTAGAAGAAATAGGGAAGTAGATAATTCTTTTGGATTCCCTATAGTTGATTAAGAAATAGATGCCATAATGAAAAATATATCACCTTTTGTCCTCCCAAATTTTCATGGGTTAAAAAGTGAAGACCCTGAAACCTTCTTATTTGAATTTGAAGTCTTGTGCAGAACTTATGATTATTTAGAAGACTCTTAAAAACTCAAATTGTTCCCTCCAACATTGAAACAAGTAGCTGTAAAATGGTTCATGGGATTGGTCACTCAGTCTATTAGAACATGGAATGACATGAATAAAGTGTTTTTGGACAAGTATTTGGATTATTGCATGCCTATCAATAAAAAAAATGAAGTGCTCAAAATGATGCAAAGAGAGGATGAAAATTTGGAGGATTTAATTGAGAGATTCAACTATAACTTAAAAAGAGAAAAAATGGATAACTTAGATTAAGATACTTTAAAAGCTATTTTATTAAAAGACATTAGAGATGAGTGGATATATATCCTTAACATGATGAGGAAGGGAGATATCTCTCAACTCCCATTAAGTGACATTGGAGAATTATGTGTTCATCTCTCAAGAGGAAAATCCAAAACTGGGAAAGGTCCAAGAGATCCTTCTCTTGTTAGGGTGAATAAATCTGTAACTGTATCAGTAAGTAGGGCAAAAATTGGAAACATGCTTGATGAGTTTAAAACAGATATTCTAGGGAGCCTTAGTGAACAGATAGACACCCTTAAGTTACAAAACAAACAGAAAGTTGAGACTGATGCTTTGGCTATTTTCTGTCCCAAATGTAGAAAGAAGCACGCTTTAAGAGAATGCCCTTTGGATACAAAAGTCATAGAGACTTGTGTGATTTGTTCAAAAAACCATGAGACCAAAAGTTGTCCTTCAATTCCTGGTCTTAAGGCTATTTTTCAAGAGGAAACAATTTCAAATCCAACAAAATATCTTTGCTTTGTCTCTAGAAGACCTTGGCAAGGGCAACAAAATCAGGGTTTTAACAACCAAATGTATATGCAGCGCCCTCCAAATTGGAATTCTTGGCAGCAACCTTGGCCTCAATCTCAATCTCAAACTCAAACTTGGGCTTAAGGAATGCAGAATCCTTATGGAATATTCTCTCCATACAATCAATATCCTCCATCATATCCAAACTATCCTCCTCAGCAAAATCAACAACCCCAACTTCAAAACCAAAACCCTCAACTTTCACTGCCATTTCCACAGAGACCAAATCCGTTACCTGCCCAAACATTACCTAACCTCAACAATAAAAATCATCAAAATACCTATATGGTGGAAGGACAACAATCTCCAACTTATATGATCACTCCATTAGATCTCCATGATGTCCAATTGAGATCTGGTAGGATATTAGAAAAGAAAAAGCCTTCTGTAGTTATTCAAGAACAAGACAATTCTGAGGAAGATTCTCTATAGCAAAATAAAAGTTTTGAAGGAACATCTCCTCAAAACCATAATACTGAAAATTAAAAACAGAAAGAACCAATCAACTCAACTCCTATCATAGAGCAACAACTAGTATCCACTTCTACACCTCTTTTTCCAAAAAGGTTACAAGTTGATAGAGGGGTGGAAAAGCATATTATGTTGCATAATTATGATTTTCTAGATGAATCGAAAAATGTCTGTATCAAAATCCCTTTGTTACAAGCCATTAAGGAGATCCCAATTCTATCTAAAACAATAAGGGAGTTGAGCATGAAGAAGCCAAGAAGAAAAACAAAAGAAGTAAAAATAATTCAGCTAGCAGGAAAAATAGCAAACACAATGATGGGAAAAATTGCCATACAAAAATATGTAGATCCAAGAAGTCCGGTTGTAAAAAGACATATCAATGGAGTTGAAATTTTGAATACACTGATTGACTTAGGAGCAGCAATAAACATCATGAGCAAACAAACCATGGAACATCTCAAACTTCCCAATCTTCTCTATACACCTACATTACTGCAATTGGTAGATAGATATGTAATCAAACCAGATGGCATGTTAGAATATATTTCAGTGTCCTTAGACTCTTAGGAGTATCCTGTTGATTTTATGATCCTAACCCCAAAGAGTAATCTAGGAGGACATCCACTTATATTAGGAAGACCTTGGCTGGCTATAGCTGATGCTTTCATTAGCTGTAGATCTAGTGATATGTATATCTCTAATGGTAATTCAACTAAGAAATTCACTCTATATCCTCCAGCAAGAACAATCATAGAGATAGATAACAGAGAATGGATTGATGATGAAAATGATATTCAACCTCTCTTTACTATTTCAACCATTAGTGAAGATAGTCAAATCTTAAATACAATGTAAAATTTTGAATCATCTCTAGAAATATGAACATGATCAGTTTCAAGAAAAATCCAATATTGAATATTTGTCATCTAGGAAGATGTCTCTTTATTCTATGGAAGAATTTGGCAGCTCTACAGTTGAAATCTTTCTAGGGAAAACATTGAACGTAAACAATAACTTGGAAAAATTACAACAGGAAAAGCTAATCAAAACATTACAACAACATTCTTCTGCATATGCATGGGAATACACTAACATGAAAGGAATTAGTCCTAAGACTTGTATACATCACATCTACATTGAGGAAATTTGTAAACCTATCAGACAACCTCAAAAAGGATGAATCCAAATCTTAGGGAAATTGTGAAGGAAGAGTTGCAAAAATTGTTGAATGTAAACTTTATTTACCCAATTTCAGGTAGCTAGTGGGTTTCTCCTCTAGTGATTGTGCCTAAAAATAATGGTAAATGGAGGGTATGTATTGATTATCAAGAATTGAATAAAGTTACCCTGAAAAATTATTTTCCTTTTCCCTTTATCGATCAAGTGTTAGATACATTAGCAGGTAATAAGTACTTCTCATTTTTGGATGGTTTTAGTGGTTATAATCAGATTCAGGTAGCACCTGAAGATCAAGATAAAACCACATTCACCTGCCCATGGGGAACTTATGCCTACCATGTACTCCCCTTTGGATTATGCAATGCACTTGCAACATTCCAAAGAGCAGTACTAGGAATCGTTTCTGATCTAATACATGATTGTGTAGAGGTATATATGGATGACTTTACAGTTTATGGGAATACATTTGATGAATCTTTAGAAAATTTGGAAAAAGTTCTTAAAAGATGTAAGGAAGCAAACCTTTCACTAAGCCATGAAAAATGTTTTATGAAGTTTACAGAAGGGATTGTTTTAGGACATCACATTTCAAGAGATGGAATTAAGGTTGATAAATCTAAAGTCGAAGTCATCTCTAAATTATCAATTCCAAGTTGTCAAAGGGATCTTAGAAGTTTTCTAGGATTCACAGGATACTATAGAAGGTTTATAGAAAATTTCACTAAACTAGCATCACCACTCTTCAAATTTCTCACCAAAGATTGTGAATTCAATTGGAATCTTGATTGCTAGTTGGCATTTCAGACTTTGAAAGCAAAAATTTCTGAGGCACCCATCTTAAGAGGTCCAAATTAGAAACTACCTTTTCATATTTCAACAGATGCTCCAGATATAGCTCTAGGAGCTATATTAGGACAAAAAGATTTGATCCCTTATGCCATCTATTACACAAGCAAGAATTTGACTCCCACTGAGTTAAATTACACTATAACTGAAAAGGAATTCTTAGCCATTGTTCATGCTATCAACAAGTTTAGACATTATATAACAGGCTATGAAACCTTTGTTCATACAGATCAATCTGCAATTAGGTACTTAATGAATAAACCTATTACTAATGGCAGAGTTACAATATGGTTATTACTCCTGCAAGAATTCAACATCATTGTTTTAGATAGACCTAGAAAACAAAACAAAGTTGTTGATTTCTTGTCTAGAATTCAAAATATCAAAGATGACACTCTAGTTGAAGATAAATTTCCTAACAAATATCTTTTTGCAGTAACTACTCAAACCCCATGGTTTGCAGATATTGCTAATTACTTAGTCACAAGAAAATTACCTTCACATTTGTTTCCTAAGGAGAAATGAAAAATCATTCAAACAAGTGAAAGTTACTCATGGATTACTAATGAATTGTATAAAATAGGTCTAGATCTCATGATCAGAAGATGTGTTTGAGAAGATGAAATGTTTGAAATTCTCAAGGCATGTCATGATGAACCTTGTGGTGGACACTTTGCTGACAAGAGGACAACTTATAAAATCCTTCATTTAGGATATTATTGGCCCTCCATCTTTAGAGATACCAAAGAATATGTCAAAATATGTGACGACTACCAAAGGGTATGGAAACCTGCTCCTTCAGATGAAATTAAACTACAAACTCAGGTACTCATTGAACCTTTTGAAAAATGGGCCTTGGATTTTGTTGGACCAATTGATCCTCCATATAAACAAAAGAAGTATGTTTTAGTATGCATTGATTATGTCATCAAATGGGTAGAGGCTAAAGAATTACCTTTTGTTGATGAAAAAATTGTACTTAATTTTCTTTTTGAGGACATTTTCACTCGTTTTGGTGTTCCAAAAGAAATAGTGACAGATCAAGGATCTTAGTTTACATCTAAAATGATGGAGAGACTTGTGGAAGAATACAAGATAAAACATAGGAAGTCTATTCCTTACCATCCACAAGAAAACGGTCAAGTTGAATCTACCAATAAGGTGAATGAAGGAATTCTCACTAAAACTATACATCTACATAGAAGAGATTGGGCAAAAAGGCTTCCTGAAGCCTTATGGGGCTACAAAACTACATGGAGGAACACAACAGGAGATACTCCCTATGAGCTTGTTTATGGGAAGAAAGTCTTGTTCTCTATAGAGTTTCAAATTATAACCTTCAAGATGATAGTCCAATTGGGACTGGATTTATCAGAAGCAGAGAAACATAGATTGGAGCAACTCAATGAGCTTGATGAAATCAGGCAAGATGCAGTTCAAATAACCAGTTTAGTCCAACAGCAAAGAGCTAAATGGCATGATAGGTATATCAAGGAGAAGAAGTTTCAAGCAGGGGATTGGGCACTTATGTTCAATTCAAAATTCAAAGATTTTCAAGGGAAGTTTCAGACTCATTGACTTGGGCCATATGAGATTGAAGAAGTCTTTAATAATGGAGCAATGAGAATAAGGACAATAGATGAGAGAAAGGTACCTCTTCTTCTGAATGATCGTCGGTTAAAGATATATCATAAGCCAATTTCAAGAGAGGATTCTGTCAGAATTTTCCAAGATAAAACTGAGATGAAGTTGGTGAAGAAGAATTCTTCTTCTCCACCAACTTAATTTTTCCTGTATATATATAAATATATAAAAAAAAATATATATATATATATATATATATAACTGAAAACCAATTGTTCATTGGCTTACTTATATAGGAAATCCAGGGTGAAAATCAGAGAATTTTGACATCCTATATTTCCTATTTTCTTTTTGTAATAAGTACTGACATAAAGCTACATTCATTTGTAGTTCCTAATCTGCAAATTCATTTCATCTCACTTCACTTTCATTCCCTCTCACTATTATATTTCATTTTCATTTCATTTCACATTCATGTTCCATATCCATATTTCATCTTTATCATGTTCTGCAACTAATTCCATTCTGCAGCCATATCCCATTTCGTAGCTCTATTCCAAACAAATGTTGATTGCAAGGAATTGAAGAATCGTTTTTTTGAAGACTGATATGCTAAGAAGGGTATCTGCGGATCAACATCAAAGAAAAACAACAAACAAAAAGGTTAAGTTCCAAGAGGTAAAAGTGCAAAAATTTATTTTAAATAGCAAGGTTAGAACATAGAGTATGTATAATATGGGCATTCATATGTCTCCATGACAAATCATCATTTGATTTGATTGAAATCTCTATCGTACTACATATCTGCCACATCCTCCATATTTCATCACATAATGGTCCATAATTAACTCCCTCATTGTTTTTAACGGTCATGACTACGACGTGACACACTTGTCCACGTTTCTCCAAAACCCTTACCATCTACTTATTTCATGCAAACATGCAGTTCTTTTCACCATACGCGCAGTAAGTCCATTTCATAAACCAAGAAGGGTAATTCTGAAGGTTTAGGAACTTGGCATAATAGAAGGTATGGGGCTCATTGTCAGATCAAAACCGATAGGAGCAAAGTATATGGAAGGATACCCACAACTCAAGGAAATGTTGCAGAAGGCTGGATGGCTCAAATTCATCAAACAATTTGATGGTTTTCATAAAGAGATAACAAAATCCTTTGCTAGATATTTTGATGGTACATAGGTAGAAATTAGAGATATTAAGTTTGTATTAATTGAGTCATTGAAAACCGAGGTTATAGAACTTCCAAGGCATGGTGAAAGATGGTTAAAAAAAAATGAATTCCACAATGAATCATGGAAAGTAATACTCAGGAACCCAAGTATGGATGTCTCTGTTTTTAGAAAAGGAATTCCCATTTCAACTCTTAAAAGTAAGTGGACGAACATGCTTTTTATATTACAAAAATTTATCACCTGTGAGGGGAGATTTGGTTGCATGTATGCCTACCATATTCGTTTACTGTTGAATTTTCTAGAAAATAGAGAAATCAATCTTCCTTTCTTCCTGCTAAATAGTTTAAGAAGGATGGCCTCAAATGTGAAAAACAAAATAGAGTTCATAGATACAACCATGTACCATCATGAGTTGATAAAGACACTGATTGAGTTTCATTTAAAAGGCATAGGAGATACCAATGAGGATTTCCTCATTAGAAACCATTTCCAAAAAGCACCGGAGTCACTCAAAGAAGATAATGTGAGAAGAAGCAGAAGAAAGAAGATTGGTATAGACCTGAGTCTTCATTACAGAAAGGTGATGAAAAATTGATATCTGAAGAATTGACAGAAATCAAGAAGCAAATCAGGGCTAGAGGAAAAATAAGAAAGGAAAAAAAGATTACAGAGGAGGAGAATGTAAATCATCCACAACCTAGAAGAAGCTCTAGACTCCGAGTTTTGGTAAATAAAACATTGTCAAAAGGGACAAAGTTCATAAACTTAGAAGAGGAAACCCCAAAAACTTCTCCTGTTAACATATCTTCTGCACACAGTCCTTAAAATTCTCCTGACCATCATTATGAAGGTAGCCCAAGCTTGAAGATCTCCAGGTATAAACCGAGTGCAGCAACAAATATATGATGATTATATAGAATCAATGGAGAAGAAAAGTGCCTCAATGAATCGAGAACCTTCTTCCAATCCACAATAACCTCTAATTGACTCTCTCAAACATGAAATTTATGAATTAGAGATATTGAACAGACATATCAAATAGGAGAATGAAACCTTGAAGGAACAAAATAAATTGGACAAGGCAATTCATGATAATACCATTCTACATCTAGGACTGTGGTATAAGAAAAATAGGAAGTTGAAAAGAAAGAATAAAAGTCTGAACAGAACAGTCATCAACCTCAAGTACAGGCTTCTTATGAGGAAACCCAGAATGACAGTCACCTCACATAAGAGCAAAACAAGAAAATTGGATGTACTAGCAGAAGTGTCTGAGCAAATGCATTAGAGAAGAAGAACTCACATTTTTGGAAAATTGCATGAGGACATGCAATGATTTTGTAGTGGGGGTATGTTGAACCTTAGAATTACCTTCCCCTTGACATTTGTTCTCACCTTTTTCTCTTGTTTTATCATAAGACTACAGATCCAATCAATGATAAATAATAGGTTTTGTCTTAGGAAAGAATTAAAATGATCACCATATTATATTTTCATGTTCTTGCTATTTTAATAGAATTTTGCAAAATAGCTACAGAACACAGACTATTCTACATCTAACTGTGGGTTCCATAGCTACTCTCTTATGGTTTGGCAGGTTATAGTTGTCAAATGAAGAACTAGACCACATGGACATTTCCATAGTCATATCCACATGGATCCTATCCTATTCACTCGGTCCATATCTGCAGGAAAGCATGCCTAAAGTCATGGTCAAAGATGGATTCAAATACGTTATCTATAAGCAGTAGGACTCTTGTTTGCTCTTTCGTAGCTAATCAAGAGTCTAACAGTTCTGTTTAGGAGTTAATTCGGATTAAGCCACCTGTAGCTTATCAGAAGTTGAGGAGTTAATGTGGATTAAGCCACCTGTAGCTTATCAGAAGATAAACAGTCTCATTACAATTCGAATTAAGCAACGTGTAGCATGTTTTTCTTATAAACAGTCATGATAGATTTGGATTAGCCACTTGTAGCAAGATTTTCTCTTAGTCAGTTACGTTATTTTCCTATAAATATCGGTTGAATCAAACCGAGTAGTTAGAAGCTAGAAGGAATTACAGGCTTTTGTTAATACTCTGTATTCAAACTTTGTTTTTTTCATAATACAAACTCTATTTTGTCAATGGTGGTTTAAAAGTGCATCTTTAACTAGCTAGCATTCAATCACATCAGTTGCAGAGGGCCCCTGCACTAAAGGAGGCTTTTCACTTGTTTTTTTCAGTTTAATTTATATTACTCTGTTTTCTACAAGTTTGTTTTCTCTAATTTTGTTTCATTTCAGTTTGTAACCAATAGTGTAAGGATAAAATCACAATTGTGCAGTCTTGTTCTTTTGAGATATTGTATGAAAAATGATTGAATAAAGAATGAAGTAATAAGAATACACAGTTGCTTAGTTTCTTATTGTTTTGTCACTCATTTTCTTAGCATAGAACTGTCAATTAGTTATATTAATAGATGTTCTCAAAACCATTTCAAAATGTTGATAATTCTAATTTAAATGGTTAAATATCTAATTCATGCAGTGATTGAGCTTACTCAGAACATTGTTAGTTTTAAATTTTGTTATCTTTTCTTTTCTGCTTTCAGGTCATTACTTAGTTGCATCACTTGACATTCCAAAAAATCATTTCAAGGAGATTGATTCTATCATATTCCAAAATTGAATGGTTGAATGGCTAAATGAATGCAATTACTGAATTACCTTTTTCATCAACTCCACCTTTTTTTTTAAGAATTAGATCCATGGATTAGGACTAAATGGTAGTATAAGGTAGATGCTCTATTTTTCTTATTAGGTTCTAACTCATTAAAATGGTTCTTGGTTCATTTTTAGGAGATTAGACTAACTTAGGAACCTTTAATTTCCTTTAAAACTCATTAGATCCATGTAAATCTCTCATAGATTGTATATTATTAGACATCAAAGAACAAAAACCCCAAAAAAAAACATAAAATTACAAAACAACGAAGTAAGAGAAAAGTTAACTAAGCACATATAGTGCATCACACTTCATGAGTATACAAACCTCAGCTGATAATTCATGCAAGAAATTTAGGACACTAAATTGACTAAACACAACTGTAAAAGAATATATACATTATTTATAGCTAAAGAAAGATACAATTTTACGAGAGCAAAGTTGTTGGGTCATCACTCCTGCAGCTAATTTTGCATGGTGGGATCATCATGTACCTGTTGTCAGAAAGACTCTTTGGTGAGTGGTTTGTGATAAAGATGCACCTGATTTCCATTCACCTTGAAACAATGGCCAGACCCGTCAATGGTAGTCATGATGAGAGTACCATTGTTATGTACTTCTTGAATTTCATAAGGGCCAAGCCACCTTGTTTGTAACTTGCCCAGAAAGTCCTGGAATCTGGATTCATAGAGGAGTGCCCGATCTCCTTTTTGAAACGTCTTCTTTTTTATAAGACTGTCGTGCCACCTTTCCCTTTGCTGCTGAATAATTGGAGTATGTTGTAGAGCAAGAAGTCAAGCCTTGTCCAATTCGTTGATTTTTTGAAGCCACTTGGTTTGGGCTTCTGTTAGATCCAGTCCCACTTCCTGAGCTGTTCTTAGAGTCTTTATTTCAAATTCAATAGGAAAAATAGGTTCTTTGCTAAACACAAGTTGGTACGCAGAATATCCAGTAGTGTTTTGCCAAGTTGCACGATAGGCCCACAAGGCCTCTAGCAATCTAGCAGCCCATTCTCATTGAAGTGTTGAGACTGTCTCGATCATAATTGCTTCGATGATCTTATTGGTGCTTTCAACCTTCCCATTCACCTGTGGGTGATAGAGGGAAGTGATTCTATGTGTAATGTGATGGTTTCTGAGAGTGGTTGTAATCTTGTGTCCTACAAATTTCCCTCCCCCATCTGTTATCACTTCCTGAGGTAAACCATACCACACAAATATCCCAAAAAGGAAATTAATTACAGCTTCTTCTGTAGCTCTTGGAAAATCTACTTTCTACCCACTTTGTCACATAATCTGTGGCAACCAGTAAGTAAGCCTTTTGGTTTGATGGTGGACGAAATGGGACAACAAAATCCAGGGCCCATCGTTTAAAGGGTTCTATCACCAATTGGGGCTTTAGTGGCATTTCATCAGATTGACCAGGTTGGCCCATCCTTTGGTGGCTATCACAAGCCTGGACATATTTCTTAGCATCTTTAAAAATAGTGAGCCAATAATAGCCCATCTGTAGTACCTTATGCCCTGTCCTGCAATCTACAAAGTGTCCTTCATAGGGCTCATCATGGAATGCCTTCAGTATGTCATAAATCTCATCCTCACAAAGGCATCTGTGTGTTCACATATCAGACCATGTGTGAAAAAGGTGTCTGCCAATCTAAGAAAGTCGAGTGCTGCGCTAGACAATTTGTTTTCTTTCCCTTTCTATCAAGTTCCTGGGCAGCGTCCCTACTACCAGATAGTTTGCTACATCTTCATACCATGGAATTTTGACTGCTACGACAAACAAATGTTCATCTAGAAATTGGTCATCCACTGCCAATGGATCATTTACCTTTGGAACTCGAGACAGAAAATCAGCGACTAGGTTTTCCTTCCCCGGACGATCCTTGATGGTGATATCAAACTCTTGAAAAAGCAATAACCAACAAGTCACTCGAACATTTGTAATAGGTTTGTTGGCTAAGTACCTAATGGCAGAATGATCAGTATACATATAATGTCTAAATTTTTTTATCGCATAAATGACAGCTAAGAATTCCTTTTCTGTTATTATATAATTAAGTTCAGCAACAGTAAGATTTTTGCTGATATAATATATAGCATAAGGTTTTCTGTCCTCCTCTTGGTTGAGTAAAATGTCTATTACTACATCTAATGTGTCCATGGAGATGTGAAAGGACAGTTCCCAGTTAGGTCCACGTAATACTAGTGCCGTCGAAACTAGTTTCTTTAAATCTGTAAAAGTCGTGTCACATTTGTTAGACCATTTAAAGTCAACATTTCCAATTAAAGCATATAAAGGTGCAGCAATTTGTGAATTTTTTTTGATAAAACTACGATAATATCCTACATATCCAAGGAAGCTATGTACCTCCATCTGAGTACACGGTGTAGGTAGCAAAAGAATTACCTGTATCTTTGTTGGATCTACCTGTATCCCTGCTGCAGAAATGTAATGTCCCGGGATTATGCCTTTGGTCATCATCATGTGACTCTTGACATTTCTTAAACACAGGCTGGTAGCAATGCATCATTCCAAAACCTTCTCTAATGTTTGTAGCACTTGATCAAAGTCATCCCCTTACGGGGTAAAGTCATCCATGTAAACTTCAAGCCCTTGATTTATCAGGCCAGCAAAAATGCTGAGTATGGCCCTTTGAAACGTAGCTGGGGCATTGCATAAGCCAAATGGTAATGCCCTATAAGATAATGTACCCCACGGATAGGTGAAGGTCATTTTGTCTTGGTCTTCAGGGGTGATTTGAATCTGATTATAGCCGTTGAATCCGTCTAGAAAGGAAAAGAACTGCTTCCTTGCGAGAGTATCAAGGACTTGATCAATAAATGGAGGAGGATAGTGATATTTCTATGTTTTCTTGTTCAATTCCCGATAATCCACACAGATATTCCACTTCCCATTTCTCTTAGGGACAACTACCAATGGAGAGACCCATTTTCTATCCAAAATGGGATAAATGAAATTCACGTCCAATAGCTTCTGTATCTCTTCTTTTACAATGTCCTTCAGATGTGGATTCAATCTCTACTGAGCCTGTTGGATCGGATGAGCATCCTTTTCGGTGTAGATATGATGCGTACATAACTGTGGGTCTATGCCCTTCATGTCAGGGTAGTCCCAGGAAAATGCCCCTTTATATTTCTGTGGGACCTGAATGAGTTTATGTTGTTGGTCATTGTCCAGGATATCATTAATGTTTAAAACCTTGCCTGGTTTGATTTCAATAGGCTTTCTATTATGAACAACAGTTGTCTAGATATGTTGATCATCAGTGTCTTTCAAAGGGTCTTCCAAGGCTTCATTATCAAGAATTGATTTTAACATTTGACATTTGACATTGTTCACATTAGCCGACTGATTGATAAAGTTGTTGATAACATCATCTTCAGTCTAATCCTTGAATTCAAGTGCCTCTGCTACTGTAAGTGGTGAATGAATGCTTTCTTCCAGGTATGTGGGTGGTTGTTTACATATTTTTACAATGGGCATACTTGGTTTGGCAGGAGGATATAAAACAAGATTTTTTGTAGCATCCCCTTTTGCAATAGTCATGTTGTTCTCTCGGCAGCCTATGTAAGCATCAACTGTTTCTATCCAAGGTCGGCCCAAAATCAGAGGGTGTCCATCCAATAGAATCTTTGGGTTTATAACAAGAAAATCTACTGTATACTCCCATGAATCAACATAAACCATAATGTCTTGTAAATTCCCCTCTAGCCTTACCACTGAATGATTAACAAGTTCTAGCATGGTGGTGGTTGGTTCTGAAGCTGTAATACCGAGTGTCTGATAGGTTTCTCCAGTTAAGATGTTAATGCTTGCACTTAGGTCAACTAGTGTGTTTGGAAAGGAGCGGCCATATATTTGAATTGCAAGGATTCCCAGGATCTTCATATTTTACCAAAGTTTCCCATCCCAAGAGTAACTCAGATAAGGTCCGTACAACATGAATGGTGGGTGAAGTTTTTGCTTTCCTCACAGGCTTCTTTACACATATCTCTTTAATTGTTTTAGCATAAATAGAAATATCTTGGATGGCCTAGAGGAGAGGAATTTTAATACAAAGATTTTTTAGTTCCCCTACAAGATAAAAATCTAGATAAACAATTGGTTTGGGTATAGTCAGTCTTTCAGGGAACAGGGGAGAAGTGACTATGAGCTTCTCAATATCTTTATGTTGATCTGTATCTTCTCATTGTTTTATTTCTGTATCATTTATAGTTGATGGTATCTATACAAGTGGGGTTTCCAACTCAATTGATGGCTGGTGTCTGTTTTCCCCAGGGGTAATGATACGTTCTGAACTCAATCTAATTTCATTACATTCTTTTTGTTCAATCTCATAATCTGAGCCTTCGACAATTTGCACCAGCTGAACTGGCATGTTATTGGGATTCAGATTTGGTTGAGCTGGTAATTGAGGATGCAACAGAGGCTAAGGATTTTGTTGTAATGGATATGGGGCTGATAATATAGGTTGAGTTTCAGAACTTGTCCCCATAGGTGTATTGGATATCCCCAAAGGTCACTGCCAATTTGGAGACCAGTTTGGATTTTGAGAAGTGGAGGCAGGCCACTGGGATGGATATGGATTATCTTTCCAAACAAGAGAAAAATGAGAATTTCGCTAGCCATTACCTGAAAAAGACTGAGTTGGCCAAGACGCTACAGGGAATGGATGGGATTTCCAATTCGAGTAAGGTGATTGGCCTTGCCATGCTGCCCCGGGGTTCTGTTACTAATTAAATGGTGAAGAAAGAAAGAACCGGGATGCATTTGGTGACATACCTGTAGGTTTGTTCCACCACTATCGACACTGGCTCTTTAAGTACATTAGCTCTGTCTCTTCTTCTGATTCTTTGAAAATTGATTTGAGCCCAGGAAGTGATGGACATTTTTTAGTGGTGTGATCCTTGGTCCAAAAGGTGCATGTCTGGACCATGTCCAATGGACACTCCCACTGGTTTTGCTTCTTCTGACAACGTGGGTAGAAAACGACCAAATTTTGTTATGTTAAAGCTTGTTTTTTTTAGCCTGTAGGACATCCAGGTGCATTGTGAGGGTTCCCAGGATGTCTGTCTTGAAGTCTTCCAAGAGGTTACCGATTTCCATTCTTGTTATGCCTCCACTATGTGGTTTTCTTCCTCTGATCATATGATCTCGGCTTCCTGACCTTGTGCATGTGCTACCTCGCGAACACTTGATACACAAGTGAACGATTTCATCATAATATTCTTCAGAAATATCTCCTTTCCCCATCAAGTTTAGAGTTTCTATCCATTCTTCTTTCATTCCCTTAATTAAGATAGACCTTAGGACTTATTTTGGTAAAGTGGTGTGAGGGGATCTCTGCAAATTATAGTGAAACCATTCTACATATTCTTCTAGAGTTTCATTATCCTTTACGACCATCTTAAATATTTCATATTTTAATTCCCTCATCTTGCAAAAGTCCTGGTACCTTGTGAGAAAAGAAGTTTTCATGTCATCCTAAGAGTTAATAGTATGTCCGCCTAGACCCATGAACCACATCAAAGCTGCTCCTTTTAGAGTAGAAGGGAATAGTTTTAGTTTTTGAGGGTCAGTGGTGTACTCATATCCTCTGCAGAGGACATCAAACTCGAATAACAAGGAATCTAGATCCTCTGTAATCATCCCATCAAAAGTTGGGATGCTTTGTAAAGGAATAGATTTCATCGGGGCATTGGCCACTTGGTCGACTATGGGGTATTCCAATGTCGAGGTCTAACCTTGAGGTGGTAGATTTTCCATTTGGTCAAAAATGTGCCAATATCCTTCAGGGATTTCAATGGGTGCTATTTTAGTAAGCGGATGATTCACAATCCGAGTTGGTTTTGCGGCACTCCTTAGATTTGGGATCACAGGAGATCCTTGTTCACACAACTGAGGTCCTGCCTTATCAGTTCCACTGGTTTCACCCTCTCCTTCTTTTAAGTTGCATGATTTCCCCTCTTGTAGAGGATCAAAATGTAAATTTTTTGTAACTTGAAAACTCTATTCAGATACTCCAATTTGACTATGAAACTCAGTGTAGGCTGCAGATGGTGAGCCTGCTACCTGAAGGATTTCAATAGGGATTTTTCCATAGATAGTCCGGAATCATACTGATTCCTGAGACTCTACTTTTCTTATGATTTTGTCTATAAAAGTTGTTCTCCCAGGGCTCACCAATCCTTTGGGTTTTGTGGATTTAGGTGGAGGGTTCTGATCTTTTTCTATCTTTTTATTCCTAGTCATTCATAAAAAAACTATTTCTATTTAACCTCTATGATTTTAATGAAAAGTGAGCTGATGAGAAAGCACTTTACTTGTTGTTCATGCAGGTTCTTACCTCTCATTTTTAAAAGTAAATTCTCTTACAACAAGATAAAAGGAAATCACTTTGAAACACTCTCCTTGGCAACAACTCAAAATGTTGGTGCACTAAGATGTCTTATTACAAGCAATCTCAATACCTACATTCATTATCAACCTAGGGCAAGTCTTTATTTCAAGAATGTCCACACTATATATAAAATGAATTCAAAGGTTAATCTATGTTGGAATCGTTGTAATTGCTAATGTCTATTTCAATCCAAACACTTCTAAAAGGAATTCATGACACACTTTCAAAGCTACTTAATCTATTCTGCAAGCAACTGAATCAGAATGAAAATAAAAAGAATCACACTTAACAATCTAACTAGTATTGAAACTCACTCATTTAACATGAAGGAAAGCTATGATAATTGAATAGAAAATAACCATATAAACACCTCATGGAAAGTAATCACTCTAGCTTTGAAATCTATGATAGCGTTATCTTAGAATGAACATCAATCTGGAATGAACATAACCAATTCAAGAAAGAGCATCACGCATATAACATAAGCATTTCAATAAAGAGCATCACGCATATATAATCATGCAGCTAAATCTAGAACCTTGACTGAACATCAATGCAAATTGGAATCCTCACAGTAATCAAAATGATACTTACTTTGCCAACTAATAATAATGAACAATGAAGAATAAACAAAAATAATTATAACACAATTGAAGCAATAGATCTTCTATTGACTGGGCCCAAAGTCTCCAGAAGTCCTCGTTGTTAAATACTTAGAATACGATTATTAATTAAATGTGGTCTTCTTCATTAAAATCAATAACAGAGTTACAACATCACCGAGATGAAAGTATTATATGTCCAAAAAGAATAGTTACAATCTGCGAATTCCTAAACTAGTTGTTCAGCTCGCCTTATGGCTTTATATAACATTTAGAAAAGTAAATAGATAAAAGAGAATCCTCAAGATCAGGGGATCCTGAGGATTTCACAATACTCGATCTAATTTCATCATAAAATAGCATTGGTCCTCCTGGTCTTCCACTTTCTTCCATGCTCAGGACATTGTCTCTTTTCCTTTACTGGTTGATGTTATCCTGTCGAGTGAACAACTATCGTCCAATCCGCATTCCTGCATACAAACATAGTGAAAGTCATTTTTCTATGCCCAAATTTATCTAATTTGTTACTAATCAATTTTACCCAACTTCTGTTGTTGTTTCCTCTATTTTGATCCATAAAATGAAGATAAACATATGAAGTCAAATGCTAAATTAGGCTATTTACGAGGAGAAAACATACCTTTTTCTCGTCCCAACATCTCCCACCCATGAGGATACAAGTAAACCCATCAAGAATATGAAGATACAAATAATAACTCTTGAACCACTGACCTTCATTTTGGAAAACAAATTGGTTGTTTCTACACTAGCCATTATGATGGTAAGCTTCCTAAATATGTGGATATTGAATATGTTTCCATACATGTTCATTAATTCAATACTCAAGAAATCTTTTCATTATATCTCAAATGCACACTAGCATGAATAAATAAATTGAAAAACAAAAAAACTAATATGTGTGCAACAATGCATAACTATGGAGAACTAAATTTGATACCATCAAATTCTTTTTTGAAGGAAGGGACCACCATCAGAGGTCTTGAATGGAGAAATATTTTCTAGAGTGTCTCCAATGAATGGAAATCTCATGCTATCAATCAGTAGCTTTGATTTCTCTCCAATATTTCCTTCACAAGTTTTATCTTTCAACACACTTCACATCATTACCTCTTAATTGCTGAAAAATGATAGATTTTGACAACTTCCCCACTACTCTAGCAGCAGGATCTTTATTAGTCCTCATTTTAACCAAGCTCCATACATTTTCTATCTTGTAGCATCATATGAAATGACTATTGCAGGTCGAATGTTACCTTATTATATGTGGCCTAATTGCCATATTTTCATGAAATAAAAATCCACTGGCCCTGAATGGCTTACACTTAAATGAAAACATAAAAAGACTTAGAAACAAATTTTCAATCTGGAAATTACAAAAGAAAATAGGCACAAACCATTCATTACTTAGAATGGGCATTGTGCCCTACTCCAGATCCACATTTTGGGGAGAAATCATTAAGAAACAGTGTTCAAGATCCTAGTCAATCCATTAATGGAAGTATAACCTTTAAAAGTGAAGCCCAAACAACCAAGCAGACCATGTCTATAGGCAAAAAGCCCTATCTATAAGGAAAAAGGTCTTTTACTTCAGCTTCTCATATTGTGCCCTATTGGCAGTATAATGGAGCTCGTGAAGTGAAACTGGCATACTCCTAACAGACTTGGAAAAAATTCCCTCAGATTAAGGATTCATAGTACAATTCCTTGATCCTCCTGCCTCTTACTTGAAATTGATTTACAATTGCAATTGTTTAAATCCTTCTAGTGCTTTGTCCCTGAATTTTAACTTTTCTTAGTGGGTTGTAATTTCTTATATTTATCAACACTCCCATGCTTATATTTCTCAACATTCCCACTCTTCTTGGATTGCTTCGCAGGGGAAATAGACAAACCCTAGAGCCTATCCTTTCCCTAGGCCCGTCCCTCACTAGCACTCCTAAAAAAAAGGTCCTTCAAACTCCACCATTTTCTCACCTTGGGCTTCTCAGGAACCGAACTCTTGACCTCCTCGTGACAAGTAGGTATGCCCTTTTCTAGTTCTGATGAGAAAAACTCCTTGGCATCAATTTTTGGGGCTCCTCATCCCAGTGGAAAATCCTCATCGGTAGTGGATAATGACTTGGTGCGCCTTGAGTGGGATAAGGAACACTCTAGACCCCTTCCTTTCTTCCTAGCCTCGTTCACAGATGTCATAAAGAGATCAAAATCTCTTCCATCCCCATCCCCACTCTGATTTACCTTGGTAAATCTCGCATAAGACTCCTTGAGAATCCTCCGCCTACCTCTTCCTTTCCTCCTCTGCCATCCCTCCATGATAGGTGATCAAGGTGACCATGGGGAATGCATCGACCACATGTTTGAGGAAGCATTAAACGACTTGAAGCTCCTCTTATTACCATCATCAAATTCGATACCCAGTGACACCTTTGTAGCAAGCTATAGCCAAGGAGGAAGACACATCGATCGAATCCACCTCTATGAACCATGCCTGAACTCAAAATCATCTCCACTAGAGCTCCCAATAATTCTCTCCTTACCGGAAAATTATTCAAAATAATCCCCCCTCCATTATTTTTCAGAATACCAAGCTTCTCCTCCCACACGAAGGGCACTTCGGATCTGGTAGACTTGGCAAACTCTGACAAAATAGCAGTCGATCGCGTTAGGCTAGTGGATGCACTGAAATAAAACCCTCCAAAAGGATATCCATTTCCTCTTCCAGGATTGGATGGTGCACTCTACGTTGTGACTATTGAGAGTTATTGACAATGTTGCAAACCCTCTTCTACCAAGGCTTCTTAGAGGCTCCTATGAAGCTTGTTAGTGAATGAGAACTTTATGTATGCAGAAAGTGACAACGTTGATAATTCAAGAAAATTCTTCCATTGTGTATGCCTCCTTCGGCACGTAATGTTTTCTGTAGAATGTAGAGATCTTGGTGGTCCCTAGATGAGGTGATGTTGGAGCGAGTAGGGAGGATATTTGTAGAGCTGTGAGGATAGTAATGGCACCAAAATATGGAGAAGAGGGGAAGGAGGTGAGGAAGAGGGCATCGAAGATGGGATATGTGTCAAGAAAAAGAAAAATGAAAAAATCTACGTGTCAATTTTTTATTTGACAGGCAGGCGAAAATGACCTTCGGTGTAATTATCCCTGAAAAGCATAGTAAACAGGGATACAAAAATGGAGCATATTTAAGGATAGAAAGAACATTAAAAAAAATAGTAATCTTCATTTTTCTTAATTGTACAATATAGAAGTAAGAGTGTAATGGTTTTAAAATTTAAGAGAAAATATTGAATACAACTAAAACTATTAGGGTTTAGAGGTACTTGTTTATTGGTGGGCTCAAATTTGGTTGGTGTTTAATTTTCAATTTCTTCCACATTGTATATAGAATGTTAATTTCTTAAAAATAACAATAGATGTCATTAGAGATTGACATCCTTATGAGTGTGTATACTAAGTCCAAATGAGATTTATTAGGGAGATAATTAATACTTGTAATTATGATCTTATTTGGATTGAGAATATTACAGATCATAATTACAACCTACAAGTAAAATGTCTTTAAAAATATAATTTGATAGCATAACATTAATTTCTTGAAAAATTATTCCATTTAAAAATAATGGCATCCATATTGGTGCTCAAATGCAATAGTTATGTATCTTGGAAATTTATGATACAAAGATTAAAGATGGATTTCCATAAATGCTATAAGAAATCAAGTTGAATATAGTGAAATATGCCTAAATACACCACAATAGTGCATAAAACAAAAAAAAAATTAGAGGAAAAAAATCAATAAGAAAGGACTTTAAATGAAAAATTTATGTTGATTTCAAATTACCAACCCTAAGGGGTGGGGTTGGGGAAGGTGGGGTGGGGAGCAGGTGGGTGGAGAGTGAGGGTGGGCATTGGTGGAAGGCGGCAAGAGAAGGGGGTGAGTGGGAGTGTTCATAACATTAGTTTTTCAATGAAATTTGATTCCATATTGCTTCACATGGGTTCATATGATAGCCCAACAGATGGAAAAGGCTCATTCTAGTTAAGGGAATTGTATGGACTTGATCCATAAAAATAAAAATTGAAATGTAATTGTCCCATTTGAGAAGAAGCCTTGACCATGCTAAGGCTCATTCCAATTAAGGGAATTGTATGGACTTGATCCATAATTTTTTTTTGAAATGTAATTGTCCCATTTGAGAAGAAGCCTTGACCACTCTACCTTAGAATTGCTTCTCATCTAGGTGTCATTCCTGCTAAGGGAATTCCTAGCTTGTTGAAACTTGTGTTGCTTCCTAGCTTGTTAAAACTTGCATTTCTTCCACCAGACATTATCAGTCTTTGTGCAATGTAACTTAAATATTTTTTACTTAATCATCCTCCTTATCGAATTACTTAATCTATCGAGGTTTCATGCTGACTAATGAACAATGTAACATGTGCAATTCTAGATTTTACATGTGTCCCATTTCCAAAGCTTATGAAGTCAATTGGAGGTAACGAGGAAAATCACATGGAATTTTTGAGAATTTGGAATATGACCAAGGATCTATTGTGTATGCATGAAAAACATGACCTCAGTCTGATCATTGAGAAATAATTGGATCCAACATGGATGGCAACTGGCTTGAAATTTTACATAGAAACATTATTTTGAATGCTCACTTCAAATTCAGAAGATTTGTAGAAGAATTTATGTGGACTCATATTGTATCAAGCTTTGCATCCAAATATTGCTATAGTTCACATTCATTTCCCTATGTTGCTTTCTTATTTTGGTTCTCTAATAGAATGGAAAAAGTTTATGGGATTGTCAATTTTGGCCAATTTGGTTAGTGCATAGAAATTAGTTTACCTTGGGCATGTGGCATGCTAAGGGCTTCACTTATGGATGGATAGATAGTTTGGGGTGCACATATAATGTGTCTAATCAAGATGAGGACACAAGCACACACATTGCATGATAGATTGAAACCCACTTCATGGATAGGCACATCATATGACACACCTGGATGAGGATTTATAACACACGTCATGTAATAGATGAAGATGGGCTCATGGCATTGAGTTTCCACTTAATCAACCTATAGCATATGTGTTTTTGGGATACTAAATAATAAGCTAAATTCAGTACACATTAATAAACACCTCCTAAAATCGTTTCACTAAATTTCCCTTCTCAATACATCATTCTAATAAAATAATTCTTATTTTAGTACATTAAAATAAAAATATGTTTACATAATCATGCATATAACATATGTGCCAGAATAACCCCCAACATACATATGACTGATAACAAGTTATGGGGCACGCAGGACCCTACCTCATAGGGAAACATTAGATATAACCCAAACAAAGGGTAGCCACTCATCAATCCAGAAAACCAAACATGCAAGCTTGCATAAAGGAACCCTTAGAAAAGGGTGCAAACAATCAAATTCCTAAACAACGAGAAACCACTTATCAATCTACCAAACTAGGCATGTAGCCCTAGATAAAACAAGCCTTAGAAAAGGGTGCATCTCTCAAATGCCCAAATATAGGCATAAAACCATTACAAAACAGGTCAAAACCCCAACATATAACCATGAAGAAAATGGCACAAGGCCACCAATAGAGCCACCATGGAATAACCTAGAGCGAATCTAATAGGAACCAAAACAATCACAAAGCCCCAACCATGGCCACCCCGATGCAAGCCAACAACCTGCACTAGCAGATAAGCAGAGAAAAAGGATCGTAGGGTCCATGGAATCATGACATCCTTCACACTAGTGAATCCCATCCCTGATTGTCTACATCATATTGTGCCCCAGCACCAGCTAACCAACACAACAACCCATTGAGGAGAAAATGTTTTCGATGATGGCATAAAAACACAAAAATTCCTTTGTCATTGCCCCCTTATTGTGTATAGCTCTTGCTAAATAAGATGTGTCTAATATTATTTTCCTCCGCGAAGAACAACTGTCATTGTCCTCGCCATCCACTCAAATGAACTCACAACCTTTAGAATCTTCACAACAACAAAACCTACAACTGAATCCACCTCCTTTGACTATATTGCATTGGATTTTGATAGAATTCTTGTTTCAATTCATTGATCATTGGGAAGAACTAAACTTGGGTCCTCTTCACAATTAGAATTCAGACTTGTCACAATGAAAACATTACAAGTTTTTGAAATTCCAGTCCCTGAGGTAATACCTTGGCCAAGAGGCCTAATCTGTGGTTGTTCTAAGGAGGAAACCATAGTGGGAGATTCTTCGCTTTAATATGAGTTTGTAGAGAGACAAATTCAGTCACTTATGTGGGACAAAGGAGCATACATGGGCTTGATTGATCCCAACTTTTTGCTTGCACTAGTAAATGATTATTAGGTCCTTCTAGGGCTTGTTTTGAGATCATTCCCATGATATTTTTCTAGGACCAAGTGTAGCAGGTCTTGAACTTTGAGTAAATGTTTTTCTTATCGAATTCCTAGATAGATATACCACCTATAATCACTTAAGCTATATTTTTACAAATTCTACAACTTTGTTCAAAAATAGCATTGACCTTTAGAAAAATAATAGCTCCTCACATCCTAGAATAAAGTAATTTATAGAGAATGGAATCATAGGATAAGATTTCCCATAACTATAACCTATTAACAAAGTCAGATAATCCATTCATAGGCACAATATGAATTTAGTCTAGGGATATTAAAACTAAAAGAAATAGAATAAACAATTTCCATAAGGTTTGGTAAGTTTTTTTGGAAAATTCCAATGTTAGCATGTTCAAGCGATAATTATTCAATCCAACCTTTTCCAAAAGCAACCCTTTAAACAAAAACTACATTGATCCTTACTAAGAAAAAATATAGCTCTAGATATCCTCAAATAAATAAATTTATGGATAGTGGAATCATAGTAGAAGTATGCTTACATATATATATATGCTAATCTCAGGAGTCCAAAAAAATCTTGTGTTTGCCCATCTAACTCCCTAGGCATACTTTGTGGAAAGTCGCAAATCACTTCCTTCAAAAACACTTTTTCAATTTTATCCATGGGTATAAAAACTAAACCAAGTGGTATAAATGAGTTCCAAAAGATAAAAAATAGTGTGTTTAACCAAATATGAGCACACTATCCAAAATCACTTGAGTCATGGTCTTGAAAAATTGGACACTTTGTGAAAAAATCACATTGATCTTTTGTAAGTTAAACTCTATTGGAAAATATCTTCAAATAATACAATTTTAAACCGATGGGATCATAACAAAAGGATGCTCCTAGATTATTCTATGTATTTTTTTGATAAGATAAGTATGCAATTCCTTCCAGGTTTACAATAAACAATCCTTAAATGTGGATATATGTAATTTTCTATGAGTTCATTACCTAAAATTTTCTCATCAATTTCCCCTTTTAAACAGGTTCGAATGCATTCTTGCATTCAATATAGCTACTAGCCCAATAGGTGCTCCCATCATTGTAATGATCACACACATCTCATAGTACTTACACACAACTAAGCATGGGAGCTAAGCTAAAATTTGAATGGTCCTCTCATACCAAATTTTGTGAGGTCCAATTGGGACCTCATACCAGAGAGAGTCACAAACTATTGTTCAGAAATTTTTTATTATCAACAAGTATGTGAATTATGGAATCGAGGTCCATAATAAGGTTGAGACCAAAAAATGTGGTCATTTAAGGCCTCAAGAGGTCCCACCTCAAGCATCTACAAAAGAAAATATTTGTTTGCATCAGTAAGAGTAAGTAAGGACCTAACCCACATACCTACAAGATGAGGATTTCTCTGAATGAATAAGAGAGCATTGCAAAGACTTCATATTGAATCTAGAGCCCAACTTATATGTATGTGAGATGTAAAATCCTCTCTCAAAATTATGAGAGTGATAGTGAGAGGTGGTGTGATTATCTTGTGTAAGGATTAATCCAACTTTACTTGTATTAGGAATTCAAGTATGAACTCTGGCATTGGTAAGTATGAACTTAGGATAAATTTACTCATGAACTTTAATCTCAAGAAATATGATACCAATAACTTTGGACTTGGGAACTATGAGAAAACTTAAACCAATGAGAAATTAAAAATGACATATATATCATTCTCTTTGCCACTATGACTTCAAAAACCTATTTTCAGGTATCAAAATTTCTACTCTACCTATAGTAATTTGTTCACCCTTTCCTTAATAGTTGCCACTAGCAGAAATGGAAAGCCAAAATGCCTTTACCCTTCTTCATCTCCTATGTCGATAAAGTAATTTTGTTTCAAATGAGGTGAGATAACAATTATTTTAAAAAAAAATGTCACTTGCAATAAATTGGCTCAATGAGGCATTTTGAATTGAAGGCATTATTACCTTGAGGAATAGAGGCTAGATCTCCTATATCTCTCCACATAAACCAACAAAAAATACATCCATCATGTCAAAGTTGTTTCTCGAAATGAAAGAGACAATCATTGTTACATCCTAACTTCCATGCGTATTTAAACCAATTTAGATGCAGTTACTCTGCATTCTAGTTCTCATTTCTCTACCATATAAAGGCATGTTGTCAACTACAATCCACCACACTTTCCAAAACAATTATTACACATAATCATATGCTATAATAAACATCCAATCAGGATAAACATACGACTATAAACTACCAAATTATAAAATTGATCTTTGCACCATCTGGGAAACCAAATACTTCAACCTATAGTCCTAGAGTGTCAACTTCCATCCATCTATGGATCCTATTCCATTGTAAAATGACATATGGATTCTTGTATAATAGGTTTCCTCAATACGGGTTCCAACAAGGTTTTCTTCTGATCTTGCAAGCTCTCAGAGCGGAGGTAAAGCCCTATGTTTGAGAAATAAAATCTTATGTCTATAGCATAAAAATATAGAGCAAGGGTTGGTGGTGTATCAACAATATTTCTAATATCTATTGGAGGGAGACGGTAGCCATTGTAAAATGAAGTTTCATCATCTTTCAAAGGAGGGGTTATTGACTTATCATATTATTATATATTTCATTTCATATTATCCTAGTGTTCGTAACTTGATGTCTTGTTTGCACTCATTCCTAGGCATTCTCATACATATTTAATTTCAACAAATATACACAATGAAAAGTAGGCATCTCAAAGTAACATTTCCATTGAGTTTATCAACTATTAATAACTAATAAAATCACACAGAGGTGATATCTGGATTTTGTCACCATGAAAATAACTATAACGATCCCTTTATTTTATTTCGAATATGCAAATATACTTGCAATAAATGGGTCGGAGAAACCTATTGGTTGAGCTCCCAAGACATGGTCTTCAGTTCAACAATCCTTCCATTGGGAAACAATCTTACATGTTAGCCTCCTTATTTGACATGTCTAGTTGTATCTTCCTTTTTTAACATCCCAATCATATGGAGATTACACAAGTTGCCTCTACGTTCAATCAACTAGGGGAAATGGATTGATATTCAATGCATACTATCTTTAGAAATTGGTCTCTGTTAGCGTGGGTGTGTTATGGATATGCCCGAGACGACTTCTAGTTTGTATGCAGCTCCACATATTATATTATATATATATTATATTATACTAAATACAACTCTCTAGTATTCCAACAAAATAAAAATCAAATATCCAACACAAATCCTCTATTACTTACTAGTCAACACAACAACATTCAATTTTAATGTCTAAAATTAAGAGACAATCCACCTTTTAAATCCTCATTATTCCACCATAATAAAAGTGAAATAGATATAAAATATAAAAAGGCACATAATAGAAATGCTAATTATTCCACCATAATAAAAGTAAAATAGATATAGAATATTTCGAGGCAAAATGTACAAATTGTTATGCCCAAATTTGGGAAACCATTCCACTTCTAAATCTTGATTTGTAAAACCAAAAACACCAATACAAAAACAATAAAGCAATGCAAGAATTTTGAAAAAATGAAACAGCTCTTAAGTATTCCAACAAAACAACGAAGATATATATTATCCAACACAAATCCTCTTCTCCTGACCAGTCAAAACAACAACATTCAATTCTCATGTATAAAATTGAGAGACAATACACCTAAATCATCATTATTCCACCACAACAAAAGTAAAATAAATAAAATAGTAACATTCAATTGTTATGCTCAAAATGGAGAAACCATTCACCTTCTAAATCTCGGTTTGTAAGTGCACTAGATCATCTTCGAATACGATATAAAGGTGAAAATTAATTAATCAGCTTCTTCAATTTTAGGCCCTGAGCCTACAGTAGCAGAATAACCCTGTTCAGGAGATCCAATAGCTCCATATGCTCCACCATGTATATCAACACCAGTGCCTTGCTACATCTTAGCAATTATAGGATTTCAAGTGTTCTCTAGCTCATTCATCCTGTCATCAACCTTGTCAGCATCTGCAAGCTGGTCGTTATCCATCCACTAGATAGTCTTCTCAAGGGCATCCTCAACCTTCTTTTTATCAAATGGATATAACTTTTCCGCAATATCATTATCTCGAATGGTATTCCTTATGTTGTAAGCATAGTTCTCCAAAGAGTTCTCAGACTCTACCCTCTTCTTTTTCTCTTCATCTTCAGCTTTGTATGTCTCAGAATCACGAATTGTCTTCTAAATCTCCTCTTTACTCAATCTACCCTTGTCATTTGTAATGGTGATTTTGTTTTATGACCAATGTTTTTTTCCTCAGTAGACACATTTAGAATACCATTGGAATCGATATCAAAGAACACAATGATTTGGGGAACTCCTCTAGGAGTAGGGGGAATACTAAAAAGTTCAAATTTACCCAACAATTTATTGTCCCCGGTTCAAGTTTTCTCACCCTCATACACTTGAATCAACACACCAGGCTAGTTGTTTTATTAAGTAGAAAAGACTTGCTACTTCTTTGTGGGGATGGTAGTATTCCTAGAGGTGAGAATTATCATAACCACACATGTTGTTTCTAGACCTAATGAAAGGGGAGTAACATCTAGAAGAAATAGATCTTGCAATTTCTCATTTCCATCTCCACTCAAAATAACACCTTGCACTATAGCTTTGTATGCAACAGGCTCATCAGGGTCAATGTTCTTGTAAATCTCCTTACCATTGAGCAGGTCCTACAACAAGGACTGAACCTTAGGTATCCTAGTAGACCCACCAACAATAACCACATCATGGATTGAGTGGTTGTCCATCTTCGCATCCCTTAGGCATTTCTCAATAGGCTCCATGCACTTCCTGAGCAAATCCATGTTCATATCTTCAAATCTAGACCTAGTAATAGTGGTATAGAAGTCAATACCTTCATATATGGAATCAATCTCAATGGTGGTATGGGAAGTTGATGAAATGGTTCTCTTAGCTCTCTCACAAGAAGTTCTGAGTCTCCTGAGGGCTCTGTCATTACCACTAATGTCCTTATTATGTTTTCTCTTAAACTCATGTACAAAGTGGTTCACCAATCTATTATCAAAATCTTCACCCACCTAAATCGGTATCACTAGTAGTAGCGTTCATCTCAAGAATACCCTCTTCAATTATGAGCAGAGACACATCAAAAGTGCCTCCACCCAAATCAAAGATAAGAACATTCTTCTCACCAGAACTGGTAGCCTTCTTATCAAGTCCATAAGAAATACCAACAACATTGGGCTCATTAATAATTATCATAACATTCAACCTCGAGATTGCACCTACTTTCTTGGTTGCCTTCCTTTGAGAACCATTAAACTATGCAGGAAAAGTGACCACAACATTCTTAACATTGGTCCTAACATAAGCTTTTGCAATCTCCTTCATCTGAGTTAAATACATGGAAGATATATCTTTGGCTGCAAAATGCTTCTCCTCCCCTTTGTATGTTACAACGATCTTGGGCTTATCGCCAACCCCCGAAATGACCTTGAAATGCCATAATTTGACATCACTCAAAATGGAGGGATCATAGAGCCTCCTACCAACCAACTGTTTTGCATATGCAATAACATCAAAAAAATTGATTTAGATGAACACAAATGTAAATTTTACACACAATCTAATGACAAACCTATTTTTCGTAACATTTTGAAACAAGGTTTACTAATTACTTGGGATTTCCACGCCATTGATGACATCGAAGACATGAACATTTATGTAGGTAAACAATACTAGCATCAGGCATTAAAAAAATATTTGAAAAAAAGACTAAGTTAACTCACAGATCACACCACATAAAACCAAACCGCCATCACTAATTGCCACCATCCTTCCTCAATTTTCTCCATGATTATCAATCCTTCACAAATTCCATTAAAACGTAATGCATAGCTTATTCATAGGGCCGAGGGTTGTAAGTGCCAAGATAAATGAAAAGGCTACAATGCATGGCTTATTCACAGAGCCGAGGGTTGCGACCTCCAAGATAAATTAAGAGGCAGCAATGCGTGGCTTATTCATAGGGTCAAGGGCTGCAAGCTCCAAGATAAACCTAAGAGGTTGCATGGTTCGTAGGGTCGAGGGCTGCGAGATCCAAGATAAACCTAAGAGGTTGCACGGAATTAATGAATAACCAACAAAGAATTAACAATAACAAATATTATGGCCTCCCATAATAGTCAATCCTATGGCAGATCATTCTTCAATCGTCTAACAATAGATCTAATGATGTTGACAAGTAAAGAGTGGAAACTAGGGGATTTCTTCTCAGAGGGGAACACCTTACGATGTAATTATTATTATCATATTACTTAGTATTATGTGGGATCTAAAACTCCTCTTCTGGTGGGATCTAAAGCTCCCTCTCAAGAGAGCACCACTTCACTTTATCCTCATCAAACTTTACATCCTTTCAAACAATTGTAATGCGGAGGGATGACAAGTGCACACGGTAGTTATGGGGAGTTTTTCTGTAACCCAAAAATACTCCAAATTCTATGGTTGGCTCAAGCTTATTCCTTGATTCTTTGGAGACATGGTAGTAAACAGAGGCTCTAAAAACCCTGAAGTGTGACACATCTGAATTTCTCCCTGAGAAAGCCTCCTCCGGTGTAATCATGCCAAGAATTTGATGAGGACTCTAGTTCTTCAAATAGACTGTTGTGTTGCATGCCTCAGCCCACAAATGTAGAGGTAGGCCTTGGTCATGCAACATCACCCTTGTTGCTCCCACAATGTAATGGTTCTCTCCCTCAGCCACCCCATTCTTCTGTGGGTTGTGGGGTGTTGTCAACTCTCTTTGAATGCCTTCTTTCACACATAAATTTTAAATTCATTCAACACATACTCACATGCATTATTTCTCCTTGGAGCCTTCACCTTCTTGCTATTTTCTTTCTCAATCAGTGCCTTGAATTCTACAAACTTGGAGAATGTCTCATCTTTCTTCTGCTTGAAGAAGATCCAACACTTTCGTGAGAAGTCATCAATAAAAGTGACAAAATATTTGTGTTTGGCAGTGGAGGCTGTCAAGAAAGGTCCACAAACATCAGAGTGAATCCTTTCTAGGACTACATGTCCTTTATTGTCATGATCATGGAATGTCAATTTTGTGTACTTATTGAACATACACCCTTTGCATACATCCTATTGTTTAAGTGATCCTTTAGGGATGTCAGTGGTTATTTGTTGTATAATCTTCAATGTGCCATGATGAAAATGGACGCCTTTTGTGCCAAAGTTCACCAACATTGCGTCCCTACACTTTCTCTGCCTTAGTGCTTAATGAAACATAGCCTTCCACATTTAGCTTATATAGGTTCGTTACATGAACCCCAATTTGTTTCACCTATCCCATGGCTATGTGTCTCAGGAATGATTTTCCTTTGTTGAAGATCAGATCATAACCACGTCTTCCAAAACTACAACAAAGATGAGATTTTCTTTAGGCCTAGAACAAACATGACATCCTTGAGCCTGAGAGGGGAACTTGACTCCCTATGAAAGGTGAATTTCCCAATATTGGTCGCATTGTGCCTTCCTTCACCCCCTAGCTTGATGTGCATATGGAGATATTTCTCCTCCAGGTCACTGAAAAAATCTCTACACCCTATCATGTGGAATGATGCACCTCAGTCAAAGTACCACACACTCCCCATCACTATGCTGGACATGCATGTGATAAGGGTAAAGTCAAGCTCGAACTGTGAAGCCAAGGCTTCAGCTGCTCCTCCTCCTAAGGTCTTCTTGCTTGCATTTTTGTGTGGACACTTCGTGGTATAGTGGTCGTATTCATGACAATGGGAGCATTTAATTTTTGACAAATATTTCTTCTTTCCTCCTTGGCTAGATTCTAGTTTGGTTTAAGATTTCTTCGCTTTTCCCATCTTTCCCTTTCCAACCAATGCAAATTTGTATTCATCCTCACCCTTGGATGAGGTCTGAACTCTGTTATTATGCCTTATTTCCTCTTGTTTCACATTAGACCAAAAGTGTTACCAATTCAGGTGTTTCTCCCTTCCGTTCACTGAATCTTGATATCTACGCTAGCTCTTGGGAAGGCCCAGAAGGGCTAGGCTAACCAAGTCATCCTCTGAAACAATAATGCCAACTCCTGCAAGCTCATCATGAAATTGTGTGAACTTTCTCAGATACTACGAGATAATGTCATTCTTTTGCATATTTATATTTCAAAGTTTATCCTTGAGCACCAACTTCTTGTGGTCATTACTATTCTGGAACAGATCTGTCAATGCCTACCACATTACATAAGGATTTTATTTCGCATGGATATTGGTGATAATGTGGTCCTCTAATCCCTCCAATATTATTCTCCTCACCTTGGCTACATCTTTCTTCCACTCAACAAGGTTTTGGGCATGAGATTTTGATGCCTTTCCAACATCCCTCTTGATGTATTCTAACAATCCATTGTCATCAAATACCTCCTCCATGCGATGAAATTAGAGTCTCCTTCGAATTCATACTATAGCCTCAACCCATTGAAGGTCATCTTCTAAGCTCTGAAGAGAACCTGCTACACTGAACTAAAAATTCGAACCCTGAGAAACAACTTCAAAATTCCTACTCTGTTGTGAATCCTTCTCTCACACCATGTAGAAATTATGGTTTATATTTGCAACTTTTCATGAAGGTTTTTCAAAATTACAAGACACAAACCTACTCTACTACTGTCTGGAAGTTAATTTGCAATTTAGAACAAAAAATTTAGACATGTAATAAGAGATAACACACATGCAGACAATATTTTTCCTGGGGAAAGAAATTTGCTAAAAAAACCAATGTCTGCTTGCATTGATATGATGAATAAAGATGTATTGCAATTTCTTTGCTCAACTAAGCACAACCTGCAAGTGAATAACCTCTCTCTCTACTCAATGAGAAGCTCTAACACAGACTTAGTCATTTTTTTCCTCTACTTGAGCCCCTATTTCCATGCGCAATTCCTTGAGAAATTAGGCCCTTATTACATAGGAATTTTTTCCAAAATGGATTACCAATTCCTAAGGTTGATCAACTTATTGCATGCAACACTTGTACACTCAAGAATAGTCTATAACTGATGTTACACTACCTTGGAATATCCACCACATCTGGGGAACTCAAATTATTTGCATGCACTATCTATTTTGGTTCGACTAATCAATTAATTGGATGATCACTAAGTTTGACTGAAGTTCCACTACACAACTGACCTTCCACTACTTCCTCCAATAGTTAGAACTAGTTTAACGGAAAACAACTTGGGATAAATGACTTTGATTTCTACAAATTAGCAATCACACATTCTTAACTGAACTCTAACTCCTCCAACTCGAATTTATTGAGTAAACTAGGTGACACAATCCATGTCATACAAGTTAATTGCATCCAAGTTATCTATCGATGTGGAAATTCAAATTTTCTTAATTTAATTAAGGCAAAATCAAATTGAGAATTTCTTGCTGCATTTTTCAACAATCCTTCAGGTGAATCTAATCCATGTTTTCAATGATAGTGAGGAGTTCTAGTACAACAATGTGTTGATAACAACAACCAGTGGATAGAAGTAGCGTTCAAAAGAAATGAAATAGTCAAAAAACACATATTAAAACACAATCGATGGAGACCCCAAAAAGTACTTGAACTATGTTATTGTCTATCCACGTTCAGTGAAAGTGCCTCCATCGCTCCTCTCACAAAGCACACCTATGTTGTTGACCTCCATCAACCTAAATCCCATCAGTCGTTGTCGGTCTCCATCCCTCCACTTCCTGAAGAAGCCATCAACAATGTAAATACATACTCTTAATCCTTTACCTTTTTTTACTAGCGCCTCGTATTGAAAATTGTAAGACAAATTAAATTTTAAGAAAAAAAATTATGTTTAAAAATTGTCTTAAAATTCCCTTCCGTGTAGTAGTTCCAAATGAAACCACAAACAAGTTGTCTCTAATCGTATCAATAGAGATCGAAGGGACAAAAGAGGAATTGATATCTAGGAAATCTTGCCAGTAAAAGTTGTCGCATTCTTTAGATTTGGCTACCCCCACGAAACAGAGAGCCCAAAAAATGCCTTATATAAGATAACATGAATGATAAGTGAAATCAAACCCTAGGTATAGGCGCGGGACATTAGTAGCCTGCAATCTAGCGGACCTAGAGTGCATTGTCAGAGTTAATTTTGCAGTTGTTAGATGATATTGTCTTGAATTGATATGTTTTTTTTCTTAATTGTTAATTATCTTAAATGAGTTTCGTCTTAAGTGGCCATTGTCTTAAATATAAAGTTTTGTCTTAAAATATTTTTGTTTCAAATTATTTTTGTCTTAAACTATTTTTGTCTTAAATATAAAGTTTTGTCTTAAAATATTTGTCTCAAATTGTTTGTCTTAAAATATTTGTCTCAAATTGTTTGTCTTAAAATATTTTTGTATTAAATATAAAGTTTTGTTTAAAGCATCTTAAAGTTAAAGTTTTGTCTTAAAATATTTTGTCTCAAACAATTTTTGTGTTAAAGTTTATATTTAAGACAATTCAATTGATATTAACTTTTAATGTAAAATAACTAAAATAAAAAGCGACTTTTAAGAGAAAAGATTTATTTTGTCTTAAAAAAATGTCTTTGTTAAAGTTTATTCAATTGATATTAACTTTTAATGTAAAATAACTAAAATAAAAAGGGACTTTTTAATACAAAATATTTCTTTTGTCTTAAAAACTATTAAAAGTACCCTTTGTGTAGTAGTGACACTTGATAGCATATAATTTATTTTTATTTTTATTTTTTATTTTTTAAATATTTTTATTTTGAAAATATTTTTTATTTTTGATAATTCTATTTATAACCCCATAAAATTAAACATGTAATCTATATAGACAAATAAAAAATAAAAATTCAAATTTCAAAGATTATTTTTTATTTTCAAAATATTCTTAAAGACTTACTCTTTTCAAATCTTTAATAAAATTGATAAAAAAATTAATACTTTTAAAACTAATTAATTATTAAAATATTTTAACTATAAAATAATTACAATATAATCCCTGTAAATAAAAAAAACCGTTATAATAAATTTCCACGATAATCCAATACCAGTAAGACTTTATTCCCCTGGAGTTACCATTGTCTATATGTCACTTATGTATTAGCCCTAAAGTTAATAAGACAAGGTTAAGGTTAATTAATTATCTGCAATCTATCCTTATATAAAATTTGTATATATGTTTTATATAAATTGATTTTAATAGACTTTGTACAATTATATAATTTAGTTAAAAATGTTACATAAATTGATTTTCCCTTTTGTTGTAAATAATTTTATAACAGTGTATTGTAATTATTTATTTTTAAACAAAAACTTAATATTATATATAAACAATATAGATTCATTTAAATTTTTATTTATCAAATTCAAAATGTATTAAGTTTCTGAAAATGTAAATTTATTTTTGAGTGTAGAATTTGACGAAATGTTTGTACCTCTAAGGATTTGATTACTCTTAGCTCTTGGTAGATCCAAAATTAGAAAGAATTTCTCCTTAATTGAATATTTTAGTTATTAATAATTTGTATTGTATAGATATATTTAATTATTTTTATTATTAATATTTTTAAAATGTTATATATCAAATCCCGATTAAACATTGATATGATTACAAATCTCTCTTATACCTTGAATTAGAAATATCTATTAATGAAATAAGAATTATCTTACCATTCTCTATATATATTTTTATGTTAAAATATTAACGTAAACCACTCTATTTCCCTTGAATATGAATACTTAAAAATTTTGTTTATGCCTAACAATGAAATATTTTTTTTTATTAAAATATATATATTTTTAAATATTATATATAAACTAAACATAAAATGAATTCAACATCATGTAATATTAATAATTTTATTTTATGTTAATTCCATTTTAAATAGTGAAAACTACCTATTTCTCTTATACCAAAAGTAATTTTTTTTTACTCTCAATTACTTTATCTTTTTGAATAAAATTAATGTAAAATTAAAGTGGAAATTAAAATATTTTATTTGTGGCTACATCAATTTTTTTGGTTATTGCTATTTTTTATTTCTTAATTTAAATATTGCTTTCTTATTTTTAAATGTAACTTGGCCTATAGAGTGTCTCTCTGCTCAAAAGGTTGAATCAAAGTGGAAGCAACACTATACAAGTTATATTTGATGGCATAAAAAAACGTATGAAAAATTGTTGAGGATACAACATTAAAGGTCATTATGGTCATAATTAAATTGTAGTTTATATTTATATGTAGGTTATTCAATTTTTAATATAAAATCAATATATAACATATAAAAATGTTGATAATAATAAAAAAATTCAATGTGAGCTATCAATAACATATTTTAATATTAGGATTTAGTAATATTAGGGTATATTTAGAAAAATATTATTAACAAAATAATCATTTTAATATAGACATAAAATGTCTTAGTTTACATGTTATATTTTAATCAATAATATATATATATATATAGAGAGAGAGAGAGAGAGATATAAGAGGCATATATGTAATTTAAGTTTTATGAAAACTTAAAGTAAACTTATTTTACATTTCAGTCCTTGCTATAACTTTTGTTGTCAATTTTTACTAAACTCCAACAAATATTTATTTGGACTTACAAGTTTAAGTTATGTACTCTATACAACATTCAAAAATACAATTTTAACAAGGAAATATCACACACAAACACACATACATATATAGAGATAACCACCACAAATTCATTGGGATCTATAAGGAATGAAATAAATGCAATTATGTCTTCAAAATTTTCACTCTGAAAGAGGTTTGCACCTAAAGAGATTTCATCATTCTCCAACCATGTTAAATATGTGCTTAAAATATAAACTAAATGGTTAGTATATGCTGATAGACACCAATCCATAATAATCATCAAAACACACACTTAATCATACATCTAAGTAGCTAAAATTTAAAAAATCATAAAAAAATTAAATTTTAAAATTATTATTGTTAATTAAAAAATAATTAATATATTATCCACTGGGCAGTGATAGGGCGTTCTATTAAGGTCACAAGTTCAAAACTCAGTGGGAAAAATCCAACCAAGTTAAAGGTTGTGTGGCCAAGTGTGATCTTGGGTGATTTTGATGCCTTAGATGCCCCTGCGTCATGGCTAAAGTCACAGAATAGACATGTCAATCATCTAAAGACTCACTAACCTAGCAAACAAAAAATATTAAGCAAATATACATTTTTGAAAAACATCTAACAAGATTCTTAACCATGGAAATTCACCTTGACTTGATCATGGATATTATTAATCCAGAAATAAGTTTTCTTCCACCATGTGCCTATCCCATGGCTTATCAATAGTAAATATCCAAAAAACCATAATCATTTCATATGACACTCATTCATATGACAATTTTTTAATTAATAAATTTAATGAAAGATAAAAACACACCTAACTACTTTGGAAATAAATATTATGCTTTAATGTATGTATACTATTAAAAATATTCTATAATGATTAAATATATGTCTTAAAAATTATTAATAATTAAATTAAAATTATATAAACCATATTGTAAAATAAACATACTTATTTACATAATAAAAAAATATATAAATTATTTTCTTAAACAAAAATAATCTAAATATTATTTAAATTTTAATAACAAATAACTAAATAATATTTAAAAATATTTCACTCTGAAAATATTTACAACACAAAACAATTAACATCAATAATTAATAAATTCCAAAATAAAATAAATCTAAACTAACAATAAATTAAAAGCATGTTATCACTAGTTATTATGCCAACTTACTTTAAAAGCAAAGATTATAGCTCCAAAGATCATTTCAATCTCAAGTTGAGAGTGCGCCTCCTACATCATTTCACTTTGAAGTCGAAAACAGACACTTCAAAATCATGTATATAAATCATCAAAATTATGATAATTTTTTCCCCTTTAAAATGCATTCACTTTTCTCGTTGCAACTTACAACTTCACAAAGTGAATGTGCCATTCTCATTCCCATGAAAGCTTCGAGGAATACCGATCTCAAGGAATATAAGTGGTCTTTAAAGCATTAATAATGCAATCTCTGCGGATTTGTTGGCAGAAATTGCAATCTCTCGCTACATTGCAAATGATAGTCTTATATGATTCTGTGCAATCCACATATATAAAATTGCTATAGTTTATCATTCCTAGAATCTCATGACAAGAGAATATAGTGAAGCACATAAAAAAGAACATAAGACATTATATCCAGAGCTTGATGATAATAAAAACTTCAAATCAAAAGCTCAAACCCATGTTATAATATTTGTAATGTGTATATATTCTCTCATCTGTCTTCTTGGAGTTTGCGTTTGTATTTTAATAAGGTTCAGGATTAATGCAGAGATAAAGCAATGTTCTTGACTCTGGCAAAGAATCCCTGGTTCACGTTTTTAAAATTATATTAAAGCTAGACATTGAAAACAAGACATTCCAGCAACATTTGCATGAATATATGTTGAGAATCCTGTTAACAAGGATGTTACTCTACTTGAGGATCAAATATAAAATTACCTTAATAAAATTAGAGAGTCTTGTCGATATAAAATCCATTACTAGCTGTAGGCAATAAATCGATCGAACGTTTTAAAGCCCACAGGGAACGACAACCTATTCGATAATGATAGTAGATCTTAGTGTTGGAAGGAGTTAATTCCAACTACCCACATTCAAAATTCAACTGAGCTTTAAATACAGGTTCTAGAGATTTTTGACAAATGAATAAGCTTTCTGAAGAAGCCACCACCCCAATTAATCTCCAGAACTTTCTCCATCTTGTATAAATACCTGTTTAATCAACGAATGGAAGCAAGTTGTGGAGTTCTCAGTTCAGCGTTGTGTTTATGAGTTGTGTCTCTTTGCTCTCTGATATGGTATCAGAGCAGGCGTGAGGCTGTGCGAGTCATTATTGTGTTCGAGTCTGCTTTGTGTTGTTGTGTTTTTCGGCCCGGTGTGAGCAGAGCAGTGTCGTGGAGTTGTCATTGTCTGTGTAGTTTGCCACCGTCCAGAGCAAATCTGTTCAGCTGATAATCAGTGTTTAATCATTGTTTAGTGGTGACCATAGTTGGGAACGCAGTTGAAGGTTTCGTGCTGCCTGTCTAGGCGTTGAGGTTTGCTTAGGAGCATTGTGTTGAAGGTGAGCTATTTTATTAGCTAAAGTTTGGTTCGACTTGTCACTGCCATAGTTGCTGAAGATTTACATGCGGTTTAGCATTACCAAATCTATGTGTGGTTAAAAGCTCTAGTGAAGCGCAAATTGGCTGAATGCAGTTTATATTTGCTATGTTTCTTCATTCCTCCGTGCTGGTCTTAAGGTGCTTTGCATAGACTAAAAAAATTGTATTCATGATCCCTGTTGCTAGTTTTCTTATTTTGATGAAGTGGGTTTAAGTTAGGTTGGAACTTTGAAGTACAATAGTTTTTTTCACTTTACATCCTAAGTTGGAGGTCTTCTGAATTTTTAGTTCCACATGCATGGAATGATGATGCATGATTTTCTGTTTAGTCACTATTAAGTTGATAGGAAGTTTTAATTTGTAAGCCACGAGTTCGCTGATTGGGCTCAAATTTTCGAGTTGCCTACTTTTTATTTGAGCAGAAGTTGTGGATGTGTCTCTAGATGTAAGAGGTGAATGTATTTGACACTAGACCGTATGGATGATCCAGATTACTAAAAAATCTTGCATTATGAAATATGCTACCTATAAAATGTGGTTTGGCTGGTGGTTTTGGTCGATGTTTTATTGTCTTAACGTAATATGATATGATTGAATGAGTACATGTTTTTTATGATTTAGTGGCAACAAAAAAAAAATTGGAAATTTGTAATAGTAAAAAGGAGTTAGTAAAGATTTTTATGGTGCATGTGTGAGTTTTCTGAGATTTAGATTTGGTGGCATTTTGGTGATTGGAGAAAGTTTTTTTCTCATCATGGCAAATTTTTTGCCTGATACTTATATGAATGAATCCACCAAACTTGATGGAGGAAATTATGTAAATTGGAAATTCAAGTTAATGACTATTTTAGAAGGTAATAATTTGTGGTCCATTGTGAGTGGGGATGAGCCCAAACCCACTGTTGCAGGTTCTATTCTAGATTGGGAGAGAAGTGAGATGAAAGAAAAGGTGTTGTTGCGTATGTCTGCAAAGGACAACATTATTCCTCACAGCAGAGATTGCAAGACATCAAAAGAAACATGGGATACGTTGAAGGGTTTGTATGGAACAACAAATACAAACTAGATCTTGTTTTTGAAGACTAAGCTTTTATCTCTAAAAATAGAATCAAATGAAAATATAAGAAATTTCATATCTCGTGTCAAAGATTTAAGTGATAAGTTAGGAGATATTGGTGAAAAGGTGTCTAGTACTGACTTAGTCACCATCACATTAAATGGCTTAGTGCAAGATTATCAAATTTTTGTTTCAAGTCTTTTAGCTAGAGAGAAACCCCCTACATTTGATGAATTGACAGGAATTCTTCTACAAGAGGAGGAGAGGATGAAGAGCTTTAATTTGGGCTCTAGTAGTTCAGATTTGGCATTGGTGGCTAAGGGAAAATATCCATACAGAGGCAAGCCATGGGACAAGAACAAAGGAGGCAAGTTTCAAGCAAAACAAAAAGGTATGACATAGTCTAAATTTCCAATCCATAAGAGAAATGATGATTGTTATTATTGTGGCAAACCTGGGCATCATTCTAAAGATTGTTATAAAAGGAAATATAATGAGTCTAGGCAAAGAAACAGAAGGCATAATGGAAATTTTGTGGACAAAGATACCTCAATCAATGATGGATTTAAAATTCTTATATTATTTGTTTCTAATGCTGCATTGTCTGTGGAAAATGATGATGTGAATGCTTGGTTCATTGATTCTGGTGCATCACCCCATATGTCTTGTAATAAGGAGTGGTTTGATGAATATTATGAAAACATTGACGGAACATATGTTTTTCTAGGAGATAACAGATCACTTAAAGTTCAAGGCTATGGAGTAATAGGTGTGATTTTGCCTAATGGACAAGAGAAACAGATCCATAATGTGATGTATGTTCCTGATATCAAAAAGAATTTAATTTCTGTTTCTACTATTACTGACCAAGATTTGAAGGTGGAATTTGTTAAATCACAATGTGTAGCGAAAGACATTGAAGATCAGTACAAGGTTATTGCCACAGGGACCAGAGTTGGAGGCTTGTATAAGCTGGATGTGACCAGAAAAAAGCCATCAAGCGTTGGCATCTACAACAATATCAACAATAGATTTATGGCATCAAAGGTATGGACATATAAATCACAAAGATTTAATGCTACTTCAAAAGAACACAATGGTTGAAGGTCTTCCTGTCTTGAAGAATGATCTTGTTGAATGTGAAAAAAGTGTACTTGGCAAGCAACATAGGGAGGAATTTCCTATACATAAATAAAAAAGGCAAAGGGAAATACTTGAATTAATTCATGCTGATGTATGTGGACCTATGCAAACTAGATCTATTGGTGGAGCATGGTATTTTCTTATTTTTGTGGATGATAGATCTAGGTATACATGGGTTTATTTCATAAGAAAGAAGAGTGATGTTTTTGAGTACTTTAAAGAATTTAAGAGTATGGTGGAAAAACAAACTGGTAATTACATCAAAATTTTGAGATCTGATCAGGGGGGAGAATTCAAATCAAGAGAATTTAATCAATATTGTAAAAGCAATGGGATTCTGCAACAATTTACAGTGCCACATACACCTCAGCAAAATGGAGTTGCTGAGAGGAAAAACAGAACACTAGTTGAATGTGCACGTAGTATGCTTCAAGGTAAAAATATCTCTAATGTTTTTTGGGCTGAAGCCATTAATACTACTATTTATTTGAAAAATAGGAGTCCAACCAAAAGTTTAGAGCTTAAAACACCTTTTGAAGCATTTTATGGGTACAAACCAAAAGTGAGTCATTTAAGATTTTTTGGTTGCAAGGCATTTGCTCATATTCCAAAAGATGAAAGAAGAAAACTTGATGCAAAAAAATTAAATGCATATTTATTGGTTATTGTGGTAATCAGAAAGCATACAGGTTGTTTGATCCCAGTACTCATAGACTGCTTGCAAGTAGGGATGTGGTGTTTCATGAGAATGCAAATGAAGGTGATAAAATAAATAATACTAGTGTATGACATGATATTGATGATTATGTCAAAATAGATCCAAGTGTTGAAAAAGAACAGGAACAAGCACAGGAACAGGTACAAGCTCAAGAGCAAATAGCATCAAGCAGTCATGACACTCCAAAGAGAGGAGAGGAGACTCTGCAAAGCCGAAAGAAAGATGAAAGTAGTAAAACTCCAAAAAGGTCATCAAGTCAAAGTCAAGTACATGTAAGATATAAAGATTATGCATTAATGTCTCTTGTTATGAATGCTGTAGAACCTTCAAGCTATGAGGAAGCTAAAGAATATGAAGAATGGAGAAATGCAATGAATGAAGAATATAACTCTATAATGAAGAATGACACATGGGAATTAACAGAATTGCCTAAAAACAAAGTTCCCATAGAATACAAATGGCTTTATAAATGTAAATTTAATGCTGATGGAAGTATTGATAAACATAAAGCTAGATTGGTTGCAAAAGGATATTCACAAAAGGAGGGAATTGATTATGAAGATACTTTTGCACCTGTAGCTAAGTTGAACACAATTAGAATCATGATTGCATTAGCTACAAAATATAATTGGAAAATGCATCAGTTAGATGTCAAATCTACATTTTTGAATGGTGAGTTAAAAAAAGAAGTTTATTTAGTACAGCCTGAAGGGTTTGTAAAACAGGGACATGAGCATCTGGTTTGCAGGTTAAAGAAAGCTTTATATGACTTGAATCAAGCACCAAGATCATGGTATGTGAAAATTGATTCTTTCTTTTATGAGAAAGGTTTTATGAGAAGAAAAAATGATCCTAACTTGTACATCAAGGAAGATGAAGGCAAGAATGTTGCTTTAATATCTGTATATGTTGATGATCTTATCATAATAGGAAATGCATGCAAGTTGATTGAAGAAATTAAAAATCAGTTGTCACATGTATTTGAGATGAAGGATCTTGGTGAATTGCATTATTGTTTAGGTCTCGAAGTTTGGAGGGAATCTGGTAAGACACTAATCACACAAAGCAAATATACAAGGGAAATCCTTAAAAGATTCAATATGATTGAACGCAAGGCAACATCTACTCCTTTAGAACAGAATGTCAAATTGTGCAGTGATGATGGAACCAAAGAGATGAATGGGACTATGTACCGTCAACTGGTGAGAAGTTTGAACTATCTCACCACTACCAGGACAGATATAGCATATTTTGTCAGTGTACTTAGTCAGTTCATGGCTAAGCCTTGTGAAAGCCATTGGAAAGCAGCAAAGAAAGTCCTTTGATATCTAAAATGAACACTTAATTTTGGTATTATGTATACTTATGAATTTGATGTTGAATTGGCAAGTTATTCTGATTCTAACTGGGTTGGAAATCTAGATGATAGGAAATCTACTACTGGATACGTGTTCAATATTGGTTCAGGACCAATATCATGGAGCAGTTAGAAACAACCAACTGTTTCATTGTCATCCACTGAAGCTGAGTATAAAGCATTATGCAGTGCTACCTGTGAAGGAATATGGCTTAGGAGGATACTTGAAGATGTTGGAAAAACACAACAAGCACCTACATTAATCAGATGTGACAATCAAAGCACTATCAAATTGGCAAACAATCCTATATATCATGCAAAGACAAAACACATTGACACACAACATCATTTTGTAAGAGAAAAATTGCAATCAAAAGAAATTAACTTATCATATTGTAATACAAATGAAAATGTCGCTGACATATTCACCAAGCCTCTTGGAAAGGCTAAATTTGAAATGTGTAGAAGTAAGTTCTACATTGTAGAAAATCCAAATTATGTTGTAAGCCTAGCTGAGACTTAGACCAGCAGGCATATCAATTAAGAGTATGTTCGTTATATAGTTGGAATTAAGGGGGAGTGTTGGAAGGAGTTAATTCCAACTACCCACATTCAGAATTCAACTGAGCTTTAAATACAGGTTCTAGAAATCTTTGACAAATGAGCAAGCTTCCTGAAGAAGCCACTGCCCCAATTAATCTCCAAAACCTTCTCCATCCTGTATAAATACCTGTTTAATCAACAAATGGAAGCAAGTTGTGGAGTTCTCAGTTCAATGCTGTGTTTATGAGTTGTGTCTCTCTGCTCTCTGATACTTAGTAATCCTCTGAGTTGGAATGAATATATTCATATTTGAAAATTCTTACTAAAATCAGAGGCATGCACTGGCATGGCTCTCCTTTCAAGGAAAAGGAGTACAAAAACAAATATGAAAATTCCCGTGTATATTTTATTTGTAATTGAAAATTCCAATTCGCATTTTTATCGTTTTCCAATTAATATGTGTCTCAGTACTGGGCTTACAGAGTTTTGAATAACGAGTATGGCGAGTAGGGTCACCTTCATATAGTAGATCTTGGGGTCAGTAACGTCATCGTCGTAGAGAAGTTATCGAGTTCTTTGTAATTTCAAATTATATCATTATTCATGCGTTAATATTGTATATTTACCTATTTGATAACTAAGTTAGGATGGGTTTCCCACTTTCTTAAAAAATATATTAAGCAATCATAAAAAGTTGTTTAATGGATAAGAAAGGTTAACTTAAATTTAAATTACACTATATCACATTATCATATTGAATTCCAAGTATCCATTAAAAAAATATCTATATATATATATATATATATATCATTAATTTTTGTAAATATAATTATAAATGTAAATACAAATATAAATGAGATGTCTAATAAAACCATGTCTATAAAATATGATGTGATAGATATACAGAATCTAAATTTCAAATTATATATTTCTATATAATAATTATAATTAAATATGAAAATTTTAATATAAATATCATTTGGATTTTGTTAATTAGATTTATCTAAAATAGTTTAGAAAAATATAATTATTCTCTATCATTTAAATCCAATTCCTTTATTACATTCATTTGCTTAACTTTATAAATTGCAAGCTAAATTTCAAATTCAACATAAAATTAAAAACTCCATACCATAGAGGCACCCATGTCCATCATCCTAAATTTTATAGAACTCCAATCACATTACAATATGTTTTTTTAAGGGTGTCTATTATTATTGCAGTGATTGAATTATTTATTTGGAAAACAAATTATCTCTATTTTTATTTCATTTGTTAACTTTAGTTTTGACTAAATATATGGGGAGATGTGGTAAGAATATACATTTAAATGTTATTGAATTTAGGAGAGATGTATGGTATGTAACATTAAATAAAAAATATAATAATAATAAAACATAATGTAATCTCAATAAAGAAATAGTAATCACAAAACAAATCAATGTTATCTATCTAAAATGCTTTAATTTCCACTTTAACTTTATATCAATTTTATATGGAGAAATAATATAATTGAAAAAAGAAAAAAGGCCCACAAGGTTTTGGATTGACGGTGAATGGGTGCACTGTTAAGGCTCCTTGCGATAGGTCATTGGTTCAAATTTCTGTGGGTTCTTACCTACTAAAAAAATAATTATAATTGAAAGAAAACAAACTTTTTTAATCAGAAAAACATATATAATTCATTCACTACTTAATATGGAATATGATAGATAGTAAGTAAAAACAACGTTATATTTTCACTCTTCATTGGAAAGGAAATGTATAATTTATTTGTTCTTAATATATAAAGGTGACGTATAATATTTAAAAAGTAATAATAAGAAGAAGAAAAATAATGACAGAGATTTGTAATTCCTTCCATGTTTAATATGGAGTTGATATGTACTATTTTAAGAAACATTAATATAATATAATATATACAGATATGTTTTTTATTTTAGAATATAAAAAGGGAATGCATTAACATTTTAATGTAGATAATGTGAATCATAAATAAAACACTCTAACATTAATCAATGTTTAATATGGAGTTGATATGTACTATTTTAAGAAACATTAATATAATATAATATATACAGAGATGTTTTTTATTTTAAAATATAAAAAGGAAATGCATTAACATTTTAATGTAGATAATGTGAATCATAAATAAAACACTCTAACATTAATTATATGTATATTAAATAAAACAAGTTAGTATATTGCTCAAAATAAATATAAATCCATTTTAACTTTATATCTTCCAATATCTAAAAAAAAAAATTAAATTTTTTGAAGTACAAACTATTCCTCAAATTTTGCACTCACACAAAAATAGTATTCTAAAATTTTTAATTATTTTAAATAATTAAAATAAATCAATTCTAATTTCCAAAACACCTAGATTTTTTGAATTTGAAGTTCATTTGACCCCTCAAAACTTGATTCACCGAAGACTACTTCTGTGTGTCCAAAAGTGGCAGAAAGGTCATTTTTAGGGTGTTTTTTTTTACCTTTTGGTGGACCAGCTTTGCCCCAAAAACTTTGAAAATTGCTAGGGTGCATGTCCTCATCACTCTGAATCCAAAAATGCAAACCATTTCTTCAATGGGTTCCCCTAGGAAAAGCACGGCCCTAGTGGCACTGCATTTATAGGCAGTTTTCTTGGGTATTGAAATCCAAAATTTGCAAATGACAAAATTTGCTCAAAAATTATCCAAAATTGATGAGAAGCACCATCATCATGTGCTCTGATGAGCCAAGGAAGCTTCAACTAGAATCCTAATAATAATTTATTTTATAATGATTACTAAGAAATATAGTAATCAAATAAGCTTTGCTTTGATATCCCAATAACTTGCGTCTTATCAAATATTTTACCCAATTTTGAAGTGGTCTTTTATAAATAAATGTGTCAGTTTTTCATTTCTATTTTTTATTTCTAAATGGAATGATTATTTGTTTTAATAATGTTTTACATTAGATAAATATTTAATTATTCAATATATTATTTTTTAATTAGTAATTAAGTTTTTTTCAAATTTTTATTTTTAATTAAAATTTATAAAAATATATATAATTTAATTTCAATTTTAATTTATAATTTTAATAAAAACACATATTTTTATCATTCAACTACTTTAATATATTAAAATATTATTATTATTTTTTAAATTAAAATTTATAAAAATATATATATATCATTTCAATTTATAATTTTAATAAAAAATACATATTTTTTTCTCATTCAACTAATTTAATATATTAATATATTTTAATTTTACTTTAAATATTCAATAATGTAAAGTATTCGTTGCTTCCATGGGGTAACTCCATTGGCGATAACCATGTTCTAACTTAACTGTGAACTTCATCACCCAATCAAACTCTTAACCAAATTGTTTGCTTAACGATTTAAATATTTTTCTACTGAAAGTGGACATTGAAATTACCCTGTAGGATCAACAATTAAAACTGCGTCCATTTTCACCAAAACTGTTTCGAGGTTTGTATTCCAAAGGCCCTAAGTCAAAAAGTATGAAGGTAGCTTCTAGTGGTACCTCAGGTATTTTGAGTTGTTTAATCCAATTAAGTGGATTTTATAACAATCCCTGCGGCAGTCCGTAATTTTAAAATTTGTACACGTACCGAAAGTTTGCTTTATCTCCTCCTTTGCATTAAAATAAAGTAATGTGCACGTATATTAAGATGAAAGAAAGCTCCTAGGATTGCAAAACCTCCAAAAATGTAAAATGGTAATCATTGTGCAACAAATTCAAACAATGAAAAATTGCATTCAGCACTCGACAATTAGGAATCAGCGATTCCTTGGTGAAACTTGAATGTAATACGAGTGAAACAGCAGAGATTAAGTATACAAATTGTATGCAAAAATCTCACAATCCAATACAGTTATTGACAGTGGTGATGCCTCCATCCACTACCAAATTATGGCCGCTTACATAATGAGATTCATCGCTGGCAAGATACAGCGCTGCTTCAGCTATGTTTTTGGCTCGAAGAGTTGGGCCCTTTAAATTTGCAAAGCCTATAACAAGCTCTTCTATTTTCTGCTTTTGCTGTTCGGGATCCTCCTCCAACATATCTCCATTTTCTGGATCAGATTCCCTCCAAGCATTTATCAACATTGAAGTTGCAACTCCAAAAGGAGAGATGGAATTCACCCGAATCCCATACTTTCCTAGTTCACATGCAGCATTCTTGGTTAATCCAATGATGGCATGCTTCGATGCCGTGTATGCATGAGGCCCAAGTCCTCCGAGAACGCCTGCAACGCTTGCAGTAGAAATAATGCACCCATTTCTTCTGGGAACCATTACTCTCGCTGCATGTTTCATTCCAAGCCCCACTCCTTTCACATTAACACTCATTATTCTATCGAACTCTGTTGCATCAAAATCCATTATGCTCTTGCGCCTGGCCTGCTCTCCGAGGATTCCTGCGTTGTTGTACATGATATCTAGTCTCCCATATTTGGCAACCGTTATGTTGACGAGCTCCGCCACATCCTCTTCTCTGCTCACATCGCAATGCACGTATGCTGCAGCAGGAGCCAAGGAGGCGGAGAGATTCTCGCCTACAGTGTCATCGATGTCGGCTATTATAACTTTTGCACCATGTTTTGCAAAAAGTCGAACTGTAGCTGCGCCGATTCCTCGCGCACCCCCTGTGATAATAGCCACTTTTCCTTCTAACCTATATCAAAGCAAGCAATCGTCAAACACATTACTGATTTAGGTTTTTTCAGGTTAAAAACTAACCCAAGTCAAACCAATGGATCTATATGAATGATCAAATTGACAATGCTAACGAGATAGTAATCAATATAACCAATAGACCCAGTACAGAGTATTGATTCAATCTAATGTTATATACCCAATTTGGAAGTTCTCATACGTGAAAAGTTAATGGATCACCCCACTTATCACCCGGGTTGTACAATGCATCTCACTACTTGTCTATATAGTTGTAATAGACAGAGAAAAGGATATTACTGGTCTGTCTTACCTTCCAAACGATCTTTGTTCATCTTCACCGCTTTCCGAAATGACAGGGACACTGAAATGCCTATTTCCATCAACATCTGCAACTATATTGGGTATCAGCGAATACCCATTCCCACCAACCTCGGCAACAACATTTGGTATCAGCGAATACCCATTCCCATCAACCTCTGCAACCTTCGGTATCAGCGAATACCCATTCCCGTTGCTCCCTGTAATGATATTTGTGAGGACTATGGGATGGCCATTGTCTTTGGTCTCTGGTACAATATTTGGCATTTTTGAATGGCTAATCTCAGTGCTCTTGGCTGCGACCTGTCCTGACATGATTGTGATACCTAAAGGGAAAGAACGAACGGGCAAAGCGACAGAACACACAGACTTTTGTACTACGTTTTGCTAGTAACGTTTCCTAGCTAGCAGCGCACCCAGATCATACTCTCCAATTATCAATTTGTGATGACCTTATCGGTAGTTACCAGTTATAACAGAATATGAAAGATGAGAACTGAACTAGATACTTCTTTAGGACCTAATTAAGTTGGGCGATAGTATTAGTAAATAATTATGATTTAATTTAAGCACTGGTTGGCTGAGGGGTATGGACCAATGAGACAGAATCCTGGCATTATTGTCTAAATGACAGCTTTGTCAAATTTATTAATTGAACTTTGTTCCCAGTGATATTCCTTTCCCATTTTGTTGCTAAAAGATGACATGAATATAAAAGGCCAAACCAAAAGGAAGGCTCAGAAATTTAAATACATAAAGGTTTATGGTTTAATGTCGCAAAAGTATCTCTAACCAGCTTGCATGAAGACTTCGAAAACAAACTCACCCAGATGCCCTCTAGATTATTGCCAGCATCGGCCACTTGCTATATATAAATATAAATATTGAACTTCTTTTCCGGAAGAAAACGACTGCTCTCAAAACCTATTGTCTTAATAACGGGGCATCTAGCATTTCATATGAAACTTCTAATTTTATCATGTTTAGCCAATAAAAAACAGTCATGCGGTGGAACGCAGAAACAACCTTATTTCTGTTGTTTCAGTAATCTCAATAGAAAACATTCATGGGTGGAACGCAGAAAAATCCTTATTTCTGTTTTTGGTGGAGTAGCTTATATTTGTGATTCGAGACAGGAAATTATTTAGAGATGAATAATGAAGTTATTTAGAGATGAATGCTAGGAATATAATATTGAGTAAAATGGTGTATTTTATAATAAGATTTATAATTTTTTTGTTAAGTTAAATTAGATTTATGTCACTCGATTTTTGCCCTTCAATTTTTTAAGGATTTGAGATTATTAAAATTCTAATAAGTTTTTATTTTAATTAGATTGGGAAATTAATATATAAGCAAATTTTATTTAGCAAAATGGTCCATCTCATAAAATATTGATAAATCATTAATAAAGCATTCTTTATATTGCAATAGTTTTTTTATTATATTTATGAAGCCTTTGGCTATATCAACCATATTAATATTTTAAATGTGGTTGTATTAATTAGTCAAACACTAAATATAACATAAAAACCATATAATTATATAATTTTTTTCTTTCTCTTTGTTCGTGCGTCTTATTTTGTATTTCCTTCTGTCATTAAAGTTGAAATTTTACTTATATCGACGCAAAAAAAATCTAAAATTAAAAAAATAACTATACAAAACATTTAAATAATGTCAGCTCATAAAAAATTTGCACATGAACAAATTAAATCTTTCTAGACTCATATTAAATTTATATTTACAATAAATCTATACTAATATCATATCAACTAAGTCATTATATCCATAAACTTTATTTTTTTTGATAAAACAAGTAACAACGAATTTTATTTTTACATATAATATGAAGGCGAAATTGTATCTCTATTACAAAATAAACCGTTCATAGCTGTGAGAAAAACTATAACTTAACAATGAGCTTTGTTTTTAAACAAAATATTAAGGCAAAATTGTACAACTTTCTTACAGAATAAACCGTTCATAGTGTGAGCAAAAGTATAACTTAACAGTGGGTTCTGTTTTTAAGTAAAATATTAAGGCCAAATTGTACAACTCTCTTACAAAATAAACCGTTCATAGCTGTGAGCAAAACTATAACCTAACAGTGAGTTTTGTTTTTAAATAAAATATTAAGGCCAAATTGTAGAACTCTTATAAAATAAACAGTCCATAGCTGTGAGCAAAACTATTTTAATAATCTTTAAGATTCGATGAAATCAAAATTGGCACTTCTCAATTTGCGGCAGCTCATCATTCATATTTATTAGTGCCTGTACAGAAAAGATGAGGTATACTTTCTATCGTGGAATGCAATTAGCTTTATTAATTGACTTCAACATTAATTTAAAGAGATACCTAACATGTGGAAGAAAATACTCTTATTTGAAATTCGGCGAAACAAAACCACCTTTGGAATACACCGAGCTCAACGCTTTTATCGAACAAATACAAAAAGTTAATTACTTGTATTTTTCGGGACTTCTCATTTTTTGTAATAAAAAATTAATGTTAGATTTTTTTAATGAGAAAATGGTCAAAGGTGGGAGCATTTGGAAGGGCATCTCAATTTTTCTCACAAATTTTAATATTTTCAGATAATATTAGTTTTTTTAGTAACTTTAATGGGATTACATTTTTATTATATTTAATAAATTAGTTTGGAAAGAGAAATTAAATCAATAATTTTATATTAAAAAATATTTGAACAGAATACTAGATCACTATTTATCTAAAACCCATAAACATATATATTTTTATTTTAATTTTAATTTAAAACAACAAATTATTTTAAAAAATAAAAACGATAATTATTGCTGCCTTTTAATCCAGGTAAAAAAAAAAATTTCGAACTCTGTTCATGGACACCAGACAGTAAAAACTTCCGTTTATCACTCACCGTAAAAACTATATCTATATTATATTATTTACATCATAGCTACCAAATTCGGCAGAATCTGCCTAAGAAATACGGAAATTCATTAATTCGGTTCGATATGTTGATTAATACGCTAATTTAGTACCAAATATTATGGGTAACTAAACTCATTTAATGGGTAACTAAACTCATTTACTGCTTATTCAATATGTGTTTTTTAATTTGGAGGATAGCGATTGCTAAGCGTCTGTCCACTGTCAAACCTTGAGCACTGATGGTGGTTAGAATCCATTTTCGGTGGTTCACCAATAAAAAAAGTTTAGCCGGCTGAAAAGCTAGTTTGTTAATTCCTATTTATTTATATTATTGTTGAATAAAATTTAGATCAGATAATTATATGCTCTCAATGTTGGTAAATGACTTTAATATTATCTATATGCTTATATGGATCTAGTTTTAATGTTGATAAATGGCTTTATTATTATCTATCTATGCTTACATGGATCTGGTTTAATATTATTTAGGTTTATATGGATCTCTCTAATGTTTAGCATATAAATTTTTGGATGTTTAAGACATAAATTTTTGAATAGGTAGAGATTAGTTGAAGCCTATTTTTGATATCTAAAATTTCATTCTTTATATTGAGTTTTTAGATTATGTTGCTAATATTATTTACATAAACTCTGCGACATATATAAAGGAACAAAATCTACCCTTTAATAATACATATAACTACGCAGCTTTCATATTCATTGCGCACTATGCTAATTCAACGAGTTGGGTGGTTCAAGCATACAACAAAACTGGGCATTTCATATATGCCCATTGATATTTTTCATGGGTTTTTTAGTTGACGGATTCATATAGTGCTATGATACCATGTCAAGAGTTGCACATGGAAGACGTGAAATGACAAACCAACACAAGAGGAGCTCACAGGTGCAGATCACCAGGAGCTCCTACAAGCAAAACGCCACACGGGCTTCACATTAATCTCCAATAATAAATAGATACAATTTGTTAGGGACAACAAATCATATCCCTGAATAATAGAAACTGAATGACTAAGAAAAGTAGAATGCATAACTACGTAACAAGAATAACCTATTCTCCATTAATTCTAACACTCCCCCTTAATGGAGAAAGGGTTCTTAAACACACCTAATATGTCCCTAAACAACTCAAACTTTAGTCTTCCCAGAGGCTTAGTAAATATATCAACCATATTATCACAAGAATTACAATATTCAACACAAATCTCTTTGGACTGCACCTTTTCCCTAACAAAATGAAATTGAGTGTCTATGTGCTTAGTGTTTTTATGAAACACAGGATTGTAAGCCAAATCTCGTCAATCACGGAGACAGTGACCGCCAGCAAGAATTTTTCCAAACACACTGTCGTTGCACTTATACACCACGGTCTCGCAAAGATCTTCGCGACTGTACACTTGAAATTTGCGATGAGTGACAAAATAAGAAAACATGTGACGCTTTCGCCTCAGTCGCACTCTCCACTCGGCTTACGGGATCGACAACCCTAAAGCTCTGATACCATGATAAAAATCGATGTTCTATTAATTAAATGACTCTCCAGGTGAGATACCTAGAGAGTGCCCAAGCACTCATACACACTACATATTCAATCAAGAGAACAACCTAGTACATATAGGCTTTCTCACAATCAGGGTGGTTTCAACCACTCCCTAGATAGTAGGATCTGAGATCTAAGATTAGAGTCTTAATCCTATCATCATCATAACAGTAATCTAAGTTTAGCTTTCTCCATTAATTCCAATAGAGATATCTTGTAAACATCAAGAAAACAATACATTGTTCAAAATACAATTAATTTTATGTTAATTAAAGGAGAATTTGGAATTGGATTTGTTGTGTACTTTAAGAATGGCGCAATTATGAATATTAAATGGGTAGGGTAGTTTGAATTCTATCCAATATTCCTTAATTATTAATATAATAATTTTTTTTTCTCAAAGGTTTGGTGAATATGTTTGTATATTGTTCACGAGATTTACAATGTTTCAAAATAATTTTTCCATGGTTGATAATTTTGTTAATGAAATGATACTTTGTGTCAATATGTGTCTCTTGTGAAGTATTGAGTTTTTGGATAAAGCAATTGCAAAGTTGTTGTCACACTAGATTTTTTCTTCTTTTTTTTTCATGTTCATGCCTCCTTAAGTGTTTCAACATTTTTTTCTTTCAAATTTTTTAGCAAGATGTCTTTGTTGTTGCTACATATTCAACTTCAATTGTGGCAAGAGAAACAATTGGTTGTTTCTTGGAAGCCCATAAAATGACTCCCAAACCCAAATGGAGAACATAACCCAATGTGCTATTTGTATCATATACACTTCGTATATCTAACCAAGTTAAATTCATTTGTTCCGATATATGAAATGTCACATCCCTTGGTTCTATTAACATACCTTAGAATCATTTTAGCCGGTAAACAATGTGTCTCCTTTGGAGTCTCCATGAATCTAGAGACCAAATTCACTCCATACATTAGATCAAGTCTACTTGCAGTCAAATACATCAAACTTCCAACCATGTTTTTGTATAGTGTTGGATCTACATTATTGCTATAAACTTCTTTACTCCATTTCAAATCCATGGATGTTGCTGTTGGAGTAGACTTGTTGTTTTATATTTTAAACCTCTTCAAGATTCTTGTTGCATACTTTGTTTGAGAAATAAAAATGACATATTTCATTAGCTTTACTTCTATGCCTAGAAAATGCTTTAACAATCCCAAATTTGTCATTTCAAACTCATTTTTCATGACCTATTTGAAATCAACAATGAGAAGATCATCACCCTGTGAAAATTATATCATCTACATATAAAACCATGTTTAAAATCTTACTATCACTTTATTTCATTTAAAAGGAGGGTCACTGTCACTTTTGCTAAAGGCAATGTTCAACAAATATGAGTGTATTATGCTATATCATGTTTATGGTGCTTGCTTCAACTGATAAAGATATTTCTTTAGTCTATACAATTTTCCTTCTTTGTCTTGAACCTCATAACCAAGTGGCTACTCCACTTACAATTCTTCTTTGAATACTCCATTCAAGAAGGTTGATTTTACATCCATTTGATATACATTCCATTTATATTGGATTGTTATTGCTAAGATTGTCCCCATAGTTTCCATTCTTGTAACTGGAGAAAATGTTTCGGCATATTCTCTTCCAGGATCATGTTTGTATCCCTTAACAACTAGTCTTTCTTTATTTCTTTTTATCCTTAATTCCGCATTCATTTTGGTATTATATGTCCACTTTACACCTATGACTTCTTTTCCAAGTGGAAGACTCACTAATTCGCATGTATCATTCTTTTCTATAGCATTAATTTCTTCATCCATTGTTGCTATCCATTTTTATTCCTTAATTGCATCTTCAAAACTAAGTGGATCAGTTACATGTGAATATAAAACAAAGAAAGAGTTCATACCTGCACAAATTTCACCTTCCTTTTCCTCATAAATATCTCTCAAATTTGTAAATTTTTCTCTTCTCAAGCTTTCCAAAGTTAGATTTTGAAAGAGTATTAAAATACCCAAGGATCAAACTGCAAAGCTAAACAATACTTCTACCAAGAGATCACAAGATGTAGAACAAAGAGAAACATACTTCATTGCTTGAGAAAATGATCTATACATGAGCCTAATTTATAGGAACAATAGAGGCTTCTAGCAATAGCTAGTAGATAAGATTGATGACTCAATAGATAAGGATAAGACTAACAATGCAACTAATAAGATTGCTACATAAGCTTACTAGTTTCAATATTTATTGGAACTCTAACACCCACCCATAAGAAAAACATAGGGAGGAGAATAAAGAAAAAACAACACAAAGAATGGGTCCCGACAAGTAGGCCTTTTTAGGTCCCCATGTACACCATTTCATAAGAAGGAAAGAAAATGAAGAGATAAAGGAAGGAGGACTCAAGACGACCCCCCAAGTACAACTTCCTTTGCTCCAAGCATATGTCGTAACTGAAGAAACTTTGGTGATGCCAAGGACTTTGTAAAAATATTTGTTATTTGTTCTTTAGTGGGTACATATTACAGGCTGAGAATACCACCTTGAATAAGTTGGAGAATGAAGTGCATATGAATCTCAATGTGTTTTGTCCTTTTATGCTCCACGTGATTTCTAGAAATTTGTATTGCACTTTGATTATCACCCCATAAGAGAGTAGGTTGATCCTGCCGAATGCCAAACTCAAGAAATAATTGTCGTAACCAAAGAACTTCTTGACATGCAAGAACTGCAACTCTTTACTCAGCGTCTACCGTAGATAATGCAATTGTTGATTGTTTATTACAAGACCAATAAATTGGTGCAGATCCAAGATAGAAAACAAATTCCGAAGTGGATTTCTAATCATCCACTGATCCAGCCCAGTTAGAATCAGTGAAACGTACAAGCTTAGGAGAACCAACAATATACTGAATGGAAAAATTAGAAGTTCCTTAAATATATCTGAGAATATGCTTTGCAACTTTCCAATGACTCTGATGAGGATCCTAAGAAAATCTAGATACGAGCCCAACTACATAGGTGATGTCAAATAGGGTGTGTCTCAAATAAAGTAGGCTTCCAACAAGTTTGCGATAAAGTGTAGGGACCACCCTTGAAGTGCTGCAACTAGCAATAAGAATAACATCTGACTAAAAAGGAGTAGGTGAAGGCTTAAAATTAGCTATGCCAAAACACTAGAGTAAATGAAGAGCATATTTCTGCTAGAAGATGGTGATTCCATGTGAAGATTGGTGAACTTGTAAGCCAAGAAAGTAGTGTAGAAGACCAAGATTTGTCATAGAAAATTGTCTCCTCAATGCTTCCTTAACATTCTGAATCATAGATGAAGAACTTCCTGTGAGGATCAGATCATCCATGTACAAAACTAGAATCAATAAATCAGAGCCCTGTCTCTTAGTGTAGATTGTTGGATCAGAGTGACAATGATTGAACCCTGAGGAAAGAAGAAAACTATTCATCTTCTCATACCAAGCTCTAGGAGCTTATTTGAGGCCGTACATAGATCACCTAAGCTTGTAGACAAGTGAATGATCCTAGACAAAACCAGGAGGTTGCTCCATATAAATTTCCTCATGTAGATCACCATGTAGAAAAGCACTCTTAATATCCATCTGGTAAACTGACCAACCTTCGGAGGTTGCAAGAGAAAGCATAAGACGAATAGAATCCATCTTGGCAACAGGAGCAAAAGTTTCAGAATATTCAATTCCTTCAACCTATGAAAATCCCTTAGCCACAAGACGTGCGTTATGTTTGTCTACAAATCCATCTACTGCATATTTTGTTCTATAGACCCACTTGCAACGGCCCAACTTACGTCCCTTTGGAATAGGAACAAGATCCCAAGTATGATTCTTCATCAAAGAAGAATACTCTTCTGTCATGGTAGCTTCCCACTCAAGTTTTCCAGAAACATCAGAAAATTGGTGCGGAGCCTCTGAAATGGAATGACTCAAAAGAGAGATTCCTTCAAGTTTTGGTTGATTTGAGGCTAGATAAATAAAATCATCTTCATCAAAGCCAAATCTATCAGGATGTTTTCTCTTACAATGACTCCTCCTTAAGGAATTATCCAGAATAGGTTTCTCATGTATGGGTTTGGTTGTTACTAATGGAAGAATTTCTTTTGGCTGAGAAACTTCAATAAATCTTTCTTCTTCTACCAAATCTATAAAATTATCACAATGATTATAACCATATTCAACAATTTGAGATGAGGTAGTGGGGGAAGAAGATGATCCTAGACTGATATTTTCATCAAAATGAACATCTCTTCAGAATAAAACTTCCTTAGAGTTAGGATCAAAGAGACGATAAGATTTCATGTCCTCACAGTAACCAACAACTATTAATTTTTTACTTTTCCTTTTCATGGATTTGCATTTTTTATCTGGAAATAATTCCTTGAAAGAAGACACATTAGGCTTCTCATGTGTCCACGCTTCCATTGGAGTCATATTTTGAAGTGCCTTGTGAGGCATCCTATTTTTAGTGTAATTAGCAAAATTAACTACTTTAGCCCAAAAAGTAGGTGCCAAGTTCTTGGAATGAATCATGTAATTAGGCATCTCCTTAAGTGTTCTATTCTTTCATTTAGCTACACCATTTTGCGGATGGGTGTAGGGAACATAGTATGGATGAAAAAATCTATGTTCTTTGCAAAAGAATTGAAATGCCTTGATGACATATTCCCCCCCATTATCTGTGCGCATCTTTTTAATGGAGCATGAATATTGTTTCTCAACAAAAGCTTTAAATGTCTTCAATGTTGAAAAGATTTCACTTTTGTACTTGAGAAAATACACCCAAGAGTACTGTGAAAAATCGTCAATAAAAGTTAATGCATATTTGGCCCTTGAAAAAGAAGGAGTTGAAAATGTCATAAGATCATTATACACCAATTCAAGAGGTGCTTCTTCCCTTGAGGCTTTCCCTTTAGGAAAGGGATATTGGTGTTGTTTGTCGAGGACACAACCTGCACATAGTCCATCAATAAATGAAACCTTAATTAGACCCAAAACCAAATTTTGAGTGTACATTTTCTGCAAATATCTATAATTGAGATGACCAAATCTTTCATGCCAAAACTTACTCAATGAATCAACATGAGCTATAAAAGAAGAAGCAGAGGAAGGTTCAAAGTAGACAAACTTATATCAGCTAGAAGCATGATCAGCTTGTCTAATAACAACAAAAACTGTAGGATTATGTAGCTCTCTAATGACTACCTCATTTGGAGAAAACTCTACAGTTTTCCCATTACCAGAATGACAAATCTGATAAATGGACAATAAATTTGCAGAAATTTCAGGGACTAGGAGCACATTTTTAATGCACCCATGTGTCATTTGTACAGTGCCTGATCCCAAGACTTCAAGTTGTGTAGAGTCACCAACTATAATTTGTGAGATGTTGCTATGAGTTGTAGAGGGAAGGAAGTCTTGACAAGGAGTCATATGGTGTGAAGCTCCTAAATCAAGTATCCAATTGTTTGTACATTTACGTATGGCTTGGGCTGATAGAGCATGTCCCTTGCCTATTGAAATATTGTGCTTCTTCATGGCCTCTTCTAAGGCATTCAACTTTATCCAACATCTTGCTTCAATATGTCCCTGTTTGCCACAAAAAGTACAAATTTCATCTGTTTTGGTCTTCTTCTTTTCCTATTTTTTGTTTGTCTTTGAGGAGGATTCTTCATTCTTAGAAACTGGAGGAGAAGACTTAGTATTCTTCTTAGGCTTGGAGGGAGACTCACGGGTTTGTGCATAATTTTTCTTTGGTTGAAACCAAGCTTTTTGCTTACCTTTGGAGTTATGAGCCACCAAAGCTTGATTTGAAGAGCTAGAGAGAACATCTAGTTGCTTGAGCTTAGATTTTTCTTGTATGAGATGATCACAAAATATCTCAAAGTTGGGCATTTGAAATTTGTCACCAAGGGCATCCCTTGATGCATAGAAGGTAGATGCAAAAACCTGAAAAGGACCCTTTAATTTTGACAAAATTAAGAAAATGCATTCAACATCTTTTTTCTCCTTGCCACATGCTTTTAATTGAGACAACAAGGACCTGAATTGAGCAAGATACTCTTCAATAGAGGCATGCTCATCAGGTACTAGGGCTGATAATTTAGTTTCCAATTCTAATGCATGGAACTCATTGATACCTCCAAATACAGAAGCTAGTTTTTCCCAACTTTCTTTGGGAGTCTCACATTCTTCAAGATGAAATAAAAGGTTGTTTGAAACATGCAACCCAATCAACCCCATTGCTTCATCCAATTTGTTCTTATAGGAAAAATTTTCAACTTCTTTTGTAAAATTCAGTTGGTTTTCACTTAAGGTTTGCCACAACCCCTTAGCTTGCAACAATTGTTGCATTTTTCTTTTCTAGGTATGATAATTGTACAGAGTAAGTAACTCTATTATCCTTAACTCTGCCATAATATTAAAACTCAAAATTTACAACTACTGCAGAATGCTAAAAAAAATTCCCAAACTTCTTTTTACCCAGTAACAAAATGCCAAGAAATGCCAATAATTTTTTCCCAGATTCTCCTTTTTACCTCAGTCAATAATTTTTTCCCAATTCTTCTTTTACCTAGGGAAAAAAAATCCAATAATTTTTGAAGTTTTTTTTAACTCAGAAAGATTTGCCCAAAAAAAAGAAAGAATTTCAAAATAATTTTAATGAGGGAAAAATCCAAAGAATTTTTAATGAGGGCCCAAGAAAATTAACCTTTTACTCATATGCTTTCCTCCTCCTTTAAAATTTGCAGGCAAACTTTCTAAATACCCTTTCTCCTTTTTAAAAAAAATCATGGGAAAAAATAAAAAATGGGCAAATTAATTATGGAAAAATTATGTCAAATATGAATGGAGCTTTGAGAACTTATGGCCATTGAAGCCTCAACAACTTCCACTCTCTCCTCCAACAACTTTAAGGATTGAACAACAAACTACAAACCCCAATAGATCTAGATCCAAAATGAGATCTTAAAAAAATTAAAATAGATCTCAAAAAGGATGAGAAGCGAGCTCGTAGTATTGCTCTGATACCATGAAAGTGTATTAAAATATCCAAGCATCAAACTGCAAAGCTAAGCAATCCTTCTACCAAGAGATCACAAGATGAAGAATGAACAGAAACATACTTCATTGCTTGAGAAAATGAGCTATACATGAGCCTAATTTATAGGAACAATAGAGGCTTCTAGCGATAGATAGAAGATAAGATTTATGACTCAATAGATAAGGATAAGACTGACAATGCAACTAATAAGATCGTTATGTAAGCTTACAAGTTTCAATATTTATTGGAACTCTAACAGATTTGATGTGTCACTTGAAGTTGAACTTCTAGAATGTGGAGTTGTCCTTCCATCGATAATTCTTGGTCCTGGTGATCCTTGTTGTCCACTTTGAGGTGTAATTTATTGAATATGTGAGGCTCTCCTATTGACTCTTGAAGGTGTCGCTTTATGACTACTTTGGTGAGTTTTAATAGGTGTGGATGGAGTCACAATTGAAAAAGTAAATGTTTCTATTAATTCCTCTTTGTCTTCTTGTGGTAAATTTGTTTTTAATTATTTTTTTTCTCCAAACTTCCATCCCATGCTTCCTCTCAATAAATTGTACATATTTATTGATTTTTTTGTTATTGGATTGTATATCTTATATGACTTGGATTCATCACTATAGCTCACAAATATGCATTTCTCTCTTTTTTTGTCCAGTCTCTTTCTTAATTCATCTAGGACATGGGAATATGCCACACATCCAAACACTCTCATGTGAGAAACACTATTTTTCCTTTCACTCCATGCTTGAATCATGTTCTTTGTAATTTCGGTTGGACATCTATTGATAATGTAAGTTTCACATGCTATAACTTCAACCCAATATTCATTTTACGAATTCTTTGATTTTAACATACTCCTTGCCATTTCCATAATTGTTCTATTTCTTCTTTCAAAGAAAACATTTTGTTGAGGTGTGTTGTTGGGAATTGTTTGTGAATTCTATGCTCCTCGCAAAAATGTAGGAAGTCATTTGAAATATATACGCCACATCTATCAGTTCTCAATGCTTTGGTATGATGCCCACTTTGTTTTTCAACAAGAGCCTTGAATTGGCAAAAGTGCTCAAACACTTCATTTTTATGTCTTAGAAAATAGACCCATGTTTTTCTTGTGTAGTCATCTATGAATGTCAAAAAATAATATATTCCACCAATTCAGGGTGTATGCATTGGTCCACACAAATCTAAATGGACAATATTCGAAGGTTTCTTTTCCCTTATTAATTTTCCTATTTGAAATGATTCCCTATGTTTTTTTCCCAAAATGCATCCTTCACATAATCTTTCTAGTTTTTCTATAAGTGGAAAACCCTTTACCATGCATTTCCTATGTAGTAAGTTTAGACCTCCAAATTTGATATTTCCAAATATTAGATGTCCTATCTAATTTTCATCTTTGATTTCTACTTGAAAGGTTTCCAACTGTGATTGCTACGATTTTTCCTTTATCCTCCTGTGGGTTCATTAAGAGTTGTGCTTGAGTAATCTCTACCTTCAGATATGGTTGTATCCTTAGGGGACACATTTATTTCTTGTCATTTGGAGTTTTGCAATGAGTTATTTTCTTGGAAACTTATCTAGGATTGTGCATTCTCCATTTTTGGAAAAGACATTATAGGCATTTTGCATAAGTTGTTCAATAGTTACTAGATTGTGTTTTAAACCTAGAACAAAATACACATTTGAAATATACTCTTTCTTTCGCCCCTTTTTGGTTAGAATATTGGTCGTGTTTCCTTTACCCATCGTTGGCACTTTGTTGTCAGTCCTAATTTTACACTTTCATTCAAATTGAAAAAAAAAATTACGTGTTTTCTATCATGTGATTATTGCAACCTGAGTTTATAAACCATACATCCTTTTGATTCTCTTATGTTACATTGCAAGCTAAGAACATATTGTCTTGGTTTTCATTTTCCTTTGTAAAAATTGCATTTGGTTTACTATGATCATATTATTTCTTTCCGCATCCAATTGAATAATTCCCATACTTCTTGCAATAATGGCAATGAACTTGAGACTTGAACTTGAGACTTGTCATACCTTTGACTTCTGATTTTGGTTTGGATATTGACTTCGATTTTGAGTGTTGCCTCTCCCAACTTCTCCCTCTACTTATAGGATTTTATCTTTCTCTACCTCTACCATGGCCAACTGAGACTCATGAAGCATGATTCAATAAAGTGTTTGTTGGCCTGCACAACTTATTCTCATGAGAAATGAGTGATGCATGGAGCTCATCCACTGAGAACTGTGACAGATCCTTCTCAATGGAATAGTTGAAATTATTTCCAATTTTTAATAGTAGATAAACGCAAAATGATGGATAGAAAGACATATATATATATATATATATATATATAAATGGATGGAACGAACCAGCGAAAACACCGAAGCTCAATCATTTTGGTGACCAGAGATAAAGACACCAAACACGTCTGGAGTGGATTTTACTTTCTCCAAATCTGTGTTTCATTATGTTCCGTGGCTACAAATAATATATATAAATTGGTCAATGACCATACTCAAAAAACCTGGAAATACATCAAAAGATACCGCATATTTTAATCTTCTCTAAAATGTTTATAAATGTTTTAACAAAGTTTAAAGATGTAAAATATGTATTTTAAAAATAAAATAGTGAGAACAGTAGGGGTATAATTAACCCTTTTGAAAGGTTATAATTTAACTTCATTGAAAGAACATTTCTGAAAAAGTTGTATAAAACATTATTTGAAATCTTAATCATTACAATAATAATCATTAAAATTAAATTTTAAATTTAACATGTTTTGTAATTTCTTTCAAGGAAAGTCAAATTTTATTAGAAATCAACACAATGATATGAATATAATATTATAAAAGCTGATTTCGTGAGTCTTGTTGAGTCAAAAATTGAAAACGGACCACGAGTTCTAATTTCAAAACAAAATGTGCTATTATTAATATTAATAATGAACCAAAATCTAAAAAAAAAAAATTCTTGCAGTGATTACATCTCACAAGGGTACAAAACACCCCTTTGGCAACAAAACCTAGAAAAACTTCATGGCACATCTCACAAGGGTACATAACATCCCTTTGGCAACAAAATCTGGAAAAACTTCATGACAGAGATAGAAAGTGTTGGGGAATTCAAAGAGAGTTTCATATATTTTATGGTTTCATTGATATGAAGTTGTTGTAGACCTTGTTCAAAGATTAGTTTCACGATGAAGCTTAAGGGAATTTGATTTTATTTTAGTAATATTTTTTTATAAATAAAAAATATATTTTTTATATTTTATTGGGAAAGATGAGAAAGATAGCCTTCATTGACTAGCTCTTATTTGGCATTTTAAAGTCGTACCCTTTATTAGATTCTAATGACTTTCATCTATTTTTCATGTTAATTAGGTTATGCATATTGATAATAAATGGAGTTCCAACGTATATAAGAGACATTACAATTTTATTTGCTGTATGATGCTTTTGTATTGAATAAAATTTAATATCAAAGTCGCCTGAACGCCTTGCAAAACGATTAGTATGTCCGGTTGCGTCTATTTTTGGATTTAGTAAAAATTGATATAAGAAACAAGAATTTTAATATTCTATCATGGACTCCTCGCAAAAATATATAAAATGTGTATTTGTGGTTGTAAAAAGGAAAAGAGCAGGCGAATTTTTAGATTTTTTATATATTAAAAAATTGGGTATGTATTATTTTTTACACAATAGAATATTATAATATATGTTTTTAGATATTTGAATTTAGTAGTTGAAGAAACAAATTGCTCACTAAACCACTGTAACTAAAATTTTTTGATTACATATAAAAATATTTTATAAATTTTATATATATATAACTAAAATTTTTTGATTATTTATAAAAATATTATAATTACATTTATATATATAGATAATTTTGACTATTTTTTTATATAGATGTTGTAATACTTTGTTAAGTAAATATTTTGGGTCAGTTAAATTACATAAAAATAATTAAAATAGACATAAAAAATTACAATAATTATCAATGATAGTTTTTGGACTCCATTTTTTAACAACTTATATTTTAGGTATGGTATTCTTACATAATATAGAATATTTAAAGACTTCATACGATCGGAATAAACACCCATTGAAACTTATGTACGTTGTAATAAATTACCAACTATCATCCGCTTAGATAACATAATAGGTAGGATCTTATGCAAATATAAGCATGAAGGTAAGAAATTTGTGACACGAACCCAAACAATAGCACAATTAGAAATCATTTTATGTATATAGTGTTACCGTAAGTGTATCAAGCACCCAACACGGATATGATCACATGAAGAACATGGAGAACTAGCAGCAGATAGTGCACTAAACAACTTCCATGCCTTGATAATTGTTGCACCACATTACTATATAGTGGTGATAAATTCCCCATTCAACCTGAAATATACCATCATATACATGTTCTTTCTCACGAGTATGTTATCCATCATTGCTTCCAGAACCATATAAAATAAGGTAGTCATAGTGATGCAAAGTGCCACAATGATTCTTAAAAAAACAAATTGTTGATAAATTACACAATATTTGTAACTTATCATGATAATAATTACCAAGAATCATCTACAACAATCTCTCACAATGGTTTCTCTCTTTCTTCAATTACAACTGTGATGTGGTAAACATCGGGAAATTGGATTGAAGAGTGGTTGCCCCAAATTATAACATTCTTTACATTACTGACTGGAACGAGAATAGATGGAGCGAGCTCTTTCAAAATTAGAGCATAATTAGTTTCTGGGTTAGCAACCACCAAGACCTGACAAAAAAGAAATCAATACCTTGAATTATTTTGTATTAAGACTATGACTAGTGAGAAAATATCTTTGACAACACACATTCACGCAATATTAGTCCCATAAAAATCTTTAAAACATTGAGATACTTAGCTACAGAAGGGCACTGCAAACTCCCAAAACAAGGGATATTTGATGAAGCTCTATCTATTCATGATAAATTTTACAATGAAAAATAAGCATTTTTTGTTAACTTAAATAATTAAAAACTGAATTCACCTTGCAACTTGGAGCAACATGTTGCTCTAATGTTGAGGCCTGTGACCGGTAGATAGATACATTTTTAGACATAATGTCCTTCCTTTCCATACCCTCCTTCCAGAGGAATCCACTAACCATGACAGTTATGTTCACACCACTACATGCTTCAACATGATCTGTGGTGACAACAATACCTTTTTTCAACACAGGTTAATTTTTATTAAGGTTCATTCAATCATGCATGCAAGATGGTTTAATACAAAAATAAAGGGGGAAAGGTACTCTCATTCGTACTCTCACTATTTATGCAAATAACGACAGGTTCCTCAAGTTTATGTAGAATATCTAAAAAAAAATTAAAACCTTTCAAAAGAGGGAAATCAACATCTATCAAGTCCATTTTCACCCCATTCAGAGCCCCTATTGTCAGAGGAATATCAAGCATCTGCAATATATCAGGTTGGTCTAGGCTGAGCATTATGTCTCTAGCAACCATAGGCACCACTGCATAACTGATTTTTCCTACATAATAGGCCCTAATGTTAGAGCCATGCCTAGAAAACATATGAGGAAAGAAGATGACATTGGCACTAGGAAATTTCATATAATGGATTAGTGAAAAATGGAAATGAGGATCATGAAAGTCATGGGATCAAATTAAAATATCATCTCCTTGCACTCTCTAAAACTGTGTTTCAGAATAGATTTGTCATTAAAAGAAACTACTTTAATATACTGAAAATTAGAATTTGTCCACTGTTGTAAATACCAAAATGGGTCTAAAATGTAAAAATAAGAATGTGTTTTAAAAGGAATAAAAAAACATGCTATTCATTTCAATTTCAAATAGAATACTAATGATTTTATAAGCTTATTAGTACTACTCAGACAACCATCATAACTGTCATGCAAAGAACTCTAATGCTAAAGACATCATTCCAAAAAGAGAATTTGGTCTGGAATGCTTAAAGAAGAAGTTTCCAATGATTTCTAAGAATGCCAAAATCATTGTTTTGTAATATACATCCATACAACCAAGGAAAAGTCATCAATATAGAAGTAGACACATGCAACCAAAAAGAAACTAGGCCCCCATGACGCGTGGAAGCTTGAGTTACTTTGCTTCTTCTTAGACATACCACGCACACCTCACTATTAGAGGCACCATAAACACTGATTTCATTCCATTAGTAGTAGGTGAGATCTTAGCAGTCATTGTTCTGTAGAGAACACACTAAATCACCTCCATGTGATACGTGGTGATTGTTTAAGTCTGGTTCTAAAGAATATACCAACAGAAAAGGCTTGTTCGTCAAACCTAAAGTGGCATTATCTCAACAAACAAGAACTACCATCTGAGTAAGAGTGTTTGTACATAATGTAACCAACAATAGTCGTACAACAAATAATGATTCTTCGATGATAATATTACAAGAATTAATCCATTAAACCCCATAAGAGCTCAATAGTGAAAAGCACTTCGGGCTATAGTATTGATATCTATTTCTAATATTTTTGTCCTACTTATTATGAAGTTTTGTAACAATCTAACAACATCTTGTCCTCATTAGGTTTTGAAAACATGAAGTTATTCCCGATATTCATTTTAGATACATAGTTATGGATATCTCACATTTAGGAAAAGGAAAGGAGAATTCTTATAAAGGACAAAATGAGCTTATCATTGCCATTTTTATGGAAAGTGGACATTAAATCATACCCAAATATCTTGTTGTATGAACAATATAACAATGAGAATCCCAAATAGTTCTCCATCTATCCTGCTAAATCTGTTGATAATTGAACATGCCTCCAGAATGGTCATCAATATTAACAAGAATGTCATCCATATGAATACCCTATTTGTAACAAGTAGATAGAATGGGTAGTTAATCCAATTCTTTTGTTGATGTTGTGGTACCCTCTAGCAAAGATTCATACGCAAATATTACAGACAAGAACCTGGATGGAAGGGAGACAGACAATAGGTTGTGGAATCATCTTCAGAGTACTTATTAAGTTTTAACATTGTTGGTGTTTACTTTATTTAATATATTAAAAATAAAAAAATTAAATACAATAAGTAATAAATAAGGTTACATTAAAATAAAAATAAATAAATAAAGTGAACTTCTCCAACTGCCAAGTGGGGCTTGCATGCAACAAAGTGCCCCCCTCTAGAATCTTCACGTGATGAGACTCTTCATCCAACTCTGGGTATCTAGCTCGCAACCAAGAAAGAAAAGGAGTAGGTTCAGGAGCTAAGAAAGGTAGATCATGCATGGATGGGATTTCCTTGAAATCACTCACCCAACATATCAATACAATGTCAGTGCCTTGAAATCAGTCACCCAATGTATCAATATAGTGTATGCTTACAGGGTATAATGTATTGCCACAAATGCGTCAGACTGGAAAAATTAAGAAGGTATCATATCCCTCAATGAATCAAGACACAAGAAGCCCAACCACTTGACCACTCTTAGGTTCGTTTGGTTCAAAAATCTCCCTATTTATGCTTTTGCACATAGAACATCGAGTTTTTTTCCCTTGATTTTTTGTTAGGTGCTATGGTTGATTTTTGACATACACTTCTATTTAGAATTATTTGATGAGGTGTTTCCTATCGAAATGGTTGCAACAACTTATGCCTAGTTATTAAGTTACCTATCGCTCTAGACAACTAATCTGAGATTATTTACCGAAGGAACATCACTTAATACAACAACCAACATAATTATTTATTCAATTAGAGGACCTCGCTCCTTATCATGTTAAGATAAATCCTTCTTAAGACTCTTACCCATCTTGACTAGACCCAATATTATCCTGCATAGACTCAATAAGTAGCCTTAGACTCTAACAACTTTAAACCCCACTTTACCTATTGTGTTTTCACGATGAAGCCCAAGGAGTTCATCTTATTATTGGGATGAATAAATATTTTAATATTTAAGGAAAAGAGGTAGGTTAAGCTTCAATCCAATCCATTTCAACCTCAGTCTCCTCGGGGATTCCTTGCAAATCTGAACCCAAAATAGGGCAGCTTGTAGATTATTAGGTGAATGAGGTTCTCTCTTTTGGAGACCAAAAATAACCAGGAAAGCAATAAAATTTGATAATATTAATTTGATATTAAGCCTAATAGAAGTGAAAAAGCATGTCCATGCATAAACACAGGAATATATGCCATTGTTTCTTCATATTCCTCTAGTTCAAAATCAACGCTTTATATGCCCTTACGGGTAGTGCTTTTACCTGGTTAAATGTACCCACGCATGGACTTTAGGGAAATATGTGAAAGTTGTTTCTTACTCCCAATGTTGCTTTAACTACTTACCTAGCTATGCTCCTTTTTATTAAACTACTAGCTCTGGAGCTGTATCTAGAACTAGAAAAGGATGTTTGATCTACTGCTCGATGTTTCAATTCACTAGGACCTGAAACTTATCTTTGAATATGTCTATAATGCATTGTTGGTAGTTATGCATCCAAATCATTAGTGTAGTTTCAATAGCCTACCCTGCCTAGATACCTCCTTTCCCAGTGGAGCTTGTTGTCTTTGGCAGACTCTAATGAAATGGTAAAGGTTGCAAGGGATTTGGAAAATGTTTAAGCACCACTATCAGTCATTTAAGCATCAAATATAGCACCTCCCTCATTTCCAGACACAGATTGAGATGGATATTGAATTTGAGGCAAGCCTTGGACTACTGATTAACATGTCGCTCTCCATAATCATTCAAGACTGTGTTGTGAGATACATATGTGGATGAAGTTAGAGATAAAGAACTAGAGGCAGTCTTTCTCGAGTCCATGGCATCTCTTCTTGTTTCATATCTTGTTCGAGTCATATCCACTCAAAGCTTAAGTTGATTCAATTCAAGAAGCAGATCTAGTTGGAGAGTTATCAATTGTTCACATGGATGCGCTTATGAACGGATATGAAGCACGCTACCTGAGGCCACTTTCTGTAAATTGACCCTTGTACTATGGCCTCCTTCTGTGTGTTTCTATGTGGTACCTGTTGGAAAGGCGGAGGAGACAAATCATAAATAATTCACACATAAAACATGAGTTGTGGCTCTTCTATTGATCACACAAAGCATGATACATATAATGAACCCGATGAAGGGTATTTATCCTTTTCCAACTAGCGACTTGCCTAAAATATATTGACATGCAACCACACACTAAAAGTCGTCTATCACTTAACTTGACTTGACTCAACACTCAAACACTCAATCACTCAATCACTCAGTTAACTGACTCTCTATGTTTAGCCAACTCCTCATGCAGGAGTAATTAGCTTATTTTAACACTCCCCTTAATTACGACCGCTAAACTAAAACATGACTCATGAGAACTCAAACATGCCTGCTGGTCTATGTCTCATGTATGCTTACAACACCCAAGCTTCTTCTATGAAACTCAAACACATCTTTTGCAAATGACTTAGTAAATATATTAGCCAATTGATCGCTAGATTTACAAGGCTTCAAGTGAACTTCTCCATTGCTCACAAGTTCTCTAATAAAGTGATATCTAGTATCAATATGCTCGTTCTTTTGATGAAACACACTATTCTTGGATACTGCAATCACTAAGGTGTTGGCACAATATATTTTTGTTGATCATTGTTGTTTCTGCCTGATTCCATCAAATACTCTTCTTAACCACACTGCTTGACATGTTGTTGATGTTGTTGTTACAATTTTTTCTTCTGGTGATGAAAGTGTCACAATGAGATGCTTCTTAGATGCCCATGAAATCATAGCTAAACCAAGGTGGAACACAAAACCAGAGGTGCTCTTCCTGTCATCCAAACTTCCTACAAAATCACTATTTGTGTATCCAATCAAATATCTCTTTTTTGTTCTTGCATACATTATGCCACAATCTCTACTTCCTGTTATCTATCTCAGAATTATTTTTCCTGCACTCCAATGTGTGTCTTTTGGAGTCTCCATAAATCTAGAAATAAAAATCACTCCTTGCATGATATCTGGTCTTGTAGCTGTGAGATACATGAGGCTGCCAACCAATATTTTGAATAGAGTTGGATTCACATATGATCCTTCATCATCCTTACTTAACTTTGTACCTGTTGCAACTGGTGTAGGGACACATTTGCAATTTTCCATCCTAAATCTTTTCAACAAATATTTGGCATATTTATTTTGACAAATAAAAAATCCTTTTTCAGACTTCTCAACTTCTATGCCAAGAAAATATTTCATGAGAAAAAGATCTGTCATCTCAAATTCTTTCATCCTGGATGCTTTAAATTCATCTATCTCAAAATCACTTGTAAAAATAATGTCATCAACATATAGGCAAGCAATAAAAATTTGTCCATGCTCATTTACCTTTGTGTATAACGTAGGCTCAATGTTGCTTTTGCAAAATCCATTATTAATCATGTAGCTGTCAATTCTTCTATACCGAGCTCTAGGTTCTTGCTTCAGTCCATAGAGCACTTTCTTCAACCTGTAAACTTTCTCTTCATTATTCTCAACCTCATATCCTAGAGGCTGCTGCACATAAATTTATCATTCTAGAATTCCATTCAAGAAGGTTGATTTCGCATCCATATGATATACTTTCCACTTTCTCTGAGCTGTGGTGGCTAGAACTACTCTTACAGTATCCAATCTGACTACTGGAGCAAATGTTTCTCCAAAATCTATTCCCGATTGCTGTGAGAATCCTTTTGCTACAAGTCTAGCTTTAAATTTGTCAATTTCAACTTTTTCATTCAACTTTGTCTTGTACACCCACTTTACACCAATGAGTTTTTAGTCCTTTTGTAAATCAAACAAATCCCATGTATCATTCTTTTCAATAGCTTCAATTTCTTCATCCATGGCTTGAACCCAATTTTCATCTCTAATTTCTTTTTCAAACAAAGAAGATTGGAATGACAACATTGCAAAATTTGAACTAACATCCAAATCATCATAAATATCTTTCAAACTTCTCATCTTTCTCTTACCATTTCTTGATTCATCACCTAATTGATTGGTGGTAGAATCTCGATTTTTTGATCTACTTGAAGATCCATGCTACTCTCAAAATGTTGGATACCTTGTTGGTGTGTCTCTATTTGGTGTCTTCACCTGTGATTCTTGTTGCTCCTTTTTTGCTACGCCATTTTCTTCCATCAGTGGCACTTGTGCATCAACTGTTTTGTATACAGTTCCATTCCACGACTCTTGTTCTTTAAACACAACATATCTTCTAATTATGGTCTTCTTTGTGATAGGTTTATACAACTTGTAAGCTTTTGATTGCTCACTAAAACAAGTAAATATGAATTTTTCACTTTTATCATCCAATTTTCCTCTTCGCTCCTTTGACACGTGTGCATAAGCTACACATCCAAATACTCTGAAATGAGATATGTTGCAATACATAGCTAACCATGTTTTTTCTACTACTATGTTCATCACACTCTTTATAGGAGATTTGTTGGTCACATAAATAGCACATGCAACTGCTTCTTCCCAATACTCATTAGACAAGTTTCTTCCTTTCAACATGCTTCTTATCATGTTCATAATTGTCATGTTCTTTCTCTCTGCTACACCATTCTACTGCGATGTGTACCTAGTCGTAAACTGTCTTATGATTCCATGTTGTTTGCAGTAATCATGGAATGCCTTTGAGTCGTATTCTCTACCAAAGTATGGCTTCAATACCCCAATCTATCGATCACTCTGGTTCTCTGCTAAGGCTTTGAATTCTTTGAACTTTGCAAAAGTTTTAGACTTCTTCTTTAAGAAGTAAACCCAAGTCTTTCTGTTGTAGTCATCAATGAAGGTGAGGAAGTAACAACTTCTACCAATCAGTTGTGTCCTCATAGGTACACACAAGTATGTATGCACTAGCTCAAGAGCTTTCTTTGCTATGTATGCAACTCCCTTTGGAAAACTTTCACAATGTTTCTTTCCTAAGATGCAACACTAAAAAGTACTAGCAGGTTCTTTGATGGGAGGTAATCCTCTGACCATCTGTTTCTAATGCAACAATTTTAAACCAACAAAGTGCAAGTATCCAAACCGAAAGTGCCATAACCAATAATCATCAGAACATGCAACTACAAAAGAACTGACTTGATCATTGTAATTCATAATTAGAGGAAAGAGTGTGTTCCTTGCCATCTGCACCTTTTCTATCAACTTCTTGCTTGGGGGCTTGTCATATATAACACATTCTTGACCTTGAAAGATAACTCTGTATCCTTTTTGTGTCAATTGACCAACACTTATCAAATTATGTTTGAGACTAGGAACATAATATACCTATGAGATTGTCTTCGGCTCCCCTTGCTTGGTCAGAATGTTGACCACTCCTTTTCCATCTACTTCCACAGTCTTATCAATCCCCAACTTTACCTCTGTTTTCACAGATTGATCAAAATTTGCAACCAAATCCTTGTTGCCTGTCATGTGGTTACTACAACCACTGTCTAACAACCACACACTAGAAGAAGGTTCATGCATGGTATGACAAGCTAGGAACATGGAGTTAGTACTCTTTGTAGTGACATTATCTCTTTGGTTCCCTTGATCAGATATTTTCTTCGTGTAATCACGAGCATAGTGACCAATTTTATTGCAATAATAACATTTCAACTTTGATTTGTCAACTCTTTAATTATTGTTGAAGCTTATGTAGTTTCTTCCATTTTCATGTTCATGCTCTTCTCGGCCATCTCTCTGACCATCATATCTTCCACTTCGTCCTCTGCCTTTCGTTCTACTTCTGCCTCGACCTCTGTCTCTTGAAACAGAAACCTCGCTTTTGAAAGCGGTCTCTAAAGTGGAACCATTATTTCTATCTATCCCTGCCTCATGTGATAGAAGTGATCCCATCAACTCATTAACTGCCAATGATGCGAAATGTTTGGCTTCTTCTATGGCTTCTACCACAACATCAAAATTGGTAGACAAAGATATGAGGACCTTCTCAACCATTGTTTGATCTTTAATTTCCTCACCATAGATTTTTAACTGATTTATGACAGTTATGACCTGATTCATGAAAGAATCGATGTTCTTTGTCTCCTTCATCTGCAGACTTTCAAACTCTCTCCCAGTATTCTGCAACTTAACAATATTTTCTTTGGCCATACCTATATAGTTTGTCACCAAAGTATCCCATGCTACTTTTCATGAAGACATGATCATAATCTTCTAGAGCACTGCTCAGCCAACTCCCACTGGATAAGAGGCAACGCTTGTGCAATATTCTTCTTGTATTTATTCTTTTGTTCCTTCGCTGTGTTACTGAGAGATTGTTCTTCTGCTTCATTCTTAGGTTCTGAAAACCCAAACTAGACATAATACCAAACATGTGCCTGCAACGTGGTTGTCATTTTAATGGCCCACACATCATATTTTTTCCTTGTAAACGGTGAGAACTAGGGCTGGAAATTTGAGAAAGCCTTCTTTCTCCAAAACTTTCTCTTTATAAACCTTTTTGCGAAACTTCTTTTTCCAAAAAAAAAATCTCATTTCAATAAAACCCTAAATTTTTTATCTTTTGTTTTTGTTAAAAAAAACACTTAAAAAAAATCCTTTTTTATTTTGAAGACCCATTTGATAAATAAAAATCTCTCCTCTTTCTTTAAAAAAAAAAAAAAAACCTTATTAAAAGGCTTTATAAAAGAAATCGTAATCATACGCTCTTCATACTCCAATGATCTTTTAAACGGCTTTATGAAAAGACCTTTCCCCAACACTTTGTTGTTTCATGTCACATTGTTTTAAGAATTCAAACTTTGGTACTATGCTAATGCTTCCACGCTACGCAAATGCTTTGTATCATTAGAATGGTATATGTTAAATATCGTGCATGATAGGGAGTAGCGTGTTAATGCTTTAACGCTTAAGGAATACATAGAACCCGCGTGCAAACGTAAGTCCAAGACGATTAAGGCAACTCTATGTTACGCCTTCCAACGTTATAACACGATGTATATAATTATAGGATGCGTTAATGCTCAAACAATGAGAAATAAAAATAGATTTCTCTTCTCACATGGATTGTTGCTAATCTGTTTCTTCACTCTCTGATTCCATTTTGTTGAAAAGGCGGAAAAGACAAAGCATAAATAATTTACAGATAAAACACGAGTTGTGGTTCTTCTATTGATCACATAAACATGATACATACAATGAACCCGGTGAAGAGTATTTATCCTTTTTCAACTAGCGACTTGCCTAAAATATCTTGACATGCAACCACACACTAAAAGTCATGTATCAGTTAACTTGACTTGAATCAACAATCAATCACTCAGTTAACTGACTCTCTATGTTTAGTGAATTCTTCATGCAAGACTAATTAGCTTATTTTAACACTACCTTTTGTGTGTTTCTATGTGTTATGATCCTCCGTAGGCACCACAACAACATTATGGCCTTCTTTTTCTGTATGTTTCTATGTGTTGTGATATGACCTTATTCCATGTGTTTCTATGTGTTGTGATCTTGCCGTAGACACCACGTCAACAACATGCACTCACCACTTGGTCGGAGCAGCACTATGGCCTTTTTCTATGTGTTTTTGTGTTGTGATCCTCTCGTAGACACAACAATAGCAGCATGCACTTACTACTTGACACTTCTCGCTTTAGTCTTTTTTATGATATCTTATAATAGAAACATAACATTTAACACTGCTACACTAATGCTAGCATTATTTTACAGTTCCCAAATAACAATGAAACATATCCCACATAATATATAGTTATAGTGCCTCCACCTTGGGAAGAGGCCAAATAAAATGATGAAATAGGGTGCAATATGCTCAATACACCGCATAGGTAACAACTATAGCCTAGTTTCCCTAATTGCTACATGAACTATTTCTTCACAATCAATTATGATTACTATAGTCCCATGCTAGACAGCAGGGACTAATAAATGACTTGGCGACATGCCGCTTTAGTTTTGATATGATCAAAATTGATATATTAAAAACAAATATTAATAAGTAACTGTTATATTAAACAACTAGTTTTTAAAATAAATAAATAAATAGTCAAAGTCAAACTTTAAAGGAAGGGAGTAAAAAATTATAAAAATGAGTGAAGACCCTAATCGAGACAAGATCATTTGATAAATAAATTAACTAATGAAAATAAAAAAAAATAAATAAAAAATAATTAGTGGAAAAATAAATAAAATAAAACAAAAATATACACAAGTAAAAATAAATAAATAAAAATAAAATAAAAATAAATAAATAGAAATAAATAAATAAAAACATATATATATGTATATATATATCCAAAGAAAAATAATCAATATACAAAACAGGTCAACAATAAAATATGGGGTTGAGGCCCATTAAACAAATAACAAAATACTAAACGGAGTTAAGAACGAATAGGATGATGAAATACATAAAAAACACGGAGCATCAAGAAAACAAAAACGAAAACAAAACTAGGAGAACAAGACAGGGACCCAACTTCTACTAATATTCCAACCATCATCTCTATTCGAATTATTGGATTTTTTTTTTAATTTCTAGGGCCTCCCTCAATTTACGATGATGAAAATGGCTAACCTTAGCGACGACTTGGGCCTTCCCAATGTAGATGTGATGATTACATTTATGTGCATGCTCCGCCAAAGCAGAGGAGCGGGTCCCGCCATGCTTGATGTCAATAGCATGCTCACAAATCCTTTGATTAATCGAGCGACCAATCTCACCAATGTAGGGAGTCCCACATGAGCATGGGATAACGTAAAATCCCTTCATATTCTTGGGTTCCACTGCGTCTTTTACAGATCTAAGGGAGCTCCGTATGGTATTTAAAGGCCAAATATTAAAGGTGTAATATTTGGTTTTAATAAAATAATTTAAATATTATTTTTCAAAAACGAACCATTTAATATAGTGGTTACATATTAATATTTTAATAAATTAATAAACTAATATCATTATTTAAATATTATTTTTTAGTAACCCGTAATATTTGGTTTTAATAAATTAATTTAAATATTATTTTTCAAAAACTAGCCGTTTAATATAGCCATTACCTATTAATATTTTTAATAAATTAATGAAATAATATTATTATTTAAATATTTTTTCAAAAACTAGCTGTTTAATATAGCCGTTACATATTAATATTTTAATAAATTAATAAATTAATATCATTATTTAAATATTATTTTTCAAGAACTAGTAATATTTGGTTTTAATAAATTAATTTAAATATTATTTTTGAAGAACTAGCCATTTAATATATCGTTACCTATTAATATTTTTAATAATTAATGAAATAATATTATTATTTAATTTTTTTTTCAAAAACTGCCTTTAATATAGTCGTTACTTAATAATATTTGTTTTTAATATATTAATAAATTAATATTATAATTTAAACATTGTTAAAATATAGCTATTAGTTGAAATTATGTCTCTGCTCTCTATTTAAGCCTTTGCCATGGTATGCTGGTATGAACCACACTTGCTAGTTGGAAACGCGTTAGCTATAAAATTCTCTCATGTAATTTCCACTAAAAGACTTTGTTTAAATAATTATATTATATTTATATTTATGATTATTATAATAATATAATATAATTATTATTATTATATTATAATAATAATATAATAATGTAATTTTTTTTTAATATTATTATCATTTATTATTATTATGAATTAATATTAATAATATTATTATTATAATATTAATATAATAATCATTAATATATAAATATATAAGAATATGGTTATTATTATTTATATAGTTATTAGTAATTATAAATAATTGGTTTTTTAAAAAATACACATCAATTATTAATGTGGTTGATATAAGTCTATTGACATATATCAACTATATTAAAATATGATTGTATATATATTTGATATATCTGCATATATCAATCATATTGATAAAAAATGTGGTTGTGCCTAATATTTACATACTCTCATACTTTCACATAGAAATAGTCTATAACGCGACTTTTTGAAAGTCTTTCCGGCGGGTTTTTCTGGTCGAAATTCGGCAGGAATTTATTGGAATCGCAAGTTTGATAGCTAGTCTCTGCACAATGAAAGCGTCCCAGGGGTTTTCTCGAAGGTGCTGAATCCAAATATGCAGTTAAAAAACCATTTTCGCTGCAACAAATCAAGATTTAACCTCAATTTCTTCCACCGGATTCCGTCACCGGAATCTCCAAAAAGTCGCATTATAGACAACTCCTATATATATATAATAGGCTAACACAATCAACCCTATAACTGCTCAGTTTTCATGTTCATTTCAGAGAGCTGCATAGTTCAACCGTAAACGCAAATGTATAGTTTCTTTAAAAAATTATTTTAAAGAAATAACAAACAAGACATTTAAAAAAACACATATTTCATGTAACTTCATTTTAAAGGAAAACTGTAATAGGATTTGTCGGCGCAGTTATAAATATTAAATGGAATAGTTGAAATTATTTCCAATTTTAGATGGTAGATAAAGGCAAGATGATGGATAGGCATATATATAAATGGATGGAACGAACCAGCGGAAACGCCGAAGCGCAATCATTTTGGTGACCAGAGATAAAGAAACCAAACACTTCTAGAGTGGATTTTATTTTCTCTGAATCTGTGTTTCATTGTGTACCGTGGCTACAAATAATATATATAAATTGGTCCACGACGATACTCAAAAAAAACCTGGAAATACATCAAAAGATACCGCACATTTTAATCTTCTCTAGAATGTTTATAAATGTTTTAACAAAGTTTAAAGATGTAAAATATGTATTTTAAAAATAAAATAGTGAGGACAGTAGGGATATAATTAACCCTTTTGAAAGGTTATAATTTAACTTCATTGAAAGAACATTTCTGAAAAAGTTGTATAAAACATTATTTGAAATCTTAATCATTATAATAATAATCATTAAAATTAAATTTTATATTTAGCATGTTTTGTAATTTTTTTTCAAGGGAAAGTCAAATTTATTAGAAATCAACACAATGATATGAACATAATATTATTAAAGGTGTTTTCGTGAGTCTTGTTGAGTCAAAAATTGGAAAAGGATCCAGAGTTCTAATTTAAAAAAAAAAATTATTATTATTGATATTAACAATGAACCAAAATCTACCCGAAAATAAAAATAAAAAAAATCTTGCAGTGATTACATCTCACAAGGGTACATAACACCCCTTTGGCAACAAAATCTAGAAAAACTTCATGGCAGAGATAGAAAGCGTCAGGGAATTCAAAGAGAGTAATTTTCTTACTTTACATTTTTATTAGTTTTATATATTTTATAATTTCTTTGATATGAAATTGTTGCAGATCTCACAATGTTACATAGCACCCCTTTGGCAACAAAATCTAGAAACACTTCATGGCAGAGATAGAAAGTGTTAAGGAATTCAAAGAGAGTAATTTTATTACTTTACATTTTTATTAGTTTTATATACTTTATAATTTCATTGATATGAAGTTGTTGCAGATCTCACAAGGGTACATAACACCCCTTTGGCAATGGCAGATATAGAAAGTGTTAGGGAATAGTTTTATATATTTTATAATTTCATTGATATGAAGTTGTTGCAGATCTCACAAGTGTACATAACACCCCTTTGGCAATGGCAGATATAGAAAGTTTTAGGGAATTCAAAGAAAGTAATTTTCTTACTTTACATTTTTATTAGTTTTATATATTTTATATTTTCATTGATATGAAGTTGTTGTAGACCTTGTTCACAGATTAGTTTCACGATCAAGCTTAATGGAATTTGATTTTATTTTAGTAATATTTTTTTATAAATAAAAATATATTTTTTATATTTTATTTTGGAAAGATGAGAAAGATAGTCTTCCTTGACTAGCTATTATTTGGCATTTTAAAGTCGTACCCTTTTTAGATTCTGATGACTTTCATCTAATTATTCATGTTAATTAGGTTATGCATATTGATAATAGATGGAATTCCAACGTATATAAGAGACAATATAATTTTATTTGCTGTATGATTCTTTTGGATTGAATAAAATTTGATATGGAAGTCACATGAACGCCTTGCAAAACGGTTAGTATGTCCGGTTGTGTCTATTTTTGGATTTAATAAAAAATGACATAAAAACAAAGAATTTTAATATGCTCTCATGGACTCCTTGCAAAAATATATAAAATGCGTATGTACTATTTTTTACACACTAGAATATTATAATATATGTTTTTAGATATTTGAATTTAGTAGATGAAGAAACAAACTGCTCACTAAATCACTGTAATTAAATCTTTCGATTACATATAAAAATATTTTATAAATTGTTTTATAGATATTTATAATTTTTCAGTAATTAAATCATTGTAATTAAAATCTTTTGATTATATATAAAAATATTTTATAAATTATTAATTATATATATATATATATATATATATTTTTCCATCAGAAAAATCGTAATTTTTCATTATATGGTGAAAAATGGATTTCCTCCATGGCTTTAGAGTCTATAAATCCTTCCTGAACATGTCTGTGTCAAGAAACAAAAAATCATCACACAGGATGATGCTATATCAAGCTATCAAAATATCATTTATATATATATATATATATATATATATATATATATATAATTTTTGAACAATTAAAATTTTTTGATTACATATAAAAATATTTTATAAATTATTTTATATATATATATTTATAATTTTTGACTACTTTTTAGATTTTGTAATATTTTGTTAAATAAATATTTGGCTTTGTCAAATTACATGTAAATAGTTAAAATTAAAATTAAAATAATAATAATAATAATAATTACCAATAATAATTGTTGGGTATGATAATCTTATATAATATAAAATATTTAAAGAAGTCATATGATCCATCAAAATATACACCAATTGTACACCAATTGAAACCCATGTACCTTGTAATAAATTATAACTACCATCTACTTATATAACATAATAAATTACCAACTACCATATACTTATATAACATATTAGGTAGGATCTTGTGCAAATATAAGCATCAAGGTAAGCAATTTGTGACATGAGCCCAAGCACACTTAGGAATCATTTTATTTATATAATGTTACCTTAGGTGTACTAAGCACTCAACGCAGATATGATGATCACATGCAGAACTAGCAGTAGATAGTGCACTAGACAGCTTCGATGCCTTGATAATTGTCGCACAACATTACTGTATAATGGTGATAAATTCCCCATCCAACCTGAAATATATCAACATATACATGTTCTCTGTCACAGGTATGTTATCCATCATTGCCTCCAGAACCACATAAAAGAAAAATGGTAGTCATAGTGACTACAAAGTGCCACACTGATACTTAAAAAAAATTGTTGATAAATTACACAATGTTTATAATTTATCATAATAATAATTACCAAGCATCATCTGCAACAAGCTCTCACAATGGTTTCTCTCTCGCTCCAGTTACAACTGTGGCATGGTAAACATCGGGATATTGGCTTGAAGAGTGGTTGCCCCAAATTATAACATTCTTTACATTACTAACTGGAACGTGAATAGATGGAGCAAACTCTTTCAAAATTAGCGCATTAGTATTTTCTGTGTTAGCAACCACCAAGACCTGACAAAAAAAAATTCAATAGATGGAGCAAACTCTTCTAAAATTAGCGCACTAGTATTTTCTGTGTTAGCAACCACAGAGACCTCACAAAAAAAAAGTCAATAATTTGAATTAATTTGTATTAAGACTATGACTAGTGAGAAAATCTTACAACTTGTTTTTTTCATTGTGTCACTTGATAATCACCCATAAGAGGGAAATGCAAATAGGACCCAGAAAATATCCTTGAAAACACACATTCACGCAATATTAGTCCCATAAAAGTCTTTAAAACATTGAAATACTTAGCTGCAGAAGGGCACTACAAACTCCCAAAAGAAGGGATATTTGATGAAGTTCTATCTATTCGTGATAGATTTTACAATGAAAAATAAGCATTTTTCCTTTGCTTAAATAATGAAAAACTGAATTCACCTTGCAACTTGGAGAAACATGTTTCTCTAATGTTGAGGCATGTGACTCGTAGATAGATACAGTTTTAGTAGGGAAAATTTTAAGAACCACCCTAAATTTATATGTATAATAAATGGGCGAATCCCCATGATACATTGGAAAACTGGGAGGCGATTTTATCAATAATATAATATGTATATATAATTTTTTTGGTGAATCTATCACTGGATTATATTATCTTGTAAAGTCATGGTGAATCTATCACTGAATTATAAAATCTTGTAAGTTCTTGGCAAAATCTTTCACTGAATAATAAAAAGTGAAGTCTTGGCAAATGTTTTGTTAAAGTATGAAACCATATATGATAATAGGAAAACATATTCATTAAATTTTAATATACTAACATACATATTTGGAAAAAAGAAATGTAATTTTCTCTTCTTACAATCAATGTTGCAAGTTTCACTGGCCATGTTTGTCCAGGTTCTCATTGTACACTCTTTCATATTCTTCTATTATTTTTTACAATATTCCACAACAAAGTTCTTGTAGGTGTTGATCTTGGCCACCAGTTCTGTTAAGGTAGGAGAGATTAATCTTTTCTCTACCACTTTTTTCAAGCTATCAAATTTCTTTCTTATTCCATAGAGTCCAACTACGAGATAAAAAAAAAAAAAAAAAAAAAAAAAAAAAAAAAAAAAACCACATATTTTGTACCACTTTTGTGAAGCTATCAAATTTTTTTCTTATTCCATAGACTCCAACTGCGAGATAAAAAAAAAAAAAAAAAACACATTTTGTTTACCCCAACATGCCAACAAGTAACAAGCCCCAACTATATAATATAAGAAAGTAGTAGGTATCCCAAAAGCCTGAAGGGGATCTAATGGAAAGAAGTGACTGTTGTCATAAGCCTTCCAATCAATATATTAATATATACATATAGATTTATCATTATTTTAACTTGAAATATTCAATTAAATAATAAAATTTAATTACGTCTCTTCCAATCTAAATTGCTTATTAGCATAATTCACTACTTTCATACATCTTGCATTTTTTAACAGCGTTGTAACATGTGTATTAATTTCCTTTTTGGTGCACAATCTCTGCAATTTAGGACAATATGGTGCATTGGCCCAACCCCATATGGTGCACTGGCCCAAGCCTTACAGATCATTACAACAAATTAAGAAAAACAAAGAAGATGAAAGGTTGTACAAACCAGCATATTTTTCAAGCATTGGCCCAACCCCTACAAATCATTACGACAAATTAAGAATAACAGAGAAGATGAAAGGTTGTACAAATGAACATATTTTTCAAACAACCAATCCAACATCAGTACCTTAACCTTTTCATGAAGATATCATAATGAGAATGTTTGAAAAATGGTGGGAAATCTGGGCATTGACTATCTCTCTTTTGCGAGGGTGACATGGAAAGAGTGATAAGATTTCACTGTTTTGAATTTATTTTTGTTAAATAAAAAAAACCAATATTAATGGAGATATTGGTATTTTTTACTAAATTTTGTGAAGAGACTAAATGTAGCTTTAACCATTCACCTTAAGATGTTTTTTTATAATATAATTTTCTAAGTCTATTTAATATCTTCATTATCATAAAAACCAACGTATATCCATCTTAACTCCACTTCTACCACTCTTGGAGGGATGAAATCTATTTATCCCTCTCAGCACTTGGTAGACCCAAAATTAAGATGGATCTAAGTTGATAGAATTTCTCCTTTAAATAGTCTATGCTCACATGAATACCATGATATTACCATGGGTCAATACCATGGGTTATCATAAACCTGGAGCTTAAAAAATATGATTAGTAATTTATAAAAATTAATAAAATGAATAATTGATTTTTTTTTTTTTTTTTATTTTAACCAAATTTAAATGTTTAAGTGACACTAAATTACAAGATCCATTTTTACCCTATATCTACCAAGCCTGAGGATCAAATATTTTTTCACTCTATGCTAGTTTGCATATCACGGTATTTGATCCCTCCTCGGGCTTAGTATATCCAGAATAAAGACGGATCTATGCGGGTTTAATTCCCCCCTTTAAATAGCCTACATTCCGCGTGAATACCATGGTTCAATACCATGTGCCATTTTTTTATTATTAATAATAATATTAGGGTTAATAATGGGTTAATAATGTTTTTTGCATGGTATTAATAATAATTTGGCCCATGGTATTTGGCCCATAGGCTTCACCTAAATATAACACATTTTTTGAGTGTTCTTAAATATAATGCGACTTCTGGAGTAAATATAAAAAAAATGTTTTATTTATTTACCGTACCTCTCTCGTTTATTTATATTTTTATTAATTTACCATACCTCTTTTATAAATATGGTATTTGGCCTATAAGATTCACTTAAATAAAACCTCTTTTTTGAGCCTTCTTAAATAGAAAGAGGGTTATGGACTAAATATAAAAAGAGGTTTTATTTATTTACCATATCTCTAGTTTATTTATATTTATATTTATTTACCATACCTTTGGAGTAAGTATAAAAAGAGGTTTTAAATATTTACCATACTCCACTTTATTTATATTTTTATTTATTTACACGTAAATATAAGGTGACTTATTGAGTAAATATAAAAAAATGGTTTCCATTATTCTTTATATGATTATGACTAAACAAATGCAAACTTGGAATATGGCAAGAACATTATTCAATCTTTAAATAAACATGAAAATAAGAGACTTGAATTTTTCAATAAAATGAATTATTCTTTTGTGACCATTTGTTCCAAAAAATAAGGTCATTTTCTCGAAATTATCCCCAAAACCATGAAATACGGTAAAATGAAAGAACTAACATAAATACCTATTCTTGAAAATTAGGGTGAATGGAAGGTTGTAACTCCTAATTTCAAGGGCTAAATTTACTTTTTGTTACTCTCTCCCTTAAAATAAGGTGGGCTAACCTCCATACCTAATTTTTTTATTTAAAATAAATTTGAGGCGATTTGTAATAATGTACTGTGATACAAAATATTCGCCCAATAAAAATATAAAACCCCTTAATTTCACCCAAGGGTGAAAATTCGCCCCTAAAATTTTCCATGATTTTTAGACATAACGCCCTTCTTTTGCATACCCTCCTTCCTAGGGAATCCACCAACCATGACAGTTATGTTCACACCACTACATGCTTCAACATGATCCATGGTGGAAACAATACCTGTTTTCAACACATGTTAATTTTTATTAAGGTTCATTCCATCATGCATGCTAGATGGTTTTATACAACAATAAAGGGGGGAAAGCCACTCTCATTCGTACTCTCACTATTTATTCAAATAACGAAAGATTTTTCAAGTTTATGTAGAATATCTCAAAAATAATTAAAACCTTTCAAAAGAGGGAAAGAAACATCTATCAAGTCCATTTTCACCCCATTCAGAGCCTCTACTGTTAGAGGAATATCAAGCATGTGCAATATAACAGGCTGGTCTGGGCTGAGCATTATGCCTCTAGCAACCATAGGCACCAATGCATAACCGATTTGTCCTACATAATAGGCCCTGTTGTTAGAGCCATGCCTAGAAAACATACGAGGAAAGAAGATGACATTGGCACTAGGTAATTTCATATACTGGATCAGTGAAAAATGGAAATGAGGATCATGAAAGTCATGGGATCGAATTAAAATATCATCTACTTGCACTCTGTAAAACCATGTTTCAGAATAGATCTATCATTAAAAGAAACTGTTTTAATATACTAAAAATTAGAATTTGCCCACTGTTGTAAATACCAAAATGGGTCTAAAATATGAATAGAAGAATGTGTTTTAAAAGGAATAAAAAATCATACTATATATATTTCAATTTCAAATAGAATCTAATGATTTTATAAGCTTATTAGTACTACTCGGACAACCATCATAATTGTCATGCAAAGAACTCTAATGCTAGAGACATCATTCCACAAAGAGAGTTTGGTCTGGAAAGTTTGCAGAAGAAGTTGCCAATGATTGCTAAGAATGCAAAAATATTTGTTTTGTCATATACATCTGTACCGCAAAGGAAAAGGCACCAATATAGAAGTAGACACATGCAACCAAAGAGAACCTAGGCCCCCATGACCCATGGAAGCTTGAGTTACTCTGCTTCTTCTTAAACATACCACGCACACCTCACTATTAGAGGCACCATAAACACTGATTTCATTCCAAGAGTAGTAGGTGAGATCTTAGCAGTCATTGTTATGCAGAGAACACATTAAATCGCCTCCATATGAGATATGGTGATTGTTTAAGTGTGGTTCTAAAGAATATACCAACAGAAAAGGCATGTTCGTCAAACCTAAAGTGGAACTATCTCAACAAACAAGAACTACCATCTGAGTAAGAGTGTTTGTAAATAAGGTAACCAACAATAGTCATACATCAAATAATAATTCTTGGCTGATAATCTTACAAGAATTAATGCATTAAAAGAATCAATGCATTAAACTCCATAAGAGCTTAATAGTTAAAAGCACTTGGGGCTATAGTATTGATATATGTTTCTAATATTGTTTTCCTACTTATTATGAAGTTTTGTAACAATCTACCGACATCTTGTCCTCATTAGGATTTGAAAAAATGCAGTTATTCACGACATTTATTTCAGATGTGGTTATGGATTTATCACATTTAGTAACCACTAAGATTTGAAAACATGTAGTTATTCATGACATGTATTTGAGATGTGGTTATGGATTTCTCACATTTAGGAAAAGGAAAGGAGAATTCTTATAAAAGAAAAAATGAGTTTATCAATGCCATTTTTATGGAAAGTGAACATTTTCACAAAATCATACCCTAATATACTATTACATGAACAATATAGAAATGAGCATCCCAAATAGTTCTCCATCTATTCTAGTAAATCTGTTGATAATTGAACATGCCTCTATAATGGTCATCAAGGTTAATAAGAATGTTGTCCATACACATACCCTGTTTGTAACAAGCAGAGAGAATGGGTAGTTAATCCAATTCTCTTGCTGATGTTGTCATACCCTCTAGCAAAGATTCATTTGCAAATATTACAGACAGGAACCTAGATTGAAGGGAGACAAAGAACAGGTTGTGCAATAATCTTCAGAGTACTTATTAAGTTTTAACATTGTTTGTGTTTAATTTATTTAGTATATTAAAAATAAAAAAACTAAATACATTATGTACTAAATAAGGTTGCATTAAAATAAAAATAAATAAATAAATTGAACTTCCCCAACTGCCAAGTGGGGCTTGCATACAACCAAGTGCCCCCTCTGGAATCTAGGTGTGATGAGACTCTTCATCTGACTCTCAGGATCTAGCTCTAAACCAAGCAAGAAAAGGAGTAGTTTTAGGAGCTAAGAAAGGTAGATCATGCATGGACAGGATTTCCTTGAAATTAGTCACCAAATGTATCAATACAGTGTATGTTTACAGGGTATAATGTATTTCCACAAATGAGTCAGACTAGAAAAATTAAGAAGGTATCATATCCCTGAGTGAAGCAAGATGATAGAAGCCCAACCACTTGACCACTCTCAGGTTCATTTGGTTCAAAAGGATCCCTATTTATGCTTTTGCATACAGAACATCGAGTTTTTTGCCTCAATTTGTTGCTGGGTGCTATGGTTGATTTTTAACATACCCTCGGAATCTCTTTAGACTGATTTGATGAGGTGTTTCCTATTGAAATGGTTGCAACTACTTATGCCTAGTTATCAAGTTACTTATCACTCTACACAACTAATCTAGGATTATTTACTGAAGCAGCATCACTTAATACAACAACTAATATAGTTATGTATCCAATTAGAGGACCCTGCTCCTTATATTGTTAAGAGCAAGCCTTCTTAAGACTCTTACCCATCTTGACTGGACCCAAGATTACACTGCACAGACTCAATAAGTAGCCTTAGACTCCAACGAATTTAAACCCCACTTTACCTATTGTGTTTTCGCCGCAAAGCCCAAGGAGTTCATTTTATTACTAGGATGAATAAACCTTTCAATATTTAAGGAGAAGAGGTAGGTTAAGATTCAATCCAATCAATTTCAGCTTGAGTCTCCTCGAGGATTTCTTGCAAAGCTGAACCCTAAATAGGGTAGCTTGTAGGTTATTAGGTGAATGAGGTTCTTTCTTTTGGAGACCAAAAATAACCAGGCATGCAATAAAAATTGACAAAATTAATTTTCTATTAATCCTACTAGAAGTGAAAAAGAACATCCATGCGTAAACATGAGAATATATGCCATTGTTGCTTCATATGCCTCTGGTTCAAGATCAACCACTTTATATGCCCTTACAGGTGGTTCTTTTTCCTGGTTAATTATACCTGCGCATGACTTTAGGGAAATATGTGAAAGTTGCTGCTTACTCCCAATGTTGCATTAACTACTTACCTGGCTATGCTCCTTTTTAATAAACTACTAGTCCTAGAGCTGTATCTAGATCTAGAAAATGATGTTTGCTCCACTGCTCAACGTTTCAATTCACTTGGCTCTGAAACCTATCTTTTCCTGTCTATAATGCTCTACTAGTGGTTATGTGTCCAAATCATTATTGTAGTTTCAATAGCCTACCCTACCTGGATACCTCCTTTCCCAGTGGAGCTTGATGTCATTGGTAGACTCTAATGCAATGATCAAGGGTGGAAGGGCTTCAGAAAATGTATAAGCACCACCAGTAGTCGTTTAAGCATCAAATATAGCACCTCGCTCATTTCCAAACACAAATTGAGATGGATATTGAATTTGAGGAAATCCTTGGACTACTAATTAACATGTCGCTCTCCATAATCGTTCAAGACTATTCTGCCAAATACAAATGCGGATGAAATTAGAGATAAAGAAACATAGGTAGTCATTCTCAAGTCTAGGCCATCACTTCCTGTATGGTAGCTTGTTCGAGTCATATCCAGTCCAATCTTCAGTTGATTCAATTCAAGAAGCAGATCTGGTTAGAGAGTTATCAATTGTTCACATGGATGCACTTACGAACGGATCTGAAGCATGCTACCTGAAGCCATTTTTCAAAACTCAGCTCTTGTACCATGGCCTCCTTCTGTGTGTTTCTATGTGCTACCTTATGTGCATTTCTATGTGCTATGATTCTCCAGTGGACACCACAACAACATTATTGCCTTCTTCTGTGTGTTTCTATGTGTTGTGATATGACCTTCTTCTATGTGCTTCTATGTGCTAGAATTATTTTACAGTTCCCAAATAACAATGAAACATATCTTACAAATTTTACACATCCCAAATAACAATGAAACGTATCCCACATAATTTATAGTTATAGTCCATATGACTCGAGAAGATGTCAAATAAGAAAAAACGAAACATAACCCATAGATTTTACAGTTCCCAAATAACAACGAAACATATCTCATATAATCTATAGTTATAGTTCCTCTGCCTCAGGGAGAAGTCAAATAAAATGATGAAATAGGTTGCAATATGCTCAACACATTACATAGCTCAAAATTATAGCATATTTTCCCTAATTGCTACATGAACTATTGCTTCACAATCAATTATGATTATTATAGTCTCATGCCAGATGACGGAGACTAATAAATGACTCAGGGACATGTCGCGTTAATTTCGATATGATCCAACAAATTTCAAAATCATTTTCATATGATATGCTGGTTTCAAGGTGATATGAATGTGCTAGTGTGACATCCCAAAACTTCAAGCTACTTTTACTTGTATGTTTTTACTTTACAGTAAGGAAATGAACTCTTGTTTTTACTTTTGGAAATGGACATTAAATAGATTCAGTAATAATAATAGTTTTATTAAATAAATAAATAATTATGGCAGATATGGTATTCTATGGGAATTCTAAAAGAATCACTGATGAACCTTAGTAACTCTTTTTCACCCAGCAGTTATCAGTTATTAGTTAAAGAAATAGTTACCCTCCCTCTACTCTTCCTTTACAAAAAGGAAGAGAAAAGGAGGAGGGGGGTGAGGATTTTCTTTTTGAAAAAAGAAAAAGAAAATTCCTTGAGTTGAAGGAGGATTAAGTGGGAATAAGTTTTGAAAACAAGAAGACTTCCCTAGATGAAGTAAGAGTGATTGTTGGCTAGACCTGGAGTCTTGAGGCCAAGCAACAAAAATTTCTACATGTAAATAATTGATTGATTAGGTGAAAGAGGAGCTTGGGGGGAGAACCCTAGACGTGATTGCCAGGTTCTCATAGGAAGGGTGGAAAAAGTTTCATTGATTACAGATTGGTCTCGCCATGGCAGATAAGTACAATCTGGATAAGTACATCTTGTTTAAATAATGTGTAAAAGCTTAGGATATAGGTATTTTGGAGTTGGATTTATACTGTTTTGTTTAATCCTGTATCAGATTGAAAAAGTAGTGCTAAGATTTAGGGGTAAATTAACTTAAATGAATGTTAAATTAGATGCAAGTTAATTAAAAAAATGTGCAGATAACAAACTATTGAAAACATGCATGTTATAGTACAAATAGAACGAATGCACAGGATCTATATCTTAAACCTAAATGCATTAAATATGTATGCCAAATTTAGCAATCTGGGCAAGACTGTGCAACCAAACCCGAGGATATTCTAAGAAAAGAGAGACAAACTTGAACATATAATAGAATACCTAGAGTTAGCCAAGCATCACCAAAAAGAGCAAAACTAAACGAATCGAGGTGGGTATTTCTACTTATGTTATGGAAGAAAGAATACACGAAATTACATTTAGATTTGTGTGATATGGCCAAGAACTAACCAAACTTGTTTATGTCACTACAATTGTAACCATGGCAGATAACCTAGCATAACAGAACCTTAAGAACAAGTTACGTTAAAAAATACCCATGCAAGAGGTAAGTGTGTATTTATAGTAGTTATACTTTTGTAATTTAATTGATGGACCTCTCGCGAGGAATCATAATAGTAAGTGGAAATTCATTACCATAATTTGTTCCAATGTGATAAGCAATTTAAAAGAAAACACAGTGATTTATACAGAAATGGGAGATCCAGGGAAATAGGGTTTCCTTATAAAAAGAATAACATTGTGCTAGCAGTCTCGGTCCTTCAGATTTGTTCTACGTGAAACCTAAGAGGACGCCCTGGAACGACATTCTGAGGACAACATAAACTAAAGATTCACCAATCCACAAACTAATTTCAGAGAGCAAACTCAGAGATAAAAGGAACCTGAATAGAAGCATAACATAATTCTTCATTGTATTAATAGAAAAACTTTACAAAACTGTTAACAACAATGGTTCGCTTAAAATGTTTACAAAATAGAACCCAACGATAAAATTACATTTATGTGCCATGTAATCCCAGGAACAGGGAGTCGTCACCATTCAGACCATAGAGGCCATGTATAGCACAGTTCATAATTTAATCAGAAACCAAAATGGGAAAACCCATTCAGAGAAAAACCCTCATTTGAGGTAAGAAGAGACAACAACAATCAAGGAAAACAAAACCCGCATACCCGGAGGCCCCGTGCTGGTTGGCACATGACTGTGAGTAGGTCTGGATGCCGCACCCATTTTCCATTTGGGCGAACCCTACACCAAAATCTCAGGGTTAATACCCTTTTACAGTCATCTAACCACCAAAAGTTGTGTAAATAAGACCTGCACCATTAATGCATGCAAAACCCTCAGTACTTACCCAGGACCACGAAGGTGAAGCAAGAGTGTATCAGCAACACGGACTCCAGAAACCATATTAGAGAAGCACCTACAGGAATCAAAACATCATTAGCGGGACACCATAATAGGATTAAATACCCAGTGAAAACAAGACTGAATGTAGAAACCGTGAACCAAATTCAAACTCGTATTTCAAACTGTTAACTGGGTCTTACCTGATTCGAGAGACAGCATACAACTTCAATACAAGCTTATCCATAGGTAGGTATGTATGGTGAACCTTATTCCTTACACAACAGGTAGATTTTGATGAGTTGTAGAGGAAAGTCACAGAAGGAACCAGAGCGCAACCCCAGAGCCATGCCCAACAAATGAATAAGGAAACCACTCGAACACCAGGCTGAAAGGGCTTACCCTCAGAGTGTGTCACAGCCTCAAATCCATCGCCAATCCCGTGTTGTGCATTGGACCACAAATGGCAGGTGATTAGGATGAGTTCTGGCAGTTGGCAGCCATCCAGCCAAGGGCCGCCAAAATGGGCCAGGGAAATTCAACACAAGCTATGATGTGAGATACGGAGAATCGCTCGCATTAATCAAAGGTGTACATACCATTGGGTCAGATTTAAAAAACATTTAATAACCATATGTTCGCAGCAATTAAGAAATGCTAATACAAACTACAACGAAGTTTGGATATGTAAATTCCAAGTGTTATTGTATTGCGGTAGGGTAACAATAGTTTAGGATTTTTATTAAAATTTTGTATTTTAGTTATATTACTTATAACAATGTGTTTTATGGTTAAGGGTGTTACAATTGGTATCAGAGCCTCAGGTTACTACACCGAGGACAGTTTGAATGATTTGGAAAATAACAAAATGATTCTGATGCACATAGGAGCATCAGACGTAACCTAGAAGTATGGGTTCAATTGGGAGAAACAAATGTTGGCACCAATGTTGCCTTACTCGAAACAATTCAACAATTAAGAACAAAAATGCAGAACTTGTGAGCAGACAATGAGAGACTCCATTTGGAACAAGAGAAAATTATGAAAAATTTATGAGATAGACAGAACCAGAGAAATCTAGACCTAGTCAAGGAGAAGAAAATGGAACAGAAACATGCAGACAACAAGAACAACATCAGGAATCAAAAGGGGGACAAACTGGTAACGAGGAGGAATCAGATAATGGTTCTAGCAAAAAGGGATTAAAAAGACAGAAAACAAAACTTTAGGGAGAATTCAAGAAGATCAAGCCACCAAACTATAACAGTGAAATGGAGGAAGCAACGGAGGCATGGCTTATTAACATGAACAAATATTTTCAAATATATGAATATGATGAAAATTTGAGAGCAAGGCTAGCAATTTATCAGTTGCAAGGCAAGGCCACCCTGTGGTGGGAGGAGATTAAAATAGTCAAAGAGATCAATGAACAAGAGGTTACCTGGGAGCAATTCCAAAAGAATTTTAAGGATAGATATCTGACGGAGCAATTCTATGATGACAAAGCAAAAGAGTTTCATGATTTAAAACTAGGGCAGCAAACGATGGATGAATTTATAACAAAATTCACATCACTACTAAGATACGTCCCTTATATCCGAGAAGAAAAGGCTAAAGTCCAACGTTTTGTTAGCAGCCTGCCTGCTTTCATGAAGGAAAGACTAGAATTTGACAATCCGAAAACAATGGATGAAGTAGTCTGAAAAGCTCGGATCTGCTATCAGCAAATGAGACAGAAAGGTGAAGTGCAGAAGAGTTGGCCAAGTAAGAAGGGACATAAAAACTTTACAAATAACAAGAATATGAGAAACCCAGGAACCAGATTCTCAGGACGTAAAGCACCAAATGGAGTTGTTAATCGAAATTAACAAAAGTACATACCTCTGAGCGATGTAAGACAAAGTGAGGCATCAAGTAAATTGGAAACCAGTCAGGTGCCTCGACCTTCATTATAATGTTGGGGTTGCAGGGAACCCCATTACTACAAGAATTTTCCTCGTAGAGGGAGAGCATAACCCGTTGCAAATATTCATGAAGCTTCTATTGCAGGTGATGTAGCACGAAACATACCTCAAATCAATGCAATGCTAGAAGATTGTTAGGTAAATTATCAACCTTCAATGGTGGAGCTTGAAGGTAAAATATCTGATCATCCTATTTCCATTTTAATAGATCTAGGTGCTAGTTTGAGCTATGTTAGTCCTAGAATAGTAGATGAATGTCATCTAAAAAGTTCAAAATTTAAGAACCCTTGGTTGGTTCAATTGGCTACAGATGCAAAGAGAAAAGTCTATGCAAAAGTAGAAGGTTGTGAAATAAAATTAGCAAAAAAAAAAAATTAGCACAGATTTAAATATATTACCGTTAGGCTCCTAGAATGTCTTGATAGGCATGGACTGGCTGGAGTGAAAATCGGCCAGTAAACTGTAAAGATAAGACCATTAATTTTCTATCTAAAAACGATGCTAGGGTAGAGGTCTAAGGGGTTAAGAGAAAGTGAAGGTGTGATCTGTGTTGAAAAATGAGCAATAAGAAATGCTATAAATAGCCTGGCTATAAATAGCAGTTCAGCCATTGGTGATCTTAGCAACAATGGGTGAAAAGTGAAAGTGCTAAAAATATATTTTCTAAAAATAGCATTTTGGGATTCCTTCCTATTTTAGTCAGTGCTTAGACTAAACATAGGAAGTAAAATTTGAATTTGATATCAATAGGAGTTTGGAAATAAATTAATTAATTCATCTTGAGTTAATTAGGTAAGGAAAATCAAACTTGAAGTCTATGTGAGGACATGCAACAATTTCTCCATTAATTGAGGAATTTAACCTTAATTTAAAGAGACAAGGATGAGTTGTAATATTGAGTTGTAATCAGTTGACTTAGTTTAACTGAGTCAAGTCCAGTTAGATTAACTTAATAATTTGTTAAATTAATGAGAGTTCAGTTAGTTAATGCTTGCATGCATGTAACTACTGTATTTCAGATAACTGAGTATTCACTCATGGATAACTCCTGCATGTCAGTTCAGTCAGAGACCCCGTTGAGATCAGATGGAGGGACAGTGTACTATCAGTTGCTAGGATATTCCTTGGTAAATATTCCTTACATGCAGAAGGAATACTATTCCTTAAGGATTGCACAGCTAGACGTGAGGTTACAGTGAGTGTGATGAGGCCAATTCACACATGTGATATCATTGGACCCCAATCAAAACCGTGCAAGGAAATAGGAGGCTTGGAAGGCTTGAGGAAGATATATTCTATGTCTATTGACTCTGTGAATTGTATTGTTTGATTACAAAGAGAGCAGGATAGCTTGACAGCTAATTCTTTTTGTAACTTGAACAAGATTTCCACTTTTATGATAACACAGAGTTGGGGTTTTAGGCTGGTGATTTCCCCAGTGATATATCTTATGTGTTATGGTTGATTACTTCTCATTCTTAGTTATATTTGTTCATGCTTGATGTTGCTCATGTTCAATTAAGCTTTAGCTAAATTGTTTGTAGAAGTAGATAAAGTGTTTTGCTTTAGTACATTGCATTACCAGGTGATATACAGTGGGAATTTCTACAATCTGTTATAGCCCATCAACTCGCTAGATGTATGTGTAAGGGCAGTCAAATCTATGCAGTTCAAGTGGGACTTACAAACCACAAAGACAAGGTATCAGCTCTAGAGGAAATTCCTATAGTACAAGAATTTAAGGATGTATTTCAAGAAGATATTCCTGGATTACCACCCAAGAGAAGTCTTGACTTTACCATAGAATTGGTCCCTGGAGCAGCCCCAGTATCCAAGGCACCATACAGAATGAGTATTCCTGAGCTAACTGAATTAAAAATCCAGCTACAAGAGCTGTTGGATAAAGGATATATCTGACCTAGTGTATCTCCTTAGGGAGCTTCAGTTCTGTTTGTAAGAAAGAAGGATGGTACCCTTCAGTTGTGTATAGATTTCAGACAATTGAACAAGTTGACCCTGGAAAATAAGTACCCCTTACCCTGGATCGATGACCTCTTCAATCAAGTTAAGGGAGCAACAGTGTTTTCAAAGATTGATTTAAGATATGGATATCAACAAATTCAGATTAAAGATGAAGATGTCTTCAAGATTGCTTTTAGAACTCGCTATGGCCACTATGAGTTTGTAGTCTTGCCATTTGGTCTTACCAATGCCCCAACAACCTTCATGAGCATGATGAATGGGGTTTTGTTATATACCTAGGGGGGATAATATGGGGTACCAAGGGTGGTACCCAAGGTAATAATGTAATAATGGGATGGGCCATAGTAATTAATAAGGTGGTTAACCCATGTCATGTAAGGGACCACAAGTAGTTAATAATAATGTAATGGGCCCATGGTATTAGTTGATGGTATGAGGAAACCATGGTAATGATGCATGGTATTGTATGTATGAGGCCTATATAAAGGCTAGAGACTCCACATGAAGATGAAGAGAAGTATTATTGTATGAACAAGCATATGGCTTGTGGAGTGTTCTCCTTCCTTAAGGAGTGAATGTATGGTGTTGCCCTACCATAAGGGTTTCATAATAAAGAAGCATTTCATATTATTTCTGGGTTTCTTTGCATTATCTTATACTTTTATATCAGATCTATAATATTCTTGGGTTAGATCTACAACAATTGGTATCAGAGCTCTTTCTTGGGCACAAAAGTGGAGAATTTTTTTTTCATTTTTGCAGGGTTTCTGGGGCGGCGAGTTTGCAGATCAGATCTGGACGTTTTGGCACAAGATCTGCAAAATCTAATTGTAGATCTGTATTCTTTGGTAAAAAACACCCGATTTCAAAAAAAAAATCGGTCGAATCGGAGTCCGGATGGAGGAGATATCACTGATTTAAAAATCAGTGGGGTTGCAGACAATTTTCAGGGCAGCGATTTTGCGGCGCAGATCTAGACGTCTTGGTACAAGATCTGCAAAATATAATTGCAGATCTGGATTCTTTGGGAAAAAATACCCAATTTCAAAAAAAAAATCAGTCGAATCGGAGTCCGGATGAGGGAGATATCACTGATTTAAAATCAGCTCTTTTTGCAGAAATTTTGGGTGACGGCGGGAAAGTAGCAGCGCAGATCTGTAATTCCAGTGTCTGAATCAGGATTTCTATCACATGGGCAGATGCAGAATGGTTGCTCCATTTCCAAAAACAGGTTATAATAGAGATTCTGAGCAATATTGACGAAACTGTGACAATTGCAAATTTTCTCCAAGTAAGTGAATTTTTTCTTCATGGCGACTCTACATTTTACAGGAAAAGATGATGGTCCTACTATTGAAGAATGCATACAAAGATACAAGTCCACATATGGGATATTTTGGAAGTTTCGAATGCTGTCTAATATGAGAGGCGAGGCTCAAAAATGGAATTTCTCACTTGATAACAAACAGTTGACCGAATTCTCAGATGCAGAATTTGAAAAAGTCCTTTTAGACAAATGGTCTCGTGCTAGAAAAAAGGAGAATGAGCCACGTAAAGGGTTATTTCCTACTGGTATATCTTTATTGCAGGTTCATGGATTGATTCAGAAAGAGAAAATCATTGTTTCTATCAATCCTAGTTGTAAACATAATTTTATCAGTGTTAATTTGGTAAAAAAATTGCAAGTCCCAGCAAAACAAATTGAACATACACAGGTTGATAATGAGGATGTTCAAGTGTACAAGGATTTGAAGATTTCTATGGATAAATATGTGTTGCATGGTGATTTTTATGCTTCAGAGATGGATAATATGGATGTTGTTTTGGGATACCCTTGGATGGAATTAGTGGGTACTACCAATATTAATGTGCAAAAGAAATTCCTGAAGCTCTGGTATAAAAAGAAGAAAATTACATTACAGGATATTTCCATTAATAAGCAGGTAGAGTCCAAGGAGGCTGAAGCAGAAGATGTTCAAGGGACTGACATATCAGATGATGAGCCTTTGATGATCGACAATCAAACACAAACAGAGGCTGCAGAAGAAAATGTTACAGGTGATGATACATCAGAGGAGGGCTCAGTGGTTGAAGTCATATTGAAAAAGAAGACACCACAACAGGCACCACAGCAGGGTGAAGTCAAGCAAAAGCCATCATGGATTAAAAGTTCAACATATCATCACCCACATCACCCCGCAAGACAACCATCAAGATGGAAACCAAGTAGTCACATGACGGATCATGAGGAGAGAAGATCCACCCACGGCACATCAACACAGAAGAGCTGCCACGGTCAACTTCCATCTCAAGCGAGCGAGGCACCAGCGAGATCGAGGGTTCACCTTTCTCTTGGATGGCTAGATGCACGTGCATGGTATCAGTGGACTACTCTTTTGAGTAGATCTTATTATTTGTGTTCTTCCCATGTTTTGGGGACGAAACATGCTTAGGGGGGTGGAATGTTATATACCTAGGGGGGATAATATGGGGTACCAAGGGTGGTACCCAAGGTAATAATGTAATAATGGGATGGGCCATAGTAATTAATAAGGTGGTTAACCCATGTCATGTAAGGGACCACAAGTAGTTAATAATAATGTAATGGGCCCATGGTATTAGTTGATGGTATGAGGAAACCATGGTAATGATGCATGGTATTGTATGTATGAGGCCTATATAAAGGCTAGAGACTCCACATGAAGATGAAGAGAAGTATTATTGTATGAACAGGCATATGGCTTGTGGAGTGTTCTCCTTCCTTAAGGAGTGAATGTATGCTGTTGCCCTACCATAAGGGTTTCATAATAAAGAAGCATTTCATATTATTTCTGGGTTTCTTTGCATTATCTTATACTTTTATATCAGATCTATAATATTCTTGGGTTAGATCTACAACAATTAAAAATCTAGCTACAAGAGCTGTTGGATAAAGCATATATCTGACCTAGTGTATCTCCTTAGGGAGCTTCAGTTCTGTTTGTAAGAAAGAAGGATGGTACCCTTCAGTTGTGTATAGATTTCAGACAATTGAACAAGTTGACCCTCGAAAAATAAGTACCCCTTACCCTGGATCGATGACCTCTTCAATCAAGTTAAGGGAGCAATAGTGTTTTCAAAGATTGATTTAAGATATGGATATCAACAAATTCAGATTAAAGATGAAGATGTCTTCAAGATTGCTTTTAGAACTCGCTGTGGCCACTATGAGTTTGTAGTCTTGCCATTTGGTCTTACCAATGCCCCAACAACCTTCATGAGCATGATGAATGGGGTTTTAAATTCTTATATGGATAAATTCATTCTTATATTCATGGACAACATTCTCATTTACTCCAGAAGCATCGATGAGCATAGAGAGCACCTTCGCATAGTATTGCAAACCTTAAGGGAAAATCATCTTTATGTTAAATTCAACAAGTGTGATTTCTATAAAGATTAGATTTAGTACCTAGGACACATCATATCTTTTGAGGGTATAGCAGTCGATCCAGAGAAAATAGAAACCATTACGAATTGGCTTATTCTAGCCAATGTGACAGATGTACGCTCATTTATGGGACTTGCTGGTTGCGTATCCAATTACTTCCTTACAAAAGAAAGGGACAAACTTCAAATGGTCAAAATACTGTCAAGAAATTTTTGATAGGTTGAAACAATTGCTCACAATAGCTTCGGTGTTAAAAATTGCAGATTTTGAAGAGGATTTTATAGTTTGCATAGACGCATGCAAAGAGGGTGTGGGTGGAATTTTAATGCAGAATGACATGGTCATCGCTTACGAATCTTGTAAACTCAAGGAGCATGAACAAAAATATTATGCTTACGATTTGGAGCTAACTGCAGTAGTGCATGCCTTAAAAGTATGGCAACACTATTTATTGGGGAAAAGATTTCTACTTAAAATAAACCACAGCAGCTTAACCAGTTTCTCTAAACAGCCTACCTTAAATGCACGCCAAGCTCGATGGATTGCATTTTTAAGTGAATTTGACTTTGAAATTAAACACTTGAAGGGAAGAGAGAATAGGGTGGCAGATGCATTAAGTAGAAAGCTGCACCACCTCTACGAAATCTCTTTTAGTCAAACTGAACTTAATTTTGTGGATCAATTAAAGGAGGCAGCTCAAAAGGAACCTGAATATAGTTATCTATGGTAGCAAGTAAAATATGTGCAAGGTTTGGCAAATCAAGGGGAGTATAGTATTAACTCTGAAAATTTATTGTTATTCAGAAATGGTATTTACATACCTAACCAACTGTCTCTGAAACAAAGTATGTTAGATGAATTTCATAGAAGCCCCTATGTTGCTCACCCGGGCTATCAAAAACTTTTGACGGCTGTCAGGAAAGCCTACTACTGGCTTGGAATGAGGAAAGATATTGCTGAGTACCTAGCTAAATGTCTAGAGTGTCAACAAGTTAAGACAGAACACCAACACCCTATTGGATTATTGCAGCCGCTACCTATTCCAGAATGGAAATGGGATACTATAAATTTAGAGTTTATAATGGGATTTCCATAGTCTAAAAGGCAGAATGACTCAATTATGATAGTAGTTGATAAGCTGGGAAAGACAACTCATTTCACACTTGTCAAATCCACATATCAAACAACCTAGATAGTTGATATATTCATGAGGAAAATTTTCATGCTACATGGTATGCCGAAAGTCATAATATCTGATAGGGATGTTAAGTTCACTTCTACCTTTTGGAAAGCATTGTTCACTGGGTTAGGTACACAAGTCCACTTTAACACTACATACCACCCCCAGACTGATGGATAAACCGAGTGGGTGAATCAAGTGGTAGAGGATATGTTGCGCATGTATGTGATGCAACAACCAGGTAAATGGGAAGAATATCTACATCTAGTAGAATTTGTGTACAATAACGGTTATCATGAATCACTTTCAAGTACTTTATGGAAGGAAATGCACCATACCTGCAAACTGGAATAGTCCAGAGGATAAAGTGATATTAGGACCAGATATGCCAGAGGATATGGATAAAACTGTGAAGAGGGTTTAGCAAAATTTGAAGCCTGCCCAAGACCGGCAGAAAATCTATGCTGACAAAAAGAGAACTTACCGAGAATTTCAGGTGGGAGATCATGTGTATGTGGATTAAACCAAAGCGGAGTATGTTGAAGTGGGGGAAGTGCGCTAAGTTGGCCCCCTGGTTCTGTGGCCCATTCCAAATTTTGGATAGAATCGGGCCGGTGGCCTACCAACTAGCCCTGCCCAACCACATTAGGGTCCATAATGTGTTCCATGTTTCCCTTTTAAAGAAGTATGTATATGACCCCAGACATATCATAAATTGGCAAGAGCTTCAGGTAAAAGATACTATATATAAATACATGAATGTACATACGTGAGCTCTATATATATATATATATATATATATATATATATATATATATATATATATATATATATATATAGGTGTGCATAACTAAAAAATTTCTTACTTTAGAGTGTGGTGACTATGTACACATCAATTATATAACAATGATATTTGCGGCAAGTTGAACCAGAAGGAGAATTTATGGTCGAACCCTTGCAAATACTCGATCAGAGAGAAGTCGCATTGCAGAAATGAGCTATCATCCAGGTTAAAGTGCAGTGGAATCACTTCAGCCTGGAGGAAGCCACTTAGGAAGATAAAAATTTTATGCAAGAGGCATATCCAAAACTATTTGGGAATTAGCTAGAAAGATCAGCACCAAGGACAGTGTTTTGCTAAGAGGGGAAAGATGTGACATCCCAGAACTTCAAGCTACTTTTCCTTGTATGTTTTTACTGTACAGTAAGGAAATGAATTCTTGTTTCTACTTTTGGAAATGTATATTAAATAGATTCAGTAATAATAATAGTTTTATTAAATAAATAAATAATTATGGTAGATATGGTATCCTATGGGAATTCTAAAAGAATCATTGATGAACCTTAGTAACTCTTTTTCACCCAGCAGTTATTAGTTATTAGTTATTAGTTAAAGAAACAGTTACCCTCCCTCTACTCTTCCTTTACAAAAAGGAAGAGAAAAGGAGGGGAGGGGCTTTTCTTTCTGAAAAAAGAAAAAGGAAATTCCATGAGCTGAAAGAGGATTAAGTGGGAATAAGTTTTGAAAACAAAAAGACTTCCCTGGAGGAAGTAAGAGTGATTGTTGGTTGGACCTAGAGTCTTGAGGCCAAGCACCAAAAATTGCTACATGTGAATAACTGATTGATTGGGTGAAAGAGGAGCTTGGGGGGGAGAAACCTGGACATGATTGTCAGATTCTCATAGGAAGGGTGGAAAAAGGTTCATTGATTACAGAGTGGTCTTGCCATGGAAGATAAGTACAATTTGGATAAGTACATCTTGTTTAAATAATGTGTAAAAGCTTAGGATATAGGTATTTTGGAGTTGGATTTATACTGTTTTGTTTAATCTTGTATCAGATTGAAAAAGTAGTGCTAAGATTTAGGGGTAAATTAACTTAAATGAAAGTTAAATTAGATGCAAGTTAATTAAAAAATTGTGCAAATAACAAACTATTGAAAACATGCATGTTATAGTACAAATAGAATGAATGCACAGGATCTATATCTTAAACCTGAATGCATTAAATCTATATGCCAAATTTAGCAATCTGGGTAAGACTGTGCAACCAAACCCGAGCATAGAATGATTCTAAGAAAAGAGAAACAAACTTGAACATATAACAGAATGCCCAGAGTTAGCCAAGCATCACTAAAAAGAGCAAAACTAAACGAATCGAGGTGGGTATTCCTACTTATGTTATGGAAGAAAGAATACACGAAATTACATTCAGATTTGTGTGATATGGCCAGGAACTGACCAAACTTGTTTATGTGACTACAATTGTAACCATGACAGATAACCTAGTGTAATAAAACCTTAAGAACGAGTTAGGTTAACAAATACCCATGCAAGAGGTAAGTGTGTATTTACAGTAGTTATACTTTCGGAATTTAATTGATGGACCTCTCTTGAGGAATCATAATAGTAAGCAAAAATTCATTACCATAATTTGTTCCAACGTGATAAGTGATTTAAAAAAAAAAACATAGTGCTTTATACAGAAACAGGAGATCCAGGGAAACAGGGTTTCCTTGTAAAAAGAATAACATTGTTCTAGTGGTCTCGGTCCTTCAGATTTGTTCTGAGGGAAACCTAAGAGGACGCCCTAGAACGACATTCTGAGGACAACATAAACTAAAGACTCATCAATCCACAAACTAATTTCAGAGAGAAAACTCAATGATAAAAGGAATTTGAATACAAGCATAACATGATTCTTCATTATATTAATATAAAAACTTTACAAAACTTTTAACAACAATGGTTCACTTAAAATGTTTACAAAATAGAACCTAGGGATAAAATTACATCTATGTGCCATGTAATCCCAGGAACAGGGAGCCGTCACCATTCAGACCATAGAGGTTGTGTATAGCACAGTTCATAATTTAATCAAAAACCAAAATGGGAAAACCCATTCAGAGCAAAACCCTCATTCGAGGTAAGAGGAGCCAGCAACAATCAAGGAAACCAAAACCCGCATACCCGGAGGCCCCATGCTGGTTGGAACATGACTGTGAGTAGGTCTGGATGTCGCACCCACTTTCCATTTGGGTGAACCCTATAGAAAAATCTTAGGATTAATACCCTTTTATAGTCATCTAACCACTAAAAGCTATGTAAATAAGACCTGCACCATTAATGCATGCAAAACCCTCAGTACTTACCTAGGGTCGTGAAGGTGAATCAATAGCGTATGAGCAATAGAGACTCCAGACACCATATTGGAGGCAGCACCTGCAGGAATTGAAACATCATTAGCGGGACACCATAATAGGATTAAATACCTAGTGAAAACAGGATTGAATGTAGAAACCGTGAACCAAATTCAAACTCGAATTTCAAATTGTTAACTGGGTCTTACCTAATTCAAGCAATAGCATACAACTTCAATACAAGTTTGTCCGTAGGTAGGTATGTATGGTGAACCTTCTTCCTTACACAGTAGGTAGATTTCGATGAGCTGCAGAGGAAAGTCGCAGAAGGAACCAAAGCGCAACCCTAGAGCCATGCCCAGCAAATGAACAAGGAAACCACCCGAACGCCGGGTTGAAAGGGTTTACCCTCGAAGCATGACACAACCTTGAATCCATCGCCAATCCTGCATTTTGCACCAGACCATAGATGACAGGTGATTAGGATGAGTTTTGGTAGCTGCCAACCATCCGGCCAAGGACCGCTGGGATGGACCAAGGAAAGTCAACACAAGCTATGATGTGAGATATAGAGAATCACTCACATTAATCAAAGGTGTACATACCATCTGGTCAGATTTAATAAACATTTAATAACCATATGTTCGCAGCAGTTAAGAAATGCTAATACAAACTACAACAAAATTTGGATATGTAAATTCCAAGTGCTATTGTATTGCGGTATAGTAACAATGTTTAGGATTTTTATTAAAATTTTGTATTTTAGTTATATTACTTATAACGATGTGTTTTATGGTTAAGGGTGTTACAACTAGTGTTTCAACCTTTTCATATGAATTTTGTCTTCTAGGTGATATGAATTTGCTATAAATATAGTGTTTCAACTTTCAAGGATGGTGTATTGTGAAAAAATGTGTGTAAGTGGCTAAGTTTGTGGAATTAATAATATCATAATTTAGAATTACAATTTTAAAAATTTCCTTGAATAAAATAAATTTAAAATAAAAATATATAAACATCTATTTTTCATAATATTTATTAATTTGATAAAAAATTTATAAATTTAATATAAATTTATTCAATTTAAATATTTTGAAATTTTATATAACCGGATTTAAATTTGTAAATTCCATATATTATAAGTTATTATATAAAACTTATAATCAATAAACCTATCAACAAAATTAATAATTGATTTTACAATTAAACTTTTCAAATAACTCAAACTTCATCGAAAATTAAAATGATAAACCAAAAAATTGATATAAAACAATCATAAAATAATGATACACAGTTTTAAAATTTATTTGTTTTATTAATCGTTATCAGACTAAAATAATATTAATCAGTTAATTTAATGTTCAAATATTACTATTTAATTGTCCCCATATATATTCATATATTAAAATTTTAAATTTTTAATTGTCCCCATATATATTCATATATTAAAATTTTATATTTTTAAATTTAATTATAATAAATTAGAAGTTTTATTAGGTTGAGAGTGTCATTTTTTAATTCAGAGCTATGTGGGAATGTGTTCTTGTTTAAGATGGAGTTGCTACATATACTATATATATATATATAGTGTTGGTTATAATAAAAAAACAAAGATTGTTTATGTATGTTTAATTAATTTTAATCAAAAGTATTATAAAACATGGATAATATTGATATTATAATTCAATATGGTAAAAATATTTAAGTGACTCTCAGTTATAAATAAAATATTTCTATATTCATATGACGCAATATAATTATATCCATTTTAAAAGGAGTTTCAGTAATTAGAAGTAAAAAAAGGTGTGAGCAAGATGCCTTTATACTTTTCAAAAATATTTCAATTTAGCCTCTTTGAAAATTTATGTTAACTAATTTATGTTGATATCAACTTCATATACATCTATATTTAGAAAAAAAATGCCAAAAGAAAATATTTTAATATTGTATATAGTAAAATATTCACTATGTAAAGAAAAAAAGTAATTGAAAGTTAAAAATATAAATTAAAAAATGAGAATAATAAGAGGAAAATGTGTAATATTTTCAATTCTTAATATAAAATTAATGTGACATTTAAAAATATTAATAATAATAAAAAAATCAATGTGAATCATTAAAAAAATATTTTAATATTTAAGTAATATTGATATATATTTAGAAATATATCAATAACAAAAAAAACCGTTCTAATGTGAACAATATAGTCAAAAGATAAAATGTATCGATGCATATGCTATATAAAATATTTTAATGTCAACTATTTATACATTATATTGTTTAAAAAAATTATGTATATATCATATAAAGTAATTGAAAAAAATAAGTTTTATAGTTAAGATGTTTGAAATAGTCTCACTATTTTACATTTTGATTTTTTTAAGTATATTTTTTTTGTCAATTTGTTTTCCAACAAAGATTTTTTGGACTTGCAAGTTTAAGTTATGTACTCTATATAGCATTAAAAAATACAATTTAAGTAATGAATAATTACATATATATAAAGAGAGAACCACTAAATATTTATTGAGATATATAAGGATAAAAGAGATGCAATGTCATTTCCAAATTTTTCACTCTAAAAGAAGTCTAAACCTAAAAACATTTGATCATTTTTAGTGTATCTTAAATCCGTGTTTAAGATAGATCTATTTTTCAAAATATAATATAATATATATTATTTGTCATTTTCTCATTTTAATATTAACACTTTAAATCAAATTATATAATCGTAAAAGTAAATTTAAATTTAAATAAAATAAAAAATTAAAATTAGTGACAATACTTTATTTTTACCTCTCACTAAAATTTATAGAAATCTATTACTTAGAAATATCTAATTATAAATAGAGATTTAATTGGATTCAAAATTTATTACTACTTGACATTATTTCATCTTAATTTCTTCTTACAATTCTTAATCCTACTATTCTATTTATGATAATGCATTTAGTACTACTCCCTTCAGCATACATTTATATTAAAATGTACGAGGGAGAGACTCTGTTGCATTTTTTTTATTTATAAAAGTGTAATCTATAAGTTTTTATTTATTGTATTAACAAATATATCTAAAACTTGAATGAAAATTTATAAGAAAATGAAATCTAATTTTTAGGTAGTGAATATGTGCATTGTTAAAGAATTCTTAAATTATTATTTAAAATCTCTTATAAATTAGTCTCGACAAAAGGAAAAATGACAATTTTTTCAATAACTTTTTCTATTAAATTATTTAATATGTAAGTAGAAAATATTGCATTTCAAATGGAGAAGGCACGTGATATTTCCAGTGCTCAATAATTCGTATTTCAATTCGAGAACTACGGACTCATATTTTCATACGTGCGTTGCAACAACAGACCACAGAGCGAGCGTGAAAGGCTCGTCTTCTTGCCTCCTCCTCTCTGGAGACATCCATCCAACAACAACAGATAGTCTAGGGATCCCGATTTCAAGAATGGAGCTGGTGAACGAAAGCCCAAGGGAAAGGGGTTCTTCTTTTCGCCCACAAATATGGCATGAACTTTAATGGGTACAACGTCATTTATGATTTCTATGTGGCATGAGGGATGAATGGCTGCAAAATGTTTATTGAAAAGAATGAACGACATATATTTGGGAATGATAGAGGCGAGAAAGTATACAATGTAATTGTCAAAATTCATTAATCAGACGAAGAAGGAATTGGGGATAGTTCTCTCTAAAAATTCTCAATATTTATCATATTTTTATCTAGAGAATCTCTTTGCACAATGGTTAATGAAGTTGATGTTGTATTCATGCTTGCCGCGAATATTATAGAGTTGATAGGAATTCTGGTGGGTTCATTGAGGCTCCTCTACAATGGAAGGAAACTTAAGGATGTTCGCTCTATTGAAATTTCACACCCAAATTTAGAGGACTACCTTCAGGTCTACACACTGAATTAGGCCTAATTTCTTGCTTCAATGGCTTATGGCCATGTGAGTGGATCTTTATAAGTGGATTCATTTTTTTTGGACTAAGAAGTGTGAGGTCATCTTCCACTCTAATAGTTTTTTTTATAGTATTGTCCACTGAACCCGAAGATTACCAGAAGGCCCTAACTGGTGGGCCTTGGTTATGGGGTAAAATTGGTTTGTTCATAACCCCTTGGTTTCTAGATTTTATCCCTCTACAACATTCATTACCAAGCTTCCAATTTGGGTTCAACTTCTTCATTTGCCGGCGCATTTATGACACTATTCATTTTTTCATGGCATAGGGAATCCCTTGGGTCATTATCTTACCACAAATCTATCTCAAGAGAAGTATGGCTTGTACACCTATGGAAGAATATGTGTGGAAATTGACATTAGAAAAGGGTTGTATCAAATAAATTTAAAAATTGGTGATTATCATTGGACCCATTCTCTAGATTAAGAGAATATTACGTTTTGGTTCCACGTTTTTCTTCAAATTAGTCATTTATAAAATTCATGCCCTTTGTCAAATTCCAATAAGAACCGACACATTAGAACTTCTAAATCTAAAATTTGGAAACCTTGTTACGCACCCCCCTATGAACAGCTAGACTTCTTCTATTTCTGATCAAGAGGATGAGGATGTCGATGATGATATAATTTTGGAGGATCAGATCCTCATGTTGCTACTCATCAGACTTATCAAAATTTAACAGGAATTCCGTTACCCTCTGCAAACAAGTATTTGGTAAATAAATGTCTCTTTGCATATTTGGAAGCATATCCTCCTGTTGCTACTCATCAGACTTATCAAAATTTAACAGGAATTCCATTACCCTATGCAAACAAGTAGTTGGTAAATAAATGTCTCTTTGCATATTTGGAAGCATGCTCATTAATTGACATCTTTTGACACCAACAGGGAATCTCCATCAACTCTCAACAATATTCTGCAAATTACTTGGGTCGGTTTGCCTCCTATAGGTTGAACCAAGATTGTGAAAAAGAGAGGAAAGTAAAGTCTCTTTCAAGACTGTCCCCAAATTGAGCGACTATTTTGGGTTTGTCAAATCCATAATAATTTCTTCCTTAAACTTGTGAAATCCATAATGTGTCAAAGTCCTTACATGAACCATTGTTACAACAATTTAATTATTTTTTTGTAATAACAAAATATTAATTTACCAAAAAAATATCTTACTAGAAAATTAAATCAAAATAAAACTTATGTTTGTATTACTTTTCTCAATTAAATTTATATAAAATCTAAACAAAAATAAAATAATTTTTTAAATATAAATTTATGTAAAACAAAGTCAAATTCCACCTGCAAATTTATCCAAAATCAAACCATAAATTTAAAGTTAAACGAATTCAAATTCCAAATAAATCAAAACTCATACCAAATTCCAACTACCAAAAGATGGGCTACACGAATACAACTTCAAAAGTAATGAGGACAACTTACGTAAGATGCGTGTAGTCCAAAACAATTTGTATGCAGAAAAGTTCCATGAAAAACAACGTCGTGTATCATATCTCACGTCGGCAGAAATCAAATTCATGCCGACATTCCAACCACCAAGAAAACCTGTGACACGATTAGTCAGCGCCAAAAGTAACAGAGACCATTGCCGTAATACACGTAATGTTAGTGATGAGCGGGTTCCGATAAGCTCGTACATTTTTGTTAGGCAATGGCGAAATAAAACGTAAATAAATAAATACGTACCAGTTAGAGGGCGTTCAGATTTCACACGTTTTTTCGTCGAGAGTCACGGGCAACCGCTGCTGTGAAGATGATTGGCAATTTTGCATGAGGGCAATGCTCAACGGTTATCTGTCCGAGCATTGACATCCATTGACTTTTTGGTAGGATATGTGAGCTAGGAACACTCGCAGTGATGGAATTTATGTTAGTGAGTAGTTACTGGAAAAATTTGACCTGGCCCACATCATTTATCAGTCATATGCTTCATATTTGACGCCATAGATTTCTCTCATTTAGTTCTCTCCTTTCCCATAAACCTTTTATTTTTCGGTGGGGATGGGTGATGTTTCTCTGCAATGTGTGGGTTATGAAATAGATAGAGTTATTTGTTGAGGCGTGAAGCAAATGAAGGGTTTGGAAGTTTCGAGAGATCAATGGAAGAGGCTGAAAGACAGTGTTCACGAGGTGTTTTGACCACATTCCTAAATAAAAAGTAAATAGTTTTTGAGAAATTTATATATGATAATTTTTTCTTAAAAAAATATGGATGTTTTTTTTTGTCTTATTTTGTTAGAGTAGTCAAAGGCATTAAATACTTCAGAAAACATAGAGATGAAGGTGTGAGAGAGATCATGCCTCTATAAACAAGTGATTGTAAGTTGCTTTTATGAAATCCATAAAGCTTGTGAAGAAGTGTAATACAAAAATATAATTTTGACTCTTATGTGTTGTTTTATTTTCTGTTATGGGATTCCTTGTTGTGTCATCTCTACAGTTTATCTAAATATTGTAGCTCTTCTATTCCATAGTTGATTTGGAGTCTACATCCACTTTTTGGATTGTTCATAGTCGTTCATCATTTTTAATCTAACAACTGGTATTAGAGCGCCAGGTTGTTCTTTTTAATTTTTGGTGTGTGTCATTGGGGAGAGTTATGAGCATGGAGATACCAACATTAAGTAATATGGAGAAATTAAATGGGGATTTTTTTGCCTATCGAAGGCGCAGATAGAGGACATACTGATTTTAAAGGATCAATATATATCGATTGAGGGAGTACCGAAAAATCCCTCATTGAGGACGGACAAAGACTAGAATAAGGTGGACAAAATGGCCATCACCACAATTTTTCAATGTTTGGAAAATAACTTGTATTTTAATGTTGCAGGAGAGAAGAATACAGGTCTATGTAAAAAATTGCATGATCTATATGAGAAAAACATGGCATCAAACAATTTTTTCTTGATGAAGGAAGGTGCTTTAGTGGTGGAGCATTTAAATTAGTTTAATATAACTACAAGTTAACTTGTCTTTGTCAAAATTATTTTGGATGATGATATTGGAGTCATCCTATTATTGTGATCTATGTCACATAGCTAGTAGAATTTGATAATAGTTATTAGCACTTCAACACCTGCAGTGACCCTAAAGTTTGATGAAATCTGTAATAGTTTAGTGAACGAGGAGCTACATCATTAGTTAATGGCATAAAACTAGGGAGGAGTAGCTTTAACCTTCACTAATCATGGCAGGAAGATTGAACAAGCTTGTCACGGGCATTTGAGGTCAAGAGGTAGATAAAAATCAATGAAAGGGAGAGTCACATACTTTCATTACAGTAAGTCATGAAACATGAAAAAGGAATGTCGATTTTGGAAGTGGGAGTAGAAGGAACAAAAATTAGGCAACACAAATCAAAAATCAACTAGCATAAATGAAGGTGAAACCACTGTTGTAGCTTTAGAAAGTGATGTTTTATTTACAGTTTCACTAGAAGATGCATGCTTATATACCTTTAGTTGTAGCATTGATTGGATCCTTGATTCTGGGGAATCTCATCATGTAACTCCAGGTAAATATAATTTCATTACATATGATACTAGTGATTATGGTATAATACATCTTGGAAAAATCATTTCTATAAAATTGTTGGAGTGGGAGATGTCCAAATCAAGATGGAGGGACAAGATATTTTGTTGAAAGAGGTTAGGCATGTTTCATAAATGTGCATTAGCATAATAATTGTGGGATGACTGGATGATGAAGGATGCACCAAAATATTTGGAAAAAGTGGTTGGTGGATCAATAATGGAGCATTGATCATGGCGAGAGGATGAAAGATGGGAAACATGTATCCATTGAGGGAAACAACATAAAAATAAGATGTTGCTGTTGTTGCAAAAGAAGGAAACTTGGAATATTTATGGCATAGGTGTATGGGTCACATGATTGAGAAGGGTGTAAAATTCTTCGCTAACAAAAACATGATTCCAAGTTTGAAATCCTATGATCTTGAATTCTTTGAACATTGTATATATAGTTGGCAATGAAGATTTTCATTTCTTAAAAGTGGCCATGAACAAAAGGAAAATATGCTAGAATTAGTACATTTTGAGGTATTCGGGCTTGCCAATATTAAGTCGCTAGGAGGAGTCTCATACTTTGTGAAGTTTATGTTTGATGCATATAGGAAATCATGGGCCTACTCCATGAAAACCAAAGGAGAATTATTTGAAATATTCCAAAAGTTCAATGTTTTTTTTGAAAGGGAAAGTAACGAATTGTTGAAATTCTTAAGAACAGATAATGGTGGATAATATTTCTCAAACACCATTAAGGATTATTGTAATGGGTCTCATATAAAGCATGAGAAGAGGGTTCCAAGTATTCCTCAATAGAATGGTGTTGCAAAAGGGATGAACCACACTATCATGGAGAAATTTAGGAGTATGTTGTCAATTTTTGGGTTGGAAAAGCATGTTTGGGCAGAAGCTATAAGGACATCCCATTACATCATAAATTGATCACCTTTTATAGCCTTGGATGGTGGCATCCTTTAAGATGTTTGGATTGGAAAGAAGGTAAACTATTCTCACCTCAAAAATTTTGGATGTGAAGCATTTGTGCATATTCCCAAAGAGGAAAGAACTAAGATAGAAGATAAATCCATGAAATGCATTTTTCTAGGGTATGTTGATGGTGATTTTTGTTACTGACTATGTGATATACTTAAAAATAAAAATATTGGAAGCAAAAATGTCATATTTATTGAATTATAAATGTTTATGAGGACTGTAGGAAATATGGAGGTAAAGAAGGTTATTGATAGGACAACAGAACAATAAGAAAATGTTCCACCGCTACATGAAAATGAGCACTATGCACATCAAGATGAACAAGAAGGAGAAGTTTTGCAATAACCATTGCAAGAGGTCCAAGTGAAAAACACATCACCATAGTTGGTTCACAATTCTATTAGGCCTCATAAGCGCTCATACTAGTATCATCCCTCAAACTATATTTTTTTCACTGATGAAGGAAAGCCTGATTGTTCTCAACAAGCTTATAAATATGATCATAACAAAGAATGGAAGAAGGATATGCAGGAAGAAATGGACTCCCTATTAGAAAATCAAACCTGGGAGTTGGTGATGCTTCCAAAAGGAAGAAGGGCCCTACAAAACAAGTGGGTATACAAAATCAAGCACAAGGGTGAAGGAAAGAAGAGGTACAAGGCAAGACTAGTACTAAAGGGATTTTCCCAAAAATGAGGTATTGATTTTAATGAAATATTATCATTTATTGTTAAGATGTCATCCATTAGAGTCATTATTGGTCTTGTTGTTGCCTTGGATTTAGAATGTGAACAACTAGATGTAAAGACTACCTTCCTTCATGGTGAATTGGAGGAGGATATTTATATGGAGCAACTTGAAGGTTTCAAAGTAAAAGGTAAAGAGAATCTAGTATGTAGATTGAAGAAGAGCCTTTATGGGTTGAAACAAGCACCTCACCAGTGGTACAATAAATTTGATTCATTCATGTTGATGCATGGTTTTAAAAGACTAGAAGTTGATCATTGTGTCTATATCAAGAAGTATGACCATGAAAAGTATATTATACTACTACTATATGTGGATGACATGCTCATTGTTGGACATGACAAGATAATGATTAATAGGTTAAAAAATGATTTGGACAACTAGTTTGCAATGAAGGATTTGGGTCCAGAACAACAAATATTGGATTGAAGATTATTCGTGACAGAAAGAACAAAAAGTTATGGTTGTCACAAGAAAAATATATTGAGAATGTGCTTCATAGGTTTAACATGGGGGATGCCAAGCCAGTTAGTACTCCTCTGGCAACCCAATTCAAGCTAAGCACCAATTTAAGTCCTTGTGGCGACTAGGAAAAAGAAGAAATTATTAGGGTTCCTTGTGCTTTAGGAGTCGGTGGCTTGATGTATGTCATGATATTTACATGGCTAGATATTACACATGTAGTGGGAGTAGCGAGAAATTATTTAAATGTGTAAATAAATGGGTTATTAAAGCAAGGTACTTGATGCTAAGTATTTCTTGAATTATGCTTGTCGATAAGTTGAGTTATAATAATGAAAATGAGACCGGGTACATGTATAGACTCTAGCAGTGCTGCTAAAGTTAAATTAGTAGTTATATAGGTATTAAATGGTTACAGAGCACCAATTGTGAACTAGTGTGGCCACAGAGGCTTTGGATATAAGCCATAGTTTTGAGGCTTATGTTGAGGATTGGTAGTACTTGATAGCGAGGTTATGGTAGTATTGCCTAGCTAAGGGGTTTCATATAAATATATAAATTAATTATGTTGTGCATGATTAACTAAAATGGACATATTTGTTAGTTAAATGTGTAAATAAATAGCTAATTAAAGTAAGGTACTTGATGTTAACTATTTCCTTAATTATTCTTGTCAATAGGTAGATTTATAATAATGAAAATGGCACTAGGTACATGTATATACTCTGGCAATGTAGTTAAATTTAAATTGACTATTTTATGGGTATTAAATGGGTACATAGTACCAATAGTAAGTTGGTGTGACCACAGAGACTCTGGATATTAGCCAGGGTTTTAAGGCTTCCATTGAGGATTGGTAGTACTTGACAGTGTGGTTGTGATAACATTACCCGACCAGGGGTTGGGGACATTATTGTATATCATTTAAATATATCCCTCAAAACATTATATATATATATATATATATATATATATATATATATATATATATATATATATATATATATATATATTCATTCTAAACCAAACTTTCACATTCCACCATATATAAAAAATTATATATAAGCTTACATATGGATTAATTGTTTTTTTTATGAGAGTTTACTCTATTAGTGGCTCCTCAACCAGACCTAGCTTAAATCATAGAGAATTTCCTAGAGTTTCTTTCTTTCATAGAAAATAGGCTTTGATTCTCTACATAGGCTTTCATTCTCTGCCCAAGAAGAAAACAACTTACAAGCTTTATGCTTTATACTTTCCTCAAGCACCAAGATTCTCCCACGATCCCACTCAGCCTCATCTATAACTGGGGTTATTAATGGACTGGACTCGATGTGGCACTTTCCTCATGCAAATTGCTACCTGAATTCGATTTGTGTCTCTTTTCCACCTGATCTCCCCTTCCATCCATAGTGGCTCTCACTCTTCTCAAATAATCCCTTCTACAAGAGCATAGCTCTCTTTAACCCAAACCCCATAGCCTATTTGCAACTCTCTTCCACTCAACAATAGACTTCCCACATTAAGGGATTTTTTTTATTATTATTTTCTTCTTACTCAACATTGTGCTCTAACTTATGACCCCACTTAGCCACTTCTACCCATTTTTCACTCTGAATCATCCTACATAGCCCTCGCCATTACATAGTATTCAATAGAGTCAAAAACTCACCTTTGAAACCACTAGTTGATATTTGAAAGTTGTATAAAAATTTATGCAAAAGAATAATTATATAGATAAATAACATACTCACAAGATCTTACATGGTAAAACCATAACAATTTTGTCATTGAAACATCCAAGAAAAGGGAATGGTTTTATTTATCAAGAGAATACATCTACAATCAAGCTTATTTCCCCTTCAATTTCAAGTGTTTCGTAAAATAAAGTAAACTTCTTTACATTCATCATGATAACCATCTTTTAATTGGTAAACTAACACTATTAACCTCACAGTATAAAAATTTAATTATGTAAATTCAATTTTTAGCTTAATTGTTGTCATACTCTATCATATTTGGTAAAATGCATGAAACCAAAATTAACTAAAAATTCATAATTTAAGTTCTATTTCATTATTGCATGGAAACATTGATTAACTAAAAATAACATAATTTAACTTCTATTTCATTATTCCATGGAAAAATTGAGTATTTTCTTTTATGAAACAAGGGTATTACATGAGCAGCTAACAACATATATTGATATACCAGCCTAGATCCATCTAACTTTGGATTTATCATGCGTCGAGAGGGATCGAATCCCTCGAGGTGCAAACCTTCTTTTTGGAGTGTAGAATTTTAGGAAAGGTTTGCACCTCAAGGAAAGAGTTGCACCTGGAGGGATTTGATCCCTCTTGGTGCATGATAGATCCAAAGTTAGATGGATCTAGGTTGGCTCTAGCTGAGGGCAACAATGTCATATTTTTATATTATCATTATTATGTATATGTTTGAGATAAACTTCATACTTTGAAATTTACATTATGTTTCCTTTTCCTGAAATGACCATATAATTTTTTTCTTTAATTTATTCTATGCTTCTTTCCTTGAATGGTTTGCGCATCTGTATTTGGATGTTTTGAGTGGTTTGTGTGTGTCTGTGTTTGGATGCTTTGAGTGGTTTGTGTGTTTGGATTTGGATGGTAATATTTGTGAATGTTACAATTTTTATGTTCTATTTCTATATGTGTATGTAATTGTCTATTAGTGATTAGTTGGTGATGAAGAAGGAAGACAATATTGTCAATATCTTATAGGAGGATTGATATTGCACAACCATTTCATTAAATTTAGGTATGACAATTTTTGACAATTAATTAATTCTTAATAGTGTCCCTCAAGGTATACTAAATATATCTTTAAGAGTAGTTTTAATTTTAAATTTTTTGAGTTACCTTAATATGTTCAAATGATAGATATTGTTAATAACTTTAACTACGAAAAATGATGAAATAAAAATTTTTAATGCAAAGTGACAATGTAATAGTGTTGAATGGAAAACAATGTGAGTAATAAAAATGTACTAAATTACAAATAGTCTTCATTGTGATCAATCTAAATTATTTTCTTCTACTATTCTTATTTTCACCCGTGTTAGTTTTTCTGTATTTTCATATTGATTATATAAAAAGTGTAATTGAAATCGTAAACCATTCAAATATTTAACTCGAACTATTGCAGTAAGCATCTTACTTTTTCTCTCTTGCTCTCCAATATTAATAGGTTGAATTACTATAACACAATAGTCAATGCACATTGTCAATAATTTTATTGTGCTTACACTAAAATCAATCACACTATTAATCCAATCACTTTAAAATTAATGTACGATGACATCAAGTTACATCAAATCATAAATCAATATCTACACTGAAATCAATGCATCTAGTGCAAGGAATCAAATATGATTAGAAAAAAACATATACACTGAAATCAATGCATCTAATGCGAGCAATCAATTAGGAATAGAAATCAAAATCTACACATAAATCAATAGATCTAGTGCAAGCTATCAAATATAATAAAAAATCAACATCTACATTGAAATTAATACATCTAGTGAAAAAAATCAAATATAATTAGAAATCAACATCTACACTGAAATCAACGCATGTTGTGAAAACAATAAAATAGAATTAGAAAACATATACACTAAAATAGATGCATTTAGTGAAAGCAATCAAATACGATTAGAAATCACATTTACATTGAAATCATTACATCTAGTGCAAACAATCAAATATCATTGGAAAACAACATCTACATTGAAATCAATGCATCTTGTGCAAGCAATCAAATAGGATTATAAATCACCATCTACAATGAAATCAATGCATGTAGTGCACGAAATCAAATATGATTATAAATAACCATCTACACTGAAATCAATGCATCTACTACAAGCAATCAAATAGAATTAGAAAACATCTACAATAAAATCAATGCATCTAGTTCAATCAATCAAATAAGATTATAAATAAACATCTACACGGAAACCAATGCATCTAGTGCAAGCAATCAAATATCATTAAAAATCAACATCTACACTGAAATCAATGTATCTAGTGCAAGAAATCAAATAGTATTAGAAATCACCATTTATGTTAAAATCAATGCATCTAATGTAAGCAATATTCTTCCCTCTCGCCACCTCCATCTATATCTATATGTCCCTCCAGCTCTCCTTCTTTTTCTCTTTATCTCACCTTCAAACATACACACACACTCTACATCTCTTCCTTGTCACTCCCTCTCTCTCTCTCTATGTCTTTTTTCTTCCCTCCATGTCTCACCTTACAACTCCATCTCTTCTTCCCTCCCTCTCTCCTCCTCTGTCTGGTCCTTCCTCTCTATCCATTCCCCTCCCCCCTCTCTCTCTTCTCCCTCTAACCCTGTCACTTTTTCCCTCCCTCTCTCCTTCTCTCTCTCCTCCTCTCTCCCACTCTATCCGTGTGTCTCCCTCTCTCTCATATCCTTCTCTCCCTCTCTCACTCTCCTTCTCTATCTCTTCATTCCTCCTCTCCCTTCTAATTTAGTTTATCTCCTTCAGTGCAAGCAATCAAATAGGATTAGAAATCACCATCGACACTTAAATCAATGCATCTAGGCAAGAAATCTTCTTCCCTCTCTCCCCTCTCCATCTATATATATATATATATATATATATCCTTCTTTGTCTCTCTATGTCACCTTCCCAAACACACATGCTCTCTCTCTCCATATTTATCTATCTCTCCCTCTCTCTATCTCTCTCTTGCTCCGTATCTTCACCTTTCATCAATATATATCTCCCTTTGTCTCTGTTGTCTTTCTATATCACCTCCAAAACATACACATTATTTCTCCATATCTATCTATCTCTCCCTCACCCACTCTCTTCCCCTTTTCTCCCTCTCTCCCCCCTTCTAGCTCTCTTCCCTCTTGATCTCCTCTCTCCCTCTCTCTCCATCTCCATTATCACTCTCTCTCACTCTCTCCATATTTCTCTCTATTTCTTTTAAATTCCTATCTCTCACCCTTCCTCTCTCCTTCTCTCTCTCACGTCCTCGCTCTCTTCCTTCTCCTCTCTCCATTTCTCTCCCACCTCCCTCTATCTCCCCCCTTCAACTCTCTCTCTCTCTCTCTCCTTCTTTTCCCCTCTTCTCTCCATCTCTCCTTATTTGTATCTCCTTCTCACCCCCAAGCATAAACATTCTCTCCCCATCTCTTCCTTGTGACTCCCTCTCTCTCTCTCTCCACTTTTCTCTCTCTAAGTCTTTCTTCTTCCCTCCATTTCTCTCCTTCTAACTCCATCTCTTTATACCTCTTTCTCTTCTCGTTTCTCCCTCTCCCTGTATCTCTCCATCTTTGTCACTCTATGTCTTTGTTCTTCCCTCCCATATATATCTAGAGCTAATATAAAAAAATTAATATTATATTAAATTTAATATTGTATTAATGAAAAGTTATTAAGTTCAATAATATTATATTATCATATATTAATATTAATATTAGATTTAATAATAATATGAATATTGATATTAATCTTTCAATATTAGATTTAATGATCTTTTACATAGCATGATAACAAAATTTATAATAAAACTACATCAAATAAATATTTTTGAATATCAAAACTTTGACGTGGAAATATTTATGTATATAGAGATTTTAGTATATCCATAGGATATGGTTTTCCTTTTAAATATTCATTTTACAAATAAATAATTAAAAGAAATATAAAATATTTTACAACAATATTTTGGATTCTTTGTCTTGAATTAACCTTTTTACTTTTATTTAAGAGGCCATTGATGTCATATGTCGGATCATTGACCACGACACTGCCAAGCTAGTAGGCCTCTGCCTCACCTCGACTTTCTTTAGTTTCCAGGGGTGAATTCTATCAACAAACATGCGGTGTTGCGATGGGTTCCCCTCTCTCCCCTATTGTTCCTAACTTATTCATGGAATATTTTGAGTCCAAGGTCTTAGCCTCAGCTCAATTTCGCCCAAAGAAGTAGAAAAGGTTTGTTGATGACACTTGCATCATCTAGCCCCATGGTCATGAGAAGTTGGATCTGTTTCTAAATCACCTTAATTCCCAATCTAAATCCATCAAGTTCACGATGGAGGTTGAGGTGGACGGATGCCTTCCTCTCCTTGACATTCTACTCTCTAGAGTGAATGATGGTTCTGTTTCTCACCAAGTTTTTTGCCAAAAAAACTCATACGGAACAATATCTTCATGCTAGCTCTCATCATTTTCCTGCTCAAAAATTCGGTGTTCTCAACACCTTGGCTACCCAGGCTCTGAGAATCTCTGATGGAAACCACCTAGAGCAAGAGAAATCTCATCTCCTTGAAGTTTTTAAAAATAATGGTTACAACAAAACTCAGAGCTTCAAGGCCTTTAAAAGACCCTGTAATGGCCCTGGAGTTAAAACTACTCGTGTTGATCCTATCTCGAAGGTTCATCTCCCATTTATTCAAGGGACCACAGATAGGATTGCCCATATCCTTAGAAGGAATAATGTTTTCTCATCGTTCAAACCTCTGAGGACCATCAGAAATTCTCTTTGTTCGGTGAAGGACATGAAAGGAGTTTACCTTGTTCCATGCTCCTGCGGTATTCCTTATATTGAAGAAACGGGTTAATCAATTAACCAGAGGATCCATGAGCATGCTACAGACATAAGGCACAATCGTTCCCGCTCTTCAACTCTGGCTGAGCATGCGGAGAAATCCAAACACCATGTGTGTATTGAAGATTCCAAAGTCATTGCTAGGGTTAATCATTTTCACCATAGGAAGCTTAGGGAGGTGATTGAAATTGAAAGGCATGCTAGAAATCTCAATAGAGACAATGGTTGGAAATTGAGTAAGAGTTGAATTCTAGCCCTATCCTCATGATCCTAAAGTGTAAAGATCTTTAAAATTTTACCTAATTTGAAATTTTAATATGGTAAAAATTTTGGTTGAAATAACTTTATGATCCATTAAAGGTATATGATAAAAGAACTATTAAATGCATGAGATAATTTTTTTTATCTAAATGCATGAGATAATTGTATTGTAGTTTTTTTTATCTATTTGATTATTTTCATTATTGTTTCCCGCATTAATTTTTTCTATTTTCATTATTATTATTTATTAGAAAGAACATAAACATTATTTAAATTTCTAATTTTTTTATTTTTATGTTGACTAACATTAACTAAAATTTAACTTTAAACACAAAATACAGCTCTGGACATAACAAATACAAATAAATGGTAAATATTTTATTAACAAAGTAACCCCATTACTTTTCACCTTCCTCTATATTTTCTAAACAAATTATGTAAGAATACTTGCACGAGAGATCACCTATGTGTGCAAAAAGCATAAACAAATGTTTTAATAGGTTTAATTTCGTTACCTTAACACAAATATAGAATTTCAGAAAGAAATGAAAAAGAAAACCATAGCAACCTCAACACACAAACTGGACTTTCCGTTTAAATAATGATCTTGTGAACACATTGAACATTATTCAAAGACGGGTTATAAAACGAGCCAACACATAGTGAAACTTCAAGAGCAACAATGCGAAATAATCAAAAGCAAGAAATATGTTTGCAAGTAGTTCACTACCTCAGTAAAAAGTAAATTCAATGTTCCTTCAATATATGTTTGCGAGGAGTTCACTACCTCACTAAAAAGTAAATTCAATGTTCCTTCAATATAAGTGAGCGATGGGAATGAATTGCGAGGGATTCTCTCATGCCACACCGGCCCGGTAGACAAATAACTTTTCCTGAACCCAGCATTACTAACTTTTGAGAGATTTCCTTTGGAATGAGAAGAGCTCCGTTGTCTCCATATAGTAGATTTCAGAATATTTTACTTTTATTTAACTTTTAAGTTCGTCGGGGAGTATTTATTTTAAAGGTAGATGAGGTAACTATTATTGAAGTGTAATTTTATTGTAGGGTTTAGAATTTATCCGTTTACCGAACTTTTACCTAGAATATTTAGATATCTGCAACTAGGTGGATCGCATTGATATACACATACTTGATGCTCTCTGAGATAATGACGTGTCGGCCACTGCCCAACTTAGCCTTTCTTTCTCTCTCTGGTTTGTCTGGAAACTCAAAAGAACCTCCCGTCTATCGATCGAAATAAGTGAATATTGCACGAATGCACACTATTCTTCAATGTGGTGGGTGGTGAACATTCCACGAATTCACGCTATTCTTCGATGTTGCGGGTGTTGATGTAGATTTGAATATCACATTGTTAGGTTAATGGCCAAATAAATAAACATAGCGTGTAATGTTATATCTATTTTTTCATTTCCATTCGAATCTGTTGAACATGACACATTTCTCCTATTATTTAAGTTGAATCAAATACTTTGAAAAAACTACGAAAACTTAAAATTTTTAAATTTTACATTTGAGAAATAATATAAAATTTCCCCACAGAATTTCATGCAATATAGAACGGGAAAAATCTAGGCAAAGATAAGTCTCGTTACACAAATGCAATAAAATTTCTGTGCGCAAATGGTTCTTCAAATTCGACACGTTTTCTCGTCACAGCTCATGACGACCGCTGATGCGAACAGGATTGGAATGCGTTACGCGTCCGACCATCGAAATACAATGAGATTCTAGAAGGAGAAATGAGCCCGGAGGACCCGCAGCACTGGAATATATGTGCTAGTAAACTGCTACTGGAATTTGACCGGCTGGATCAGATCTTTTGTCAGTCATAGGGTTCAGATTTGACTACATAGACTCATGTCATTTACTTAGGTGGCTACTGGGAATTTTTTATTTTTTATTTTCTTAATGTGGCTACTGAGAATTTTTTATTTTATTTAATGTTTAAGTATTTATATATATATATATATATATATATATATATATATAATTATTTTATATTTAAAATTAAATTTTAAATAAAGTGTTTAGGAAATGAGGAAAAAGTTATTTGGAATGTGCTGTCTTTTGACGACAGATTTATTTTCAACGTGTGAAGACATCCGAAATTTGAAGCTCAATTTTTTTATCACGCAAGGTTTAAAAAACCACAAAACCTAAAATAGTTAAATTACACCCATACGTATTTTAAGAAATGTCAAGGTTAATGTATGGGTTTTGGAACCTTTGATGTACTACTATGTTATAAATATGTAAATGTGAGGAGTTTAAGTTAGATCGAGGAATAATTTTCAAAATTTGCGAGTAATGGTAACATAATTTATTTAGGTAAATTTGGTTTTTATATATCTTTTAAAATTAAATTATTGTTATATTTTAACAATTTTTATTTTCATAACAATTTTTTGATATTTTGATTCCGACTAAGTTTTTTCATTATTTTTTTAATTCAAGAGAAGCTAAATTCCATCGCAATATTTTTAACAATATTGATTTAGTAAACGCCTCTACACAATTTTCATGAGTGTGGACTTCTTTAAGATTTATACCTCCATTAATGACTTGTTTTACAAAATGATACTTTATATCAATATGCTTAGTATTACTATGATAAGTTGGATTTGTAGCAACATATAGCAGTTTGACTATTGTAGAATACAATTATGTTGTTTTCCATTCTTCCAAATTCATCTAGAAGATCCTTCAACCAAATTGCCTTTTTGCAAGCATGTGGGACAATTGTATACTCTACCTCTATGTAAAGTAGTTGTTTCATGTAGCTTTGACACCCAATTAATAGCTCCCCCTACGAGAGTAAAGACATAACCTAAAGTAGACCTCATCCTATCCAAATCATCGGAAATAAAAGAATGAAGATAGCTACAAACGTAATCATTATGACCTTTAAAGGTGATGCAATAATCACTGATGTCTCTAAGATACCGAAGCACCAATTTCACTACATTCTAATGTTGTTTTTCCTTGAATTAACATGTACCTACATCAAACTTCCTACTACATTAGCATAAGGTACACGAGACATATAATTATCTTCTTCATTACTACTAAGACATAAGCATGAAGGAAACTTAAAATGGGAAGCCAAAGGGAGATTGATAGGTTTCATATTATTCATTATGAATCTAAAACTACTTTTTCAACATACTTCTATTGTGAAATCTTGAGCCAACATTTTTTTTGTTTCCATGTATTTCAATGTCAAAAGGTTCCAACCATATAAGCCTTCAATTTGTTGATTTCATCCATTCTTTTGATTGCTACAAGAATATCATCAACAGATAACACTAAGATAATAAATATGCCATTTAAATTCTAAAATAGACACAATGGTCATACTCACTTTTGGTATTGTTTTGATTCATCGTGAAATAATCAAATTTCTTGGACCATTTCCTAAGTGACTATTTTAGGCCATGCAAGGATTCGTTGAGGTTGCGAATCAATCTTCTTTTCTGATGTTGCACAAAAAGCCTTCCATTTATTCTATGTATATCTCATTGTTGTCCAAATCTCCATGTAGAAACATTTTTTCCTCATTTAATTGTTCTATCTTCAAATAAAGCAAAGTAACTAGTATCAACACAATATAAACAAGTACAAGCTTAACAACGAAAAATTTTCATGTATATATATATATATATATATATATATATATATATATATATATATATATATATATATATATATATATACTTTCCATTTGAGAATAACCTTTTGCAGCCAACCTAGTTGTATACCTTTCAACATTGCCATCAAATCATTTCTTTATTTTGTAGACTCAGTTACATCCAATAACCTTTCTATCTTTAGGAAGTTTTGTTAGGTCCCAATTTTTGTTCTTTTCTAAGGCATGCATTTCTTCTTTCATTACCACCTTCCATTTCATACCATTGATATCATCTATTGGTTTTTAATAACAAGAAGGTTCATTATTATCAATAATCAAGGAAACAGATAAAGTAAAATGAATGTAATTTTTGGATGATTTCTCTTTGATGTAGATATTCTCTACATTGGCTATGGAATTTCAACATTTTCCTAAATGTCTTCAACATATACAACTTCTTTGTCATCAAAAGCTTCATCTTGCTTCCTTGTTTCTGTAGATGGTTGGGTTTCCAATTGAATTTTTTTTATTTAATGGTATTGGTTTTTACACTTGTTCTTGTTTCAAAACATCTTCTACACTATGCAACTTAATTAGAAGAGATTCATCAAATATCAAATATTTGCTAATGATGATCATATGATAAGAAGGATCCCAAAATCTATATCCATTAGCAACATCATCATACCTAAAAAGGATATATTTCTTCGATCTAGAGTCTAATTTAGAATACCTATTCTTAGGAGTAAGAGTGTAAGCTTCACATTCAAAAAGATTTAGATTTAAGTAATCGCATGGATGATGCATCCAAACCTCTTCAGGGATTTTACAATTTATTGTAACCAATGGCAATAAATTTACCAGATAACATGTAGTAGTGACTACTTCCTCCCAAAACTCTTATTGCAAACTGGCATTACTAAGCAAGTTTCTTTCTCTTTATAGATGACTCTTGTTTGTGCATTCTAATATGCCATTTTGTTAGGGAGTATAGCTAGTGGTTTTTTGTCTTATGATGCTAGCTTCTTTGCAATATTTTTTGAACTCTAAAGAAGCGAACTCACCTCTATTATCCATTCATGAAAATTTAATTATTTTCTTGTTTTGTGTTTCTACCATTAATCTAAATTGTTTAAATGTATTAAACATGTCATATTTTCTTTTTAAAAAATAAACCCACACTTTTTAGAGAAATCATTATAAATTTTAAAAAATATGATGATCCTTATGAAGAAATAGCAGGGGTTGGTGCCCAAATATTACAATGAATATGGTCAAGAATTCCTTTACTAACACGAGTTTCTTCTTTAAATTTCTACATACACTAATTTTCAAATATACAATTTAAAAAAAAAATTAGAGTCAGAGATTTCAATATTGTATGTAATTGATAATTCATCAGTACTTATTGATCTGTTGTTGAATGTTAGTTTTGTTGTGGCAATTTCAACTTCATATCAATTTGGTATCAGAGCAAACATTACTTGCTTGATTTCTTGAGTTTTGTGCAAGCAGGGTTTTAATAGTTGGAAATTTGGGATGCTTACAAGGTTAAAGTTGCAGACAGGAGAAGGAAACTATTAGTTTCAAATCTTGGTGTAATGCCCAGAAGAAGGAGAGACACAAGCCCACAATCTCGACCCAAACTTTCAATCCCAGCTGCACTTGAACTGCCTCAAGTTTTACCTTCAGTTGAGATTGAGGAGGTACAAGCAGTACCAGAAGTTGATCTTGAATCCAAAGCCATCATGTCTAGAGCAAGAGAGACTAAAGGTCTTTCAAAAGAGGAAGCATTCAAGAAATATTTATATGATTTAACTGACATGGTTAGAGTCCTTTATGAAGAGAGGAATACTAGAATGGCTAGAGAGAGTTCTAAGTCCCCACATGAAGATGGAAGATCAGAATATAAAAAAGATTAAAAGAAGGATTCAAAGGGTAATGGAGGAAAGCCTCTTCCATCTCCACCATCTTCATCATCTTCCTCATCATCTTCATCATCGTCATCATCACAAACAACATTATCTTCCACTTCCACCACAAAAAATTATCATGCTCATTCACAAACCCCAAAAGGAAAAACTCCCTTACTCAAATTGGACATTAAGTTTGAACTTCCCATGTACAATGGTGAGATAAATGCATAGAAGTTAGACAATTGGATTTGATAATTGGAGGTTTATCACAGAATTCAGAACCTTTAAGAAAATGACATAAAAATCCAGTTGGCTTCATTGATGCTAGAAGGAGAATCACTAGATTGGTAGGAAGCAAAGACTCAAGAGGAAATGTGAATTCATGGTAAGATATCCATTTCTTGGGTTAAGTTTGTTTCTTCAATTAAAATACAATTTTATCCTTTAGCCTATATGCAAAAAGCCATTATGAGTTGGAAAAATTTTAGGCAACTCAAGGGCCAAACAGTTCAAGAATATACCCAGGAGTTTAGTAAAAGGGCTTTATTGTTAGGAGTAAACTTGAATTCCAAAGATACACTATTGAAATACATTGGGGGTTTACATTCCTACTTAAAACACACTATCCTTATGCTCAATCCAAGAAATTTAGATGAGGTATGTGTGCAAGCCAGACACCTTGAAGCAAGAGGAAAGAACATTCAGGAAGAGTGTAGTAAGAAGAAGAAATTCAAGGGTAAGGAGAAAGAGAAGTGTGGAAAATGGAAAGGAAAGAAGAATGCGAGTTTAAAGAAAGAAGGGGAGAAAATTACATGCAAACATTGTTCCAAAGGGAGGCATGATGAAGCCCACTATTGGAAATTATATCCCGAACTAAGGCCTAAGAAACCAAAAAATAAGGGGAAACAAAAGAAGATCGCTACCACACAACATGATCTTGGATCTAATTCTATTGATGAGACCAAGACTTCAGTCATGGTCATAAAGGGAAAAGAAGCTATAGCAAGCATTAGTTCCTCACATAGTCAAAACAACACTCCAAATGAAGAATCAAGGATAGATTTGTACCATGTAAGGGTAATCTCAAATCATACAAATATTGATGCATTATTTGATAGTGGGTCACAATCGAACTTAATTTCAGAAGACTTGGTCAAAAATCTTAACCTTGAAATTGTACCTCATCATAAGCTATACCATTTGTGTTGGATAGTCAATAATACAAATTTACATGTTACAAGGAAATGCATATTGGGGTTTTCCATTACTGAAAAATTCATTGATGAAGTTGAGTTAGATGTAGTTCCACTTGAGATCTCAGGAATTATTTTGGGAAGCCCATATTGTATGATAGGAAAGTGGTATTTTATTGCCATGAGAACAAATATTGATTGCTCAAGGATGGAGTGGAGTATATTTTGAGAGCCCATCGCAAAAAGTTAAACATTTCTTTGGTTAATGCAGGGCAGATGAAGAGACTAGTAAATGCAAGTAAAATTTTTGTGCTTCTCATTATCAAGAAAAATAATGATATAGATTATGAATCTTTTGAAGGTTTTGATGATAAGTTAAAATCAGATTTGTTTGATATGGGAATCAAGCATGGAGAGATGTTTCAAGAACCAAAGGGGTTACCTCCCAAGAGGGGAATTCAACATGAGATACAACTGCAGTAGGATGTTCCTATTCCAAACATTGGCATGTATCACATGTCGATCATGGAGAGTATGGAAATCAAGAAGAAAATTCATGAATTGTTGAACAACAGTATCATATCCCCATCTACTTCTCCATGTGGTTCACCAGTTGTCTTGGTGCCAAAAAGGAAAAGAATTGGCGCATGTGTGTGGATTTTCATGCACTGAATAAGATAACAGTAAAGAATCGTTATCCACTCCCAAGAATTGATGATTTTCTTGATTAGTTGAGGTATGCAAAGTATTTCATTAAGTTATACTTACGAAGTGTTTATCATCAAGTTAGAATAGCTGAAGAGGACATTTGGAAAATTTCATTTAAAACTAAATAAGGATTGTTTGAGTGGCTTGTTATGCCTTTCGGCCGTACAAATGCTCCAACTACTTTCATGAGAGTTATGAATGATGTATTGAGACCATTTCTAGATGATTTTTTCATTTTTTACTTAGATGATATTCTCATATTTAGCAAATACAGAGATGAACATGTCATCCATGTGAACAAAGTACTTTATGTCTTAAGAAAAGAATAGTTATTTTTAAAGATGTCAAAGTGTGAATTTGGCAAGACTTCTTTAGTGTATTTGGGACATATTGTTGGAGGAGGTGAGCTGAAGATAGACCCCTCTAAGTTTGATGTCATTGTGAATTGGCCCAAGCCCAACATAGTTATAGAGGTAAGAAGCTTTCTAGGGGAAGCATAATATTGGAGGAAATTTATTGCTAATTTTTCTTCCATTGCAGCTCCACTACATGCATTAACTAGTGTATCTCAATGGATTTTGTAGGAAGTCTTCCATTGTCAAGGAAAGGTCATGACTACTTTTATGTAGTTTTAGAGAGGTTCAAAAATATGTGTATTCTAACACCATGTAAAAATAAAATTACAGCTAAACAAACAGCTCATGTTTTCTTTTAAAATATTTGGGTTCATTTTGGTCTTCCTACTTCCAATGTAAGTGATTGAGATTCTTGATTTGTTGGGAATTTTTGGTCAAATTTGAGGGACATGATGGACACTAAGTTGAAGAAGAGTAAAAACTTTCATCCACACATGGATGGACACACCGAAGTGGTCAACAAGACAGTCATTCATCTTCTTAGAGGATATTGCAGCAAACATCCCAAGTTGTGGTATGAATAGTAGCATTACATACAACATGCATACAACAAGGAAAAACATTCTTCCACAAACACATCACCATTTGAGGAATGTTTTGGGTAATTTCAAAGATCAACATTAGATTTCATCTTTGATAAAGATGTCGCTATTGATGGTCATAGCGACATCGATAAGGCAAGGAAGTTCATTGAGAAAAATCAGTTGATACATCACATAGTGCAAGAACAACTTGAAAAGAGTTAAAGTAGCTACAAGGCAAGGCATGACAAACATCGTGTCGATCATAAATTTCAAGTTGGAGACAAAGTTTGGTTATATATTAGCAAAGACAGACTTCAAGGGGAAGGTAAAAAGTTGAAGCGAATACGTTATGGTCCTTTTAAAATTCTAGAAAAGATTGGTAACAATGAATTTAAGCTAGATCTGCGTCCTTATATGGAAATGTACTTTGTTGTTAATGTCGAGAATTTGAGATTGTTTGAGCCTCCTTTGATTGATGATCAAGGAGAGCATGTTCAGTTTCCATCAATAGATGATTTCTCACTAGAATATCTTGATGAACTACAACACGATCTCATACTTGATAGAAGAACTAGAGCTTCAAAGAGACGGAATGTCGAATACTTTCGAGTGGGACTCAAGGGACAAAAACCTTCTAAGGCCAAATGGATCCAAATTGAGAAGGTGAGGGAGTTTTACCCTCACATACTGAACAATTGAGAGTATCTTTTGGTGTCCAAAAGCGTTCCAGTGGGGAGGAATGACCAAGTTATTAGTATTTAGCTAAAAAATAAAAGTGCCTAGAATTGCTCAAAACCTGAATGACCGCATCTGTTTCAACAATATGATCCCAATGCAACTCGTTTGACTCAAAACAAATCTCGTATGAGAAAGATATTGTGTTCTATCCACTTTGCCAAACAGAGGAATTTTGAAAGAAAAAATTACAGTCACTACACAGTCAATTGTTTGTACTGCTGATGTGCAGGTGACTATGTAGGTCAAAGGTTTGGTCAACTGCCAGTGAGATCATGCCAAGTGGCGCATTTTGGTTGGTCTACAATTTGATGAGTTGGCTTGACTTCATTGGACATGGGAGGACCAATGAGAAGGAGACATGTGGCAAGACTAGTGGCCGCCACGTGTCCCGCCCCTATGGCCTATAAGTATTGGCACACAATGACAAAATTGTGTTGGCAAGTCGGCGAAGTCGAACCCACAACCTTGCCCACACAAATCCAACATAATACCGTTATGTTGTGCCATTAATTCTTAACATAAAATGGTCATAGTTTGTATTTCAAGTCTTAAACTATGGCGGTTGGGGGAGGAGAGTGCCAGACCCCTCCGCATGTCACCACTACACCAAAAACTGGAGGCCAATGGTTAGCACTAACCACACAATTTATGCGCTAACTACATATTAACATAATTAATACATGTTTATCCATTAATTAAACTGTATTTAACTTGGTGGATCTTTTGGTGGGTTTGATAAATTCGGCCTTTCTCCAAATTTGGCGGGATTAACTGGATTTTCTCCAGTTTTGGTGGAGTTTTCCTATGGGAAACTGAAGAGGCCATAACTTTTGCAATTTTTGACCAATTTGGGCTCAGAAAGAGTCATTGCTAGATAATTTTGATGTTTCGAGCACATTGAAGTAGGTTTTAGGAGCAGTAGAGAATTGTAAACAACATTATTATTTTTTTTCCATTTTGAGCTAATACAGAGGCCCAAGCCATGGAAGCTAGACCAAGGACATGTAGCCCAGGAGGGGTGAACTCCTTTATCAAAACATTGTGTTAAGTGTTCATTTTGATGGTTTTCAATATATTTATCTGTTGTTGTTTAGCACTTTATTACAAGCTATTTTGCTCATTAATTTGACAGAAAACTTGACAAATTTACCTGTTACATTCACAAACACCATAAGGAAACCTATGCACATGAAGCAAATGATGAGCAATTATTTTAAATTTTGAAGTTGAAATTAGCACAAAAAAACTAACATTCAACAACATATCACTTATAGTCCTCTCTTGCTCATATGACCCAATCATTGATACCATAAAGGAGTGGATTTAGTTGCCTCCTTAAATGCCACTACTAATTCATTGATTTGAGTTATTCCTTCCAGTTTGTAAAGGTTTCCTATCTTACCAGACTTTGTGACCACTAAAACACACATTGAAACTTCAATGCTCCATTTTGACCTGTAAACTTATGACCTTTAGAATCTAAATCTCTCAAACAAATGAAAATATTATTTAGTCCAAGCACATGTCTAACATCTATTAATGTTCTTATAATACCACCAAACATTTTAATTTTAACACGCCCCACTCCAACAGTGTTACAAGAAATGTTATTTCTCATAAGTACATTCCACCATCAACTTTTTCATATGAATAAAATCAATTTTTGTGTGGACACATATGATGAAAAGTGTTGGAATCCAACAACCAATCTTCATAGAATTGAGGAACATTACTAATCGAAAAAAAAATCATTAATCATCCCTAAGCTTCATTCAATTGGGTTTTCCTCCATTTTGGAGTTATCTTTCGATTCTTGTCTTTTCTAGGAATCCTTCTTGATATGCCCAGTGTTGTTGCAATACCAAAATATGAGTTTAGTTTTTTCCTTTCAACTTTGATATCAATGTACCTCTTTATTTTTCTCCTCTTTCATTGGATTAACCTCTAGCCATGATTTATTCTAGTGAGTAGGTCTTAATAATTGATTTGTTCCTCATTTTTGTAGACAAAAACGCTCCAACAACAACATCAAATTCAACAGTTTTAGTTGTACTATAGCTAATGTAAGTTACAAAATGATCACATGATTAAGAAAATGAACACAACGTTGTAGTTACCTTATCTTCACCATCGATTTTAACATCTATATAATTTATTGAAAAGAAAATAATAGTATTAAAAACATTCAAGTGATCTCCAATTCATGTAGTTTCTTTCATTTTCAGACTATATAGCTTAATCTTCAGTAGATCTAATTCATCAAGGGATTTTTCATATAAATGTCGTCTAATTTCGTTTACGAGATTGTTTTTGCTACTACTCTAATGATGTTAAACAAGAGATCATCATTTACAAATAATTGAATTGTATTGAGGGTGTTGGAATCTATTTCCTTCCACTCTTCATCAATCATCATTTCAGGTTTACTCCTCTTCCCCCCTAATGTTTTTTGCAACCCATGATGTACTTACAAATACCTCATTTTAAATTTCCATAATACAAAGTTGTTTTTTCCATTAATATTTTAAACTTTGAATTTAGTATTGGTCATTTTTCCATTATCTACACACAAATTTCCCTCTAATGTTTTTTAATACCAATGAAAAAAATATATGTTCACATACTAAAAAAAAACATACTTCTCAAACCTATTTTCAAATTTGGTTTCTTTTGAAAGTTTATGTATATCATTCAAATAGATCCCTCAAAAAACCATATATACATTCTTGACCAAAAATTCTAATTCCACCAAACTTAAAACTTTATATATATTCTTACAATTGAATTTAAAAAATACCATATTTTACTCTGTGAGCCACTCCTCAAACAAGCCTAGCTTTGACTAGAGTTGGTTGTAGTATATGTTTGACTAATAGACTAACATTTAATTCTCAATCTGGGTTCTGTGGAATTCGAGGCGCAACACTGGAAATTCCAAAGAAATACTTTAGGAACCTACAAGTCAAAACAATAATTTGTCTAGAAACTACTCACACCTTGAGAACTTGCATTAGCCAATTCCTTGTTCTAATCTTGCACTCAAATAACATTAATTAGAAACAAACCCCAACTATTGCAAACACTGATCTTGAAAATCACAAACATTTGAAAGTAAGCCCTGATTATTGATCAATTGAAAACAAGCCCTACCTATTGACAATTTAAAGAGCAAACCCTAATTATTGAATTACAAAGCCTAACTACTAACTTAATGGGAATCTGAGAATTAACTCCCTAACTCACTGAGAAAATCAATATAAATATTTATTTCATAAACTATGGAAACGTAGAAATGAAAACCCTAAATGATTCCTATACTTTATCAAGCCCAACAAAATACTCAAGCCAAAGCAATCAGTAAATCCTAGCTAGAAATATTGAATTTTGGTTCCTTCTTCACTAAACTTTGAGCATAAACAATGCAACTAAAGATATAGTTTAAATCTCCCTAAAGTGCAATCATAAAAAACCTAATGAATCAACAATGTGAGTAAACACTATGTGTGTTGGCTATGTGGGGCCTGACCCAGGTTCAGCAGTGAGTTTAGCCAAGAAAATCCTAGTACTACTGGTCCTTTCGATAACAGTTCACGGAGCGTGGACTGAGGTCTCACTCGAAGTAGTATGGGAGGGTATTGGAACCAGGTTTCCACACCTTGGGGATGTCTAATATAGGTGATAGGTAAGTGATTCAACCTTCGCGCTTACTAGATTACGCACACCAGTGGGATCCTTGCATCCTTTGGAACTACCTTCGCGTAGATCCAGCCGCAGTGCGACCAGTATTAATTACCCAAGTCTTCCTTAGTTAGGTTTTGTTTGTTAATTACTTAGAAATTTTTCATACATAAACATACATACAAGTGTGCGCATATAGATAAACAGATACCACTAACGCCGAACATAAAAATATAGATCTACGAAACAGATGCACAATATGTCGAATCAACTTAGCTTTATTAATGATCCTTTTCAAGTTCAGTTCAATACAGACCTAACTCCACCCTGTGCATTTAGCTGTAGGGGTCCGCGCACTCAGCTGCGGACTCTATTAGGCCTTTTTGCACTCAGCTGTAGAGCCTTTACCTACTACTATGACCCAATACCTTCAGATCCACTTCTATCCTCTCACCATGCCTTCGCATCTATCCATTACTTTCCAAAACCTCCTTAGACTATCTTTACACTTAGAGCCTCACTCTATTTATACAATCCCATGGTCCATAGGTTGACACAACTTACATTCAATTACATTTTTTTAGGGCGGACAACCCTATGACTCATCCTAAACTTTCGCACTCCGCGCCCACATTTCGCAGAGTCTTTATATTACGTTGACCAAAAATTGAGCTTTAAGCCCCAAACTCCTTGTTGTGGGGGGATCCGCTGCCCAACAGGCCCCCAACACAATCATCGTGACTCGTCCCAAGTCACTGTGTGGCGATCTTGGCACGAAGCCCTTCCAATTGTTCTTGAGCTGCACGAAGTTCGCAGTGCACTGTTATGCCGTCTGCTAGATTTTCTCTACCCGCTCGGCTGAATACTCATTATCCTGGGAAAATCCCTATTTGAGAGCATGCAATACTTTCATTTGTGTGAGCTTTCCTTCGATGGCAGTGGTGATGAGGAAGGCCTCATCAATCCAAGGCTAGACATGTGCTTTAAGTACTGCCTCTTTTTGGCACACTACATCCACTTGCTCCTTCAATGCCTTCGCCTGTTGTAGCCTCGCAAGTTGTTGAGTCAAGACTACTATCTGCGTCATTCCACACACACTATCATATTGCATTTGAAGCTCCCGCGCCTCTGTTTCCAACTGCTGTATGGTGGGGTCCTCCTGTAAGGCTGTGAGGACCCCGAAGGATTCTTCCAACAAAGTGGTATAGCTCTGCACTGCTTGTTCAATTTCTTCTAGCCCTTTTTGGACATCGCGAGCACATTGTTCTCAAACTTCTGGGGGCGTGGATGACTACGCCTTTAATCGCAGTTCAGCAATATACAAGTTGAGGTCCAGCTGGATCCTCATAGCTTCCTCCTTTGCCTCATGGAATCCACTAGCCAATTTGTGGATCTGCATTCCTATTGGTAGGTCTGTCGCAATTTCCAGCTCTAGGGTGCGGTGACATGCTTCCTCTACGATCTGCTCCAACTGCTAGTTCTGTGCCACCGCTTCATCACGTTGTAGGCTAAGCTACTTGACATTGATTCATTGTTCACTTAGTGTTTTCACTACGCATCCTTCCCTAGCGTGGAGTTCAGTTGTCGCTCCGTCTTACAGCTGGTATAAAATATCCCGCGAAAGGGCAGCTAAGTTTAGGCTAAGTCCCTTGATCTGTCCTACCGCGGCTCTATCCTCCATGTTGTCTACTGTTAGTGCTCCTTCCGATAATGTAATGGTGTTGGCCATTTTGGCTCGCAAAAACTGCTCTGTTGCCAAAGTACTCGTGGCACCATAGGTGACTATCGTTCCTTTGTGTGGGGGACACACCTGAAGTCCCTGCAGTTGCGCCCTGAGGGCCCCCAACACATTCTGCTACTCCATCATTGCTTCTTGGAGCACTTCCCTGGGGACCTCGTGAACTATGTCGCTGATGTCGTATAGGTCACCCTTTGTTAGTGTAATAGGTTCCCCATCTAGCTTGAAAGCTTTGGTCTTCTTCTATGGCCGTGTTCGTTCCATACCGCACAACCATTTTAGTGGTGTAGATGTCATGCTTGGGTCCGTGCCTTCTGCCATGTCGTCTGTCCCCTGTCCTATGGTTAGGTTCGGGCCTCCTTCCTCTTATGTCATAATGGCCCTAGCTGCTGCTGCTTTTTTAGCAGCCTTCACTGCCTCATGGGAAGCCCTTACCTCCTCGGTGAACTTCTCGTTTTGCTTTTATTGTGCCAGTAGCTTGGCAGCCTCCTTCTATCTTTGTATCGCTATCTCATTGCATGCTACCAGATTCGGGGTGCGCCATTTAGGTGGACATGTGTTGAGCACCACGAAAACAGCATCATTAATTGCGATGAAAGGGAGTTTGGTCTAGTTCTGCTCCGAATCTTTCCATGCCTTGATATACACATTGTGCATATTTGCCTTAAAGTTTGCAAAGCTCCACAGACTGTCGTACACCATGGGGGATAGGCATGGCCTTTTGTTGATCCACATTAAGACACTTGCCTCCGTGAATATACAGAAGATCTTGGTCTCACGGATTCGCGTGGCATCCTTTGTCGCCTAGAGCGACACGTACTTTGCTGCCTCTAGCAAGTCCTATTCAGGAGGAGGAAACTGACTGTCCTCAGGAAATTTCCTTGCAACCAACAAGATGGATAAGAGCAACCATGCGTAGTGGAAGGTCTTACCCTGCTCCTGGGCCTCGTTGTAGTTCTTCAGAAATTCCTTGCAGAGGAACTGTACCCCCTCTATGCATTGTTCGGCCAACGCGACCATTGCTGGTACCTCGTTGCCGCGACATTTTGTCATCACTTTTCCTGCCAATAGTTAGGTGGCTATGTGCACCCCTTTGTCTTGAATTCTAGTAGTGACGTAGCCCCTCTGCTTTTTCTCCAACTTGTATTTCTTCTTCATGGCCTCTACGAGCACCAAGTCTCCACTTTTGCCAGCTATTTCCGTGGGGTCCCTTCCCATACAGGGAAGCTGAGAAATCCAATGCATAATCTCCGACATGATGGGAATAGGCTCCTCCAACCAAGGGTACCCATCGTGCACTAGGCAAAGCATTTGCCTGATGACAAATATCATGATTGGTGCCCGATGAAAGTGTGGAATCCATAGTAGGTGGAGTAGCCTGGCCTCCTCCACCCTGCACAACCATTTCCATGGTTGTAGCACTATAACTGACCCCTCCTTGCTTTGTTTCATGAGGTGGCTAGTCTCCAAATGTGGGAGCTTTTCACTGTCCGCGAGATCCCAATCTTCAAATTTCATCATGGGCACGCGACCCAGGACTTATCCTGTAGAAATTTTGAATAATTTAACACATATTTAACAGCGATTATCCTGATCATGTACTATTGCGGAATACATACACAATACATAAGCTCCTCTACATTGATCATCAATATAGCAACATCAATAACAATAAAACATCAAGAGCATTCACACATTAACACAGTATGTAACCCGGGGAAAGCATCTCGCTAAAAACCTCACACTATCTGTATATTAATGATTGAGACCATGTAACATTACAAAGTACAATGCTTATCACAAGCAATCCAGTACCAGCTCCACCTGTTACACACAATACAGCTAAGATCTGATCTCCAAATCTATTCCACTGCTTGCCTGCCTCCACTGCTCAATACCTGCTCAAGAATGAATGAGAATGGTCTACCAAACTCGTATTTCACCTCCAAAGAATCACTCACAATGTGTAAGACGTGAGAAAAGCTACAAACTGGGCAAATACATGAGCAAACTCATTGGCATACTCAATCCCTTGATTGTGCAAGATCTGATGCACAACTATAGTCACAACTGATAGCAATCTGATTCTCTAACACCTGTCCCTGCTGAACTGAACATGCACTGACATGAAATTGAGTTAACTGATGTATTCTATAGTTGTATTATGAGTTAATAATTAGTTTAACAACTCATCATTAGTCTATTTGCAGTTAGACTAACTACAACTAGTTTAACCAAGTCAAACTGAACACAACTCCATCAACTCCACCAAACTCAACTGATTGAGTTCTAACTGAAGTCATGCATGAAACAACTCAACTGACTCATAAGAAAAGCGTACTTCCTTCTGACAGCTACATGGACCACATCTGTAGCTCAAACTGAAGTGCTCAAAGAGAATAAGATCAAGTTTATAGTCCAAATATTATTATGAGACAATAATATTTGACTTTTCTATTTTTGACAGCCAGTCTAAAAATAGACTTTGATCACCCACACTGTGGTCACCCACACTTTGGTCACCCACATTTTGGTCACCCACATTGTGATCACTCACACTGTGATCACTCACACTGTGATCACTCACACTGTGATCACTCACACTGTGATCACTCACACTGTGATCAAAAATAGAACTTGCGCCATAATTTGCCTGCAGGCCCACTTAGTGAAGGCGACTCTTTTCACTAAGCTCCATCATCTTGTTGCAATCTCAACATATACCTCAAACAAAATTCCATTTGGGAGGAGTGGGGTTTAGAGTGCATTCTTAACAGCATCCAAATCCTTGGGTACTTTTTCTTTCCCTCTTCGTGGGGGCACATATTTGGGCAGTTTCACTGCAGCGCGCACTGGCTGAATGTCTTCCTCCATTTCTTCATCTAGTTCAATCTCTTCTATGAAGGCTTGGAGATCCTCCTCCTCATCATCTGTCTCAAGATTAACCATCTTGCCCTTGTCTTCCATAAACAGTTCACCAAACCATGGATTTCGCAAAGACATGCGGACTGGTCCCGTTGCCTGTGTATCCATCTTGGGCCTCGGCGTCTGGGGTGATCTCGGAATTTCTGGTGCATCCCCCACCTGCACTGTAGGGCTCTACACAGCTTCCTCGGTGGTACTTTCGACAAAACCCACACCTCTCCTAGTAGTTGTCATCCTATTCGAGTTGTCTGTAGTTGTTCGCAACATTGGAGGCTCAAACACTGCTTGGTGTTCAACACTGTGTGTTCTCTGTAACTGCTCAAATCTTAAACAAATAAGTGTTATCTCATGGCTAGCCTTGGTAGTTTTATAGCGTCTTTCGAATTTGAATTTGACCGTTTCCCCCATTTCTGAGTCATTAATGCATTCTTGGCGGCAGATCATCCCGAATCTACTTCTAACTGTGTATCTTAATTGCCTGCCAGCCGCTCCTTTTTATCTTAAATTAGACATCTTTTCATGAACATTGACACTAATGATCACCTCCCAGCGTACCCATTCAGCAGTGCAACCCCCTTATCGTGTAGCTCCCCTACAAACTCTTTTATAGTCCCGCGCTCTCTTTCAACTACTTGGAGCGCTGAGACTCTACCCCCTACGGATAGTTAGGTGGTCGCACCACCTATGTGAGGCTTCAATTCAATTTTCAACCTAGTCCGCGAGCACTCCTTAATTTCCCTCGTGACAATCATCGTCGCGCATTCTTCCTTATCTGGTGCGCTCCCCCAATTACTTTGTTTGGTAAGGTGTGGTTGTAGCCATGGTAGCAGAGCCACAAATTCTCGATAGAAATCTTCTAATGCATTAGTATCGCCGCTCATATCTTGTCCTGTCATTCTTAGTTTATCTTGTGTGATTTTGGTTTCCAGTTTGTTCATTTCTTCATTCATTAACCTGCTTTTCTTCCTTAGTCATACCCGATCTTTGAGTTCATAAAACTTGAGGTTCCCCCGTCGAATGGCTTCCTAAATCTGCATATGTTCGACCTAGCGCAGCTGCATAATTCCATCGTCCTGGTCCCCGTATATTGTTCCAAATATGTGAGGATTCCTTCCACCCAAAACTATGGTGTCAACTCTGCCCATCATTTTTGGGATCGTCTCCGCGCTCAAATTCTTGTACATGGCCCTAGAGGCCCATCAGACCGCTGGTAAGCGCAAGTCCCAATTAGTTAGTCTCACCTGGTGAACTCTGTTCATGATTCCACATACCTTTTTGAATGCTTTGACATGGAATATTTGTGTTGTGCGTCGCTTTTCCTGCTGCTGCATTTGGTTCTGATTTTCGATCCTTAGTCTAGGGTGTGCTTGCACAGCACACGTTTGCACCCATCCACACAAGTGGGTGTGCAAGCTGCTTCATCCTGCCTACCTGACTCTCGTTTGATGTTGGGGGCTTCCAAACCCTAGGCACATTTGCCTTCTACATTCTCGCCAGTTTACAATAGTCTCTTGATGTGTACTACACCATCTTGTGGGTGTTGCGTGCAGTGCCCGTTCTACCGCACCGTACTGTTGTTGTTCCGGTATTGCGCTTTCAAATTTGTCCAGGAATTCATCCACCATTGTCACTCAAGCATTTGTTGGCAGTTCCATTGCCTCTGTCATTACGCAACACAGTGATCTAATCGTCATGTTGCAATTCAGCGTTGTCACTTCATGCATCCAATTTTGCCAGGGTTCTACTTCTTCGTCTGAATCCGAAGTATAGGAACTGTCACGGTCCCACGAGATTCTCCCATCTACAATCGGATTCACCCAATCCTTGTCTTGCGCCATTATCTAGTAAATACAATCCAACTCATTGTCACTTTCATCATCGTGCATTGGTTTAGTGTAGCATGCTTCTTCAGCCAGGTCTAGCGGGACTACTACGTGTAGTGACTTTTTCTCATATATCATCTTCTGCTTCTTCAGGTTGATGACTCTGTTCATATCAGTGGCCTAGTCTATTCCTAACAACATGGGATAGGGATTGTTGTCATCAACAATCTCTATCACTTCAAATTTTGTCTGTGTGCTCATGCCTTCAATATCAATTGTTACCCCTTACAACCTCCCCATGGGAAAAATATTTTGTTGGTTCGCCAGTCGTAACTGAATAGGGGACCACTGCAATGTGGGCCTACCCATGCATTCCCATGTTTGCTTCGGTAACACATTCGCGTCCGAAACTAGATCTAGGATTACCTCATCCATTTCATACTCACCAATCTACGCAGTCAATCTCATCTCCCTTCCAGTACGCAAGGAATGCTTTCCCAATTTCTAGACTATGCGCAGTTCTCCTGACCTCGTGCACCTACTGATCAGCTCTTGTAGTCCCTTAACTACCTTGTTGTCACGCAGCAGTTTCATGCATGTCTCCAGAAAGGTAGTAAGCATAGAAGAATCTATCCTTGGCTCTGGTTGATCCTTACTACCTGAAGTGGAGGCCTCTATAAATCTCTTCTTAGCTTCCATGAACGTCTCCTTTGTGTGTTCTAAGTGAAACTCAAGTTCCTTTGCAAGAGCGTTACGAACCCATGTATCTTCCTCGAGCTGCTTCCCCTTATCTTCCCCTGTGGTCGCACCGCTTCTGAGCATCATGTTCACATTTGGGTCTTCTTCGCGTGGTTCAGACCTCATCATTTCGATATTCTAAGTCGGAGGAGGCTGGAGTACCCCTTTTTTGTGCATCTGTGTGATCAACGTCAGATAATCTATCATTTCATGATCAAACTGAGCACAGTACGAATAGGATATCCTCATCGGGTTGGTGTAATTGCGGGCATAGTGCCCCGGTCCTCCGCAATTGTAACAAATTAACTGTCCATGGCCCCTTCCTGGTCCCCTTCCTCTTCATCCTTGACCTCACCCCTGAAATCCAGCGCGTTCCATCCCACGGTTGGGTCGAGGGCTCGTGTTTTTGTCTACATCCTATAGGCTGGGGTTCGATCCATCATTAGCTCATAGCTATGACAAGTGCGCTCGTCGTGGCCTACCGACTTGCAGAAATTACAAAACAGCTGTTGGGGAGTCTGTGTATACTTCTACAACAAATCACAATTGTCTGTCGTGTATTTTACTCCTATCTGACAGATAACACACCATAACATGGGTGTCGTACTTGGCCCTGCATGTGCCTCAGGTCTCAATGGCATTGGCCCCCCTCCTGCCAAGTAGTTCGCGAATACTGGACAGTGGTCCTTGTCATGGCCCTAGCCTTTGCATTTTACGCACCATACTTCCTCGCGTGCCTTTAGACACGATTCCCTATCCTGCTTCAAACTTTGCATTTCCAAGCATAGATTTTGTAGTTGCGCATGGATGTGTTGAACTCCCAACCCAGGGTCTTGTATTGCGGTCTCATGCAACCTCAATGCCATTTCCAATGCTTCGGCCTAGGTGGAAAGTCTTTGTTGTGACAACGCCATCCTCAAGGTGTCAAGGATGCCACAAACCATGTGCGATGTTGTGCATTCATGAGCGTCATATTAGCCTCGTGGATCATACTCTTCAGCCGTTGATCTAGATCCTAGGGGGTCTCACTTGAAAGCATCGTGATCTCTTTAAACCTGATGATTGACTGTGTCTCTAATTTCAACCTGCTAAATTCTCTGTTCAATGCATTCTAGATCTCCGCTATCCCCACGTTTGGGTGGTCATTAGAGTGCTTGATATACCATGTCAATGCGCGATCCTGCAGCATGCTCACCAATGTAGCCTTCTTAATGTTGTCATTCATGACCCCTTGCGATTTCCATACTGCTCTTACCACAAACCAGAACTGGTCTGGATCCTCATTCCCTACTCCTCTGAATACGGGTAGCTTGATCGCGCTCACCACGCTGAACTGTGGGGGTGGTGGAGGTGGAGTGGGTGGAGATGGAGGTGAGGGAGGTGAAGCAGGTGGTGGCGTGGGTGGAGGTGGTAACTGCGGAATGCGATGCCTTATCAAACTGACCGCACTTCTTGGAGAGACATGAGCGAGCTCTTCCTCGCTTTCTCGCAAACGTGAAATTAAGGAACTGTTTCCTAATTCCCCACTACCTTTGTAGCTCTTTCCACTCCCTTTCATCCCAAACATTAATGTATTCGCATAACCCGCTTTTCACATAACAGCGTCTTAATCCATGTATTCAAAGATTTAATATACTTACCTCGCAGTCCCTCAAGAAAACATCGTTCTGCTATGTTGTAGCTTATGGTCGTGTCTACCATGAACTTAGTGATGAATCCCCCTATTATCTGGTTGATCCAATAGTCCACAGCTCACGCGATCTTATCTTTTGATGCCTCTAGTCTACGCACTAATTCCGAAGTCCACACTATTGGGTGGTCGAGCATACACCTTCCCTGGCTGTCAGCTAACCTCGTGATCCACTTATATAGTTTAGAAGGAAAGCATGTGAAGAAAATCTTGTGGATTTCCATATACACGTAGCGATCCAACCACCTTTTCTCAAACACTTGCAGAGTTCTATTTTCCTGTGTTGTGAACTCGTGAATATTCTTGTCCAACCACTCTTCAATTTCCTTCTTTGTTGGGTTCCAGTGGCACAACATCAGACATCCCTTAGGCAAATCCCAGTCCTAGCGACAGAACCATTTGTTGGCTATGTGGGGCCCAACCCAGGTTCAGCAGTGAGTTTAGCCAAGCAAATCCTGGTACTACTAGCCCTTTCGGCAATAGTTCACCCGAAGTAGTATGGGAGGGTGCTAGAACTAGGTTTTCGCACCGTGGGGATGTGTGATATGGGCGATAGGTACACGATTCAACCTTCGCACTTACTAGATTACGTGCACCTCGCACAAATCGAGCCGCAGTGTGACCAGTATTAATTACCCAAGTCTTCCTTAGTTAGGTTCTGTTCGTTAATTACTTAGAAAGTTTTCATACATAAACATACATACAAGTGCGCGCATATAGATAAACAGATACCATTAACGTTGAACATCAAAATATAGATCTATGAAACAGATGCACAATATGCCAAATCAACTTAGCTTTATTAATGATCCTTTTCAAGTTCAGTTCAATACAGACCCGACTCTGCCCTGCGCACTCAGCTACAGGGGTCCGTGCACTCAGCTGCGGACTCTACTAGGCCTCTACGCACTCAACTGCAGAGCCTTTACCTACTACTACGATCCAATACCTTCACATCCACTTCTATCCTCTCACCATGCCTTCGCATCTATCTATTACTTTCCAAAACCTCCTCAAACTATCTTTACACTTAGAGCCTCGCTCTATTTATGCAATCCTATGGTTCCAGACCATGGGCAGGATGACACAACTTACATTCAATTACAGTATTTTGGGGTGGACAACCCTATGACTCATCCTAAACTTTCGCGCTCCATGCCCGCATTTTGCGGAGTCTTTACATTACGTTGACCAAAACTCGAGCTTTAAGCCCCAAAATCCTTGCTGTGGGGGGATCCGCTGCCCAACAATGTGTAAGAAGAAGGAATAACCACTCTCCGTCCTAAAAATATCACATCCACTCTCTAAAAAATGTCATGTCTTCCAAATCAAATCTTAATGTTGGAAAAGTTGAATTACTAATGCTGGTGCAAGAAAGACAACTTGGAGCAAAAAAACACTTTTTATTCTTAAAATTACAAGCCAATGTCATGCAAATAATTATCCAAAACAAAGTTACAGGTATATGGTTTAAATGATCAAAACGTCCTTCATCCAATATTCTTTTCGAAAATCACTATTCATCAAATATTGTAAGTGCATAAGTTTAAGGAATTGTTCCTATGATTACAAGTGCAAGATCTTTAAATCAAATCAACATAAAAAACATGAAAAATTGATAAACCAAATAGTCACAATAATAAATTATGTGGACTCTCTTATCACAATAATAGAAAGTGAATAAAATATTGACTCTGGCATTTCATTTAAAATCTAATCTCAACTGTTGGTTCCAAGTCACGCCTTAACTTTGCACTAGGGTTTTGTTTTTTTAATCAAGTCTGAGTCTAATAGATGAAAATAACATCATTGTGCTTTTCAAGACTTGTTAACATGCAAAACAATATGATATAATTCAAGATCCTTATCTAAGTATAAGCTCATATCTAGCACACTTATGACTGAAAATTCACATATCTGGATATGAAAAAAACACAAGTTAAAGAGTTATACGAATGGTAGAAAAATAGAGTATAAATATCACGCACACAAAATCATGAAACCTTGAAAAGAAATCACAATAGTTGACGCACCAAGAGATAAAATATTCAATCCACTAATAGATAAATAAATTACTCAAATAAAAATACTAAAAAGAGAGGTGTTGATTTAGTTGGTGGGCCCAACCAATCCAACTCACACCCTCGTCAAACTAATTAAATTACAGAGTCAATATGAACATCAATTACACTGTAAAATAAGGAAAGAACCTGACATGAATTTATTAAAAAGTTGTGCAGTCCTTTTACATTGTGCAATAAAAGCTCAAAATCCTATTCAATTAGAGGGTGTGACCCCCAAAAATTAATTCAACAGCGTGAGAGTGTGGGAAATCAAATTGTTAGCTAGGTTTGGAGCCATAACTTTGTTGATATAAGTTTTTATGTTACAAATTGAATATAAAATAAAATAAATGATGATACAAATATTTTCCCATTGATGTATATTAGGTGTAGCCATATTCCAAATAAATAATTTGAAATCTAGTGCATGAGGAACTGAAAAATTTGCATTTTCTTCAAATCTGGAAATGATTTTAGAAATATGGAAAATTTTGTTTTTTTAACAAGTCGCCCTGAAATAAAGTTTTGTATATCCCATACCATGAAGGTTTTTGGAAAATGACCCACACTCTACTGAATTTTCTATAGGGATAGCAAAACCCATGTTCCAAAATTTTGAGATTTGCCTTCGTATGTATGCAAATCGAGGAGGAAGTTGGCTATTTGAAAAATGCTATAAATTTGGGCTGAAACATTAATTATTTTATAGAAATCCAACTGTATGCCTTGATAATGTTTTGACTCATGTGGGAGCATGAGAACATCACTATGGACACAAACCATGTTCCAATTTTCTTCAAAAACGGTGCCAATATATTGGACCCCAAATGAGTGTAAGAATTGTACCATTGGTGCATGAATTGCATAACTCACATTAGTGATTCAAAAAAATCATAAAATTTGGAAATTATACATAAATGAAGATATTTTGATTAAAACAGGGGGGAAATAAGGTATCATGGGAAAAAAGATGTATTAAATATGTTAATTTTGGGACCTGACAATCACATAGCATTGACCGTGGTTTCTTTATTTAGAAGCATATAGGCTTTGACTCTCTATATAGGCTTTGGTTCTCTTCCTAACAAAGAAACAACTTACCAACTTCAGATTTTCCTCAAGCACCATGTTTCTCTCATGAATGGAACCTCTCCCATGAGCCCACTCCACTTCATTTGCAGCTAGGGTTTTCAATGGACTAGACTTCATGCGGCACTTTCCTCACACACTGTGTTACCAGAATTGGGGTCTACGACTCTCTTCCACTTGATGGTTGCTTCCACCCATAATGGCATTCACTTTTCTCAAATAGGTCCTTTTGTAAGATTACGACTCTTTTCCACCCACATGCAACAACAATCTACAATTCTCTTTGTTAGGGTCCCACCCTAACCCCCTTATTTATGTCATGGGATCACGTCATAGTCAAGAGTCAATAAAGCCCATATTAATATTTGTAAGTGGTTAACCCGCAATTAATGACGGGACCACAGTTAGTTGCAAATGGGCGGTAGTATTAGATAGATGGTATTAATAAAACCCACGGTATTGGCCCGTGGTATTGCATGTATAAGTCATATATAAAGGATAGAGACTCCCTGCGAGGTGTATCGTGTCTTGTTTTTGTAATCGAGCTCTGCTCTATTGGAGGTTTCCCACTCGAAGAGGCCTGTGAACATTTCTTTCTGAATAATAAAATCATTGCTATTCTGTGTTCTGGGTATCTTTTCTTCGCATATTCTATGTTCTGGGTATCTTTTCTTCGCATATTCTGTGTTTGGGTATTACTTTGCAGGTTAAGAGCATAACAAGTGGTATCAGAGCACTTTCCAGGGCTCGGTGGGATCTCCAATTTTTAGCAAAAATTTTTTTGGCTAGAGACGTGTTCCGACGTCTTTAAACCACGGGATCTGTCATTAAGCGCATAAACCTGCGGATTTGGGGAGGCATGCACGCAGGAAATACAAGAGGTGGTCACGTCTGTTGGACTCCCTTGTAACCCCTGTGGGTACCCCTTCGAGTAGTAGCGCATTAGACAGAACCGCGCATGGACTGTCTTCCACGTACCCTCTGGGTATATAGGAAGCCCCCTAGCTCCCTTGAAACCTCGGCATAGATAAACCTTCGGCCGTCTTGTGGCTATAGTACACCGAGAACAGCACTCGGAGAGATTACTCGCCCGTACAATAGGGTAGTCGGGTTGTACGGCTAAGGGTAAGGTCAATCCTCCTTAGTTAGAGCCCTGAAACATTGGGCCGAGTACTACTGTCAGACCCTTATGTATATTGCGATCTGTAGCACCTGACACTCCTCAAGACCATAGTTCCCTTTCTATCGGGGGATCACACATCATCTATTCCAGATCAGCAAGTGCAGCAGCAGCAGACATCAGTCCCGCAGCTCCATCAGATCAGCAACAACAGTTGTCCCACCATTCAGATCTCTCAGATCCACCAGATCAGAGTAGTTGTGAAGGGTTCCTGTACCTGGATATAATTTTCGCAGGACTTTTGGCGGCATTGACATTTTGAGGATTTGGCGACTGCAGTATTGATTAGGAAGGAGTAAAACTCCGTTAGGAGTTTTCCAAAAAAAAAAAAAAAAAGTCTGAGATCTTCCGGGCGCTTATTGGTGACCTAGCCCATCAGAATCAGGACGACGAGCTGAGCAAGGTGGTACCATTCAATTTCTTAGTAAAAATTTTTAGGCGGTCCCAATTTTTCATCAGGTTGGTGTATGGTAGAAACTCGCGCTCAAGCGATGGCCAATGAAAGGATGGACAAAATTGAAGACCAGGTGAACTCCATCCAATTTTCGGTGAACGAAATACAACATGAGATTAAAGGAATAAGTATCCAGATACAGAATGCACTCTTGAAGGGCAAGGAGCCAGCCCACGAGGAGGCGAATAATCACCATGAATACCATGAGGGTGAGTCTAGCCACTCTCCCCACGTCTGGCACACCCATCCACCACCCAGTCAGCGACCTCCCAAGTTGGATATGCATAAATTTGACGGTTCTCACACGTCCGCATGGCTAGCACAAATGGAGCAGTATTTCCAATTGAATCATATCATAGATGAGGGGACTAAGCTTATGGTGGGCACCATGTACTTGGACAATGAAAGATGGCAATAGGGGGAATGGCATCAGCGTTACAATGGACATTTTCAAAATTGGGCCCAATTTGCCAAAGCTCTTCGAAATCGCTTTGAACAGGAAGACTCTTTTTTGGGGCGTCTCACTAAGCTCCGACAGACGGGTACAGTGGATGAATATATTACCGCTTTTGAAGACTTAGCCTTCCGCACTAAGGGTCTCACAGATGAGTTCTACATGGAATGCTTTATCAGTGGTCTGAAAGAAGCCATCAAAGCTCAGGTTCTACTCCACCACCCTCCCACGTGGACAGAAGCTTGCCAGGTAGCTCGTAAGGTGGAACGTGCATTAACAGCCCAATCCAACTGCCTCAACTTCCCCGCTAAAGTTCGTCCCCCACAGGCTCCCAACACGACTCAGACACTTAAGATTCAAAAGGTGTCACCTGCGGAAATGGCCGAAAGAAGGAAGCAAGGACTATGTTACTACTGTGATGAAAAATATTCCCCGGGTCATAAATGCAAGGAGCCCAAGTTTTTTCAAATAGATGCCACTGACTACAGCTCCACCGAGGAAGATCCACCACTTGAGGAACCGGAGGCGATCGAAGAAGATAACCAAAAGGAGATTGTATCTGACGAACCAATTATTTCGCTAAATGCATTGGCAGGCATTTCTTCCCCTCAAACTCTCAAAATCAGGGGTTTTCTTAAACATCGCCCAGTAGTAGTCTTGATTGATAGTGGAAGTACCCATAATATCATCCATCAAAAGATCGTTGAAGCAGCGCATTGTTTTGTCCAGGCAGTTTCTAACTTCCAAGTCCAAATTGCAGATGGGGGCACAATGAAATGTGAAGGCCGCTGTGAAAATGTCAAACTTCAAATGGGGGATTATCAGTTGAAAACCCACATGTTTGCAATACACATGGGGGGTTGCGACATTGTCCTAGGCGCGGAATGGCTCCGCACTCTGGGGCCAATCACAATGGATTTCCAGGAGTTATATATGAGTTTTAAGCAGAACAACTCCACACATACCCTCCGTGGACTACAGGCGGGAGCCCCCTCTATCATCAGCTCGAATAGGATGGAAAAATTGTTAAAAAAGGGCCATCATGGAGTGGTAGCTCAATTTAATGCCATCCAGGTAGTCGAAACCATGTCTCTGCCAATTCATCCTGAGATGCAACAGATTTTAAATAAACATCAGACGGTCTTTGATAAGCCTCATGAGCTTCCACCCTCGCGAGGGGAACATGATCATAGCATCACATTGGTTCCAGGGGCCCAACCCCCAAATGTGCGGCCATACAGATATCCGTTCACCCAAAAGAATGGAATAGAAAAAATCATCAAGGAATTGTTGGAAGCAGGTGTCATTCGTCCCAGCATTAGTCCTTATTCATCCCCAGTGGTCATGGTCCTCAAGAAAGATGGGGAGTGGCGGATGTGTCCCGACTTCAGGGCCCTCAATAAGTTGACAGTCAAAGATAAATTTCCCATCCCGGTGGTTGACGATTTGCTGGATGAACTCAATGGGGCTCAATTCTTCACTAAGTTGGATCTTTGCTCAGGCTACCACCAAATTCGCATGAAGGAAGTCGACATTCCCAAGACGGCTTTCAGAACTTATGAAGGCCATTATGAGTTCCTGGTCATGCCATTTGGTCTCTGTAATGCCCCCTCTACTTTTCAGAGCCTTATGAATCACCTCCTCAAACCATATCTCAGAAAATTTGTCCTTGTCTTCTTCGATGACATCCTCATCTATAGTGGCACTTGGGCGGCACATCTTCAGCATGTAGATCTACTCTTGCAACTACTCCGCCAGCATAAATTATTTGTCAATATGTCTAAGTGTTCGTTTGGCATGGAAGAAGTTGAGTATTTGGGCCACATTTTGGGGCGTGAAGGTGTCAAGGTGGACCCCAAAAAGATCCAGGCAATGCAAGAATGGCCTCAACCTAAGACCTTGAAGAGCTTGAGAGGATTTTTGGGTCTAACAGGCTATTATCGTAAATGTGTCCGCAACTATGGCCGCATAGCAAAGCCCCTCACTCAACTCCTAAAGAAAAATTCCTTCTTCTGGAACGAGGAAGCACAACAGGCATTTACCGCTCTAAAAAACGCCATGTGTTCCACTCCCGTCTTAGCACTACCTGACTTCACCAAATCCTTTGTCATTGAATGTGATGCTTCGGGTACAGGTATTGGAGCGGTCTTAATGCAGGAAGGGCGACCATTGGCCTTCACTAGCCAACAACTCAGTGGGAGGAATCTGGGCCAATCTACCTACGAGAAGGAAATGATGGCCATCTTACATGCAGTCGAGACCTGGCGACCTTACTTATTGGGGCGACGTTTCCAAATCTGCACAGATCATCACAGTCTTAAATATTTTTTGGAGCAACGCCTATCCTCCGCACAACAAAATAAATGGTTAGCCAAAATGCTGGGATATGATTATGAGATCATTTACAAGAAAGGGAAAGACAACAGTGTAGCAGATGCATTGTCGCGCCAATTTGAGGAGGAAAGTACTCTGCTCGCAATTTCCCTCCCCATTCCAGACTGGATTGAAGAGGCTCGCAGGGAATGGTTTTCACACACAGGGCTCTCCCAACTCATTTCTCAATTGCAGGTAGATCCTAATTCCCGCAAGGGCTACTCGTGGCAGAATGATATTCTTCGCTACAAGGACAGAGTCGTAATATCACCAACATCTACCCTCAAAAGTCATCTTTTGCCAGAATTGCACTCATCTCCCATTGCAGGACATTCAGGCTTTCAGAAGACGTATGCTCGCACCAGAAGATCATTCTTTTGGACAGGCATGAAAAAGGATGTCCTTACTTTCGTAGCCGAATGTGATGTCTGTCAACTCCACAAAGGGGAAACCGTCAACACACCAGGCACCTTACAACCATTGCCCATTCCGGCCTCAATTTGGACGGAGGTTTCTATGGATTTCATTACAGGTCTTCCAAAGTCAGGGAACAAGTCAGTCGTCATGGTGGTTGTGGATCGACTGTCGAAGTATGCTCATTTCTGCGCCCTACCCCACCCGTTTACACCTACCTTGGTTGCTCAAACTTTCATGGATCAGATCTTCAAATTACATGGCATGCCCACTTCTATAGTGTCCGACCGCGACCCGATCTTCACCAGCAATTTTTGGCAGGAACTCTTCAGAATACAAGGCACTCAACTCAAACTCAGTACTTCATATCATCCGCAAATAGATGGTCAAACCGAAGCCATCAACAAATGTCTAGAAACCTACCTTAGGTGTTTCACTTCAGAAAAGCAACACCTTTGGGCACAGTGGTTACCTCTGGCTGAATGGTATAACACCAACTATCATGCCACCACCAAAATGACTCCCTATGAAGCAGTCTATGGTCAACGTCCGCCTTCCCCTACTTCTTATCTCAAGGGATGCTCCAAAGTACAAGCAGTGGATCAACTCCTACAACACTGCGCAACCATGCTCGCCCATCTTCGCGAGAATCTTCATCAAGCTCAGAACCGCATGAAGCAACAGGCCGACCAACATCGCTCAGAGCACCAATTTCAAGAAGGGGATCAGGTCTTTTTGAGGCTGCAACCATATAATCAAACATCACTCAAAGATAAGGGTTGTCAAAAGCTCGCTCCAAAATTCTATGGACCATACCAAGTACTTCAGCGCATTGGAGAAGTGGCTTACAAGTTGGCTTTGCCCCCTACGGCAAAAATCCATCCAGTTTTCCATGTATCGTGCCTCAAGAAAGTGATTGGGAACAATTGCCGAGTTCAAACCAGTCTACCTGAATTAGACGAAGAAGGGTCAATCTGGCTTCAACCCGAACAGGTTCTAGACACACGAGACAAGCACCTGCGCGGCCGCATGATTAAGGAGGTCCTCGTCAAATGGAAAGACACCTCTCCGGAAGATGCAACTTGGGAACCAGCCACTATTCTTCAGCAGTTTCCGCAGCTTCAGCCTTGAGGACAAGGCTAGTCTTAAGGGGGAGGGCATGTTAGGGTCCCACCCTAACCCCCTTATTTATGTCATGGGATCACGTCATAGTCAAGAGTCAATAAAGCCCATATTAATATTTGTAAGTGGTTAACCCGCAATTAATGACGGGACCACAGTTAGTTGCAAATGGGCGGTAGTATTAGATAGATGGTATTAATAAAACCCACGGTATTGGCCCGTGGTATTGCATGTATAAGTCATATATAAAGGATAGAGACTCCCTGCGAGGTGTATCGTGTCTTGTTTTTGTAATCGAGCTCTGCTCTATTGGAGGTTGCCCCCTCGAAGAGGCCTGTGAACATTTCTCTCTGAATAATAAAATCATTGCTATTTTGTGTTCTGGGTATCTTTTCTTCGCATATTCTATGTTCTGGGTATCTTTTCTTCGCATATTCTGTGTTTGGGTATTACTTTGCAGGTTAAGAGCATAACACTCTTCCACTGGACAAAATACTTTCCCACTCAAAAGGTTTTTTTAGTTACTTCTTACTCAACATTGTGCTTGACATTATGGCCCTGGTAGGCCCTTCTACCTATTCGTGCTCTAAATAATCCTACCTCATCCCTCACCATTATGCAATATTCAACCCATTCTCACTATAAATCATCCTACCTCAACGCTCCCCATTACGTAGTATTCAGATAGAAATTGGGCTCTAATACCACTTGTTCATATTTGAGAGTATGTATATAAGCATTCATGCAAAATAATAATGATAGAAATATCATACACATAAGATTTTACATGGTAAATCATGACAAATTAATGGTAAAATCATGACAATTTGTCATGGAAACATCTATGGACAAGTTTATTTATCATGAGAATATTTTTACAATCAAAATTATTTATCATGGAAGCATCCACGGCAAGCAAAGGATTTTGTTTATCATGAGAATATTTTTACAATCAAGATCATTCTCTCTTCAGTTTCATTTGTTTCATTAGATAAAATAGACTTAGTTACATTGGTTATCCATAATGGAACTTATTGATATAAATTTGACTTTTATAATTTCTTAAACTAAAATTTTGTAATATTCTAACATATTTTCTAACATATATCAAACAAATATTTACTGAGAAAAACATAAATTAAATTTTGTTTCATTATTGCATAACAATATTTGATATCTAGCTGAAAGGGTCTACAAATTGATGTTGAGTATTGTCTTTTGTTAAATAATATTATTTTTTTGGTTATATATTTTATTATGCAAATAAATAGTAAAATATTTTATAAATAAGATAAGTGCATAATATTCAGTTTAGTATTAGGATTTATAATATTAGATTTAATATGTAAAAGGTAACTTGAAATTTAGCTTTAAATATGCAATTGACACCTGTATTGCAGGATAAACATCCTTATGTGATACTGAAAATATACCAGAATCTTATTATTAAGAAAAGTCAAACAATTCACCCCTCTCCTAACCATTAGATCCGAAAATATTTTCGGAATCTGCAATCAATATGAGCTCAGTTTGGTAAGATCTGCAATTGACACCTATTTCAGCATATACATCCTTGTGTGATATTAAAAATATCCCGGAATCAGATTGTCAAGTGAAAGATCAAACAATTTACTACTCCCTTAACCATTAATCTGCCATCGACATAAATTCAGTATCGCAAGATGTACCAGGACTTTCTGATAGGGCAGTGAAAAAGACAATCGAAGCATCCTTCCTGAAAGGATATAACATGTTTAGCTACTCAAAATCTATCTCGTCAAAAACTTCGGATCGAGACGTTGTATGGCGTTGTAATGACTCTTCACCGCGTCACGGAACGCATGTGACCAAGGCGGCCCTGATGACCACGTTCCCGCAGTCAGGATTAGTTAATCTGTGTACGCTTTTGACAATATGCCGACTAGGGGACGTGACGCGTTGGATTCGAAAAGATTCAACGAATTTAGAAGTAACAATTTCCGTATGAGTTTGGTGGTCTTTTACGTGATATGAGTTTCTATAATGTAGAGTTTCAAGTTAGGTGTATAGTGGAAAAATAGGGAGAAAGTTTGTCCAGTGAGTTATAAATCAAAATGTCAAAACATAGTTTTTTACTATGAATTTTGTGATATTTTTCACAAATGTGATATAAATATGCTCACGTTAAACGTTTCCTCACTTCTACATATTTAAAATTTCATGAGAGAACAAGGTATAGGAAAGTTTGTCTGATTATTCCAAAATATCTGATCCGAATTCCTTATAGATCAAAGGTCCTGGTGAAATTCCTGCAACTAAAGAAATTTGGCTACACGATTAAGCAGCTCGAAACGTATCAGAAACGGTTGTAGTAACACACGTGGCGTAAGTATGAATGCGTTCCGATGACTTGCCGCAAATGGAGGAGACTCGGACAATTTTCATATTATTTTATTTTAGAATTGGATCATTGTCTCCCTAAGCCGCCTTGTCCTTTCAAATTGAATCCCCATTGGTTTGAGGACCCTTCAAACAGGAGTAAGGTTAAAGGGGGCTGGATGTTAATTAATCTAAATGTTAAGTCTCTCCAACTCTTCAATTTCAAGGAATTATGAAGAGATATAAGGTAGTCATTATCTCTTGGGCTAAAGGAAAAAGAAAAAATGATACAAAATTTCTAGGGAGGAAATGGTTAATTATATTTTCGATCTTGGCATGGAAAGTTTATTGTCAAACTCACTGAAAAACCATTTTAAATCTTTAGAAGAAAATGAATGGGAGATCCTTCTAGATTGGAAAAAAGAGAGGAGAATGAAATATTGAGCTACTTAGTTATAGAGAGGGAATAAGAATTCAAAATTATTTCACCAATTTCCAACTACCAAAAGGCTGCACCACTTCAATCCAAGATCTAGCAAAGAGAGTTTCAAATAATTTTAAATCCATTCTTAAAGATAATACGAGAGTCATTATAGATCATACCATAAAGATATCTAGTTTCTTTCCTAGATTCATTGATCACGAAGGGAATTACCAACTAATGGCTGAGGTCTCAAAAGAAGAGTTGGTAAAGAGACTTCATAGTTTTCAAAAGGGGATAAGTCCTCGTCTAGATGGACTTCCGACTAAACTCAATTTAAATGCTTTAATTTTCTAAGTGAGGATTTTTTAAAGGTGATTGAATTCTACAAGACTTCATGACATGTTCTTTCTCCCTTCAATTCTACCTTTAGGGTTGGCATTCCTAAATCTAACTCTCTTTCATCCTTTGACCACTTTAGGCCTATAACCATTTGCAACTTGATCTACAAAATAATTTCCAAACTCATTTTTGTTCGATTAAAGGACACTCTTACTCGAAATATTTCCTTTGAATAGTTTGGCTTCTTAAGGGGTGAAAATTTTATGAGAATATGGGGTTGGACCACGAAGGCCCCTATTCTACTCAAATGGGTCAATAGAAAGTTTTGGAAGACAAGGTAGACCTTTTTAATACTTATGATACAATATCTAGTTATATCTCATTTATTTCTCATCAATTTAGGATTTTTTCACTCCTTTATATTTTGGGTTATGAATTCAATCAAATCTACCTCATCCACTTGCTTATTTATGGTGCAAACACCCCCCACCCCCCTTCTTTGATGCATAAATAGGTTTAGGAAAAGGGTCTTTCGTTTCTCCTTTTCTCTTTCTTTCGGGGATAGAAGGACCAAGTAGACTAATAAAGGTGAAATTTCAAAGAATGCCTTCAAAGGCATTTTTATAAGTCCAAAGTGTTACCTCACCCAATTACTCTTTGTGGATGAAATTGTGATATTCTTGAAAGGAAACCATGGATATATTGAATGTTTAATTGATATATTACTCAATTTCTCTTTCTCAATAGGTTTGGTTTTCAGTAGCTCCAAATCTCAATTGTTACAAGGGGGTCTTGGAGAAGAGGAAAAATAAAGGATTGGAAATCTATTCTCCACTCTTTCATTGGATTTTTGAGAGGCATAAAATACTTGGGTTTGTCCCCTCATGTTAAACCACTACTTAAAGGTGAACTAGAGGTGGATTCTAGCCGAAATTAAGAAGAGGATATATATCTAGTCGAACATATGGCTCTCCCATTTTGACATATTGGTCATAATAAAATATATTATTCAAGTAACCCCTATCTGTTCGGCCTCACTAGGATAGATTCCAACGAAATTTTGAACAAAATCAAGTAGATCTCCTATAGGTTCTTCTTAGCAGGGAAGTAGGAAAAACATGCCTTTTGTTTAGCTTCAAGGAAATCCATTATTGTCCCAAAAGTTTGGGATGCATGGGGCTTGAAAATATTCCCTTGTTTGCAACTACTTTTGTAGAAAAATGTGTATGTGGATTAATTTAGCGTGGGTGGGTTTATGGGCCAAATTGATCCACCAAAAATATATCATCCATTATTCAATCATTAGATAGGTTCTAGATCCCCAAAGGAATCATTAAAAAATGGTCCCATCATATGGAAAGCTATCATTCAGGATTTTCCTATGGTAGAACAAGGTCTAGGATGGAAGATTTTGGATGGATCCAAAGTTCTCATTAGGAACGATACATGGATTGTAAGTTTACAAAACTATACTCTCCCGTAGTCTATAATTATAAAATTAATCAAAGGGGGTTATCACTTTATAAACCAAATCTCTTGGAGATATTTTCATCTAAGAGATAAAGATTGGATCTCTTTAATGTACTTACATTTGGAAGGTGACCATCTAACAATCTAGAATTGATACACTAGAGTTTTCAAACCCTAATTTCTCTCTCTCTTTGATAGAGTGGATCAACTAATCTAGGCTCGAAATCCTATAGGGATTTATGTGCAAAAATTTACTTATGAGCAACTACTCCTTAATGATAGCTAACCAAATTATCCTTAGTGGGGTCAAATAATTTGGAAATCAAGATGGCCTCTCAAGACAAAACGATTTATGTGGCTTCTCCTTTGTAAAAATTCCCCAACATGGGAAAACTTGCAGAAATGTTCCTTCTAAGGACCTAGCAAATGTGTTTTATGTCTTCATTTTTTTGAAGTAGTGGAACACTTCTTTATCAACTACCTCTTTATACAACGAATATGGTAGGATATTTATAGTCTTGAGGAAAATTATTATGTGTCAGAGGGTATTAATGAAGATTTATTCTATAGTGGAAAGATACTCTACACCCATAGGCCTTCCCAAGGCATGTTATAGATAGTAATGCTCCAAATCTATTCACCCAAATCATGCACATGCATAGAAAGAAAACAATGAGCGAGAGAATTGTAGCACACCTTTTATTTAGAAGTGAATGTCTTATGTAATCAGCTAGAGAAGTCCTTGGAGATCCCCACTCCCAATTTCCCTACTTTAATTCCCTACACACAGACAAAAATTCACCAAATCCATCTTCCTGCAACACCCATTAGCATTTGCACAAAACAAAAATCAAATGCATTAACTAATAAAGAGAAAATGATTCCATAAGCGGGGGGGGGGGAATAAATTGTTTATATTATACCATGGTGTATAATTGTCACTCCTCTGCAGTCCTTGGTTCATTTTCTCCCTCTCACCACAATTCACTTTCAATGAAAATAATGTATAGTCTTATTGCAAGGAAGCATGAAAGTCTTTGTTTTGGTAACACTTTGTTACAAAAAAAAAAAAAAAAATTCCATGGATGACATTGTTTTTATAGATAAATTAGAGGAGTGATCACATTGAACCTATACGCTTTGTTGATTGTGTTTGATATGGCCCTTTCATGCTTATCCTAAAAATATGATCAAGTTTGACCCTGTTTATCCTTATCCATTTGAACTGCCACTTCATTTCTCTCCTGTAGTGTAATTGGAGAGTTGTTTAGCCCTACAATATGTGTTTTTATGTTGTAGGAGAAATCAAATTTGCAGTTTCATACTTCAGATCCAGCAGATGTCATTCTATGGATTGAGACTCGAGTATTCCCTTAAGGGTAGTTCGAATTACATTTCTTGGAAGGATAGGATGGAGGCAGTGTTGGAAGATAACAAGCTTAAGGAATTCATAGACAATGATATTCCTAAGCCTCCAACAACTGATGCTCAGGATCTGGCAGAATAGAGAAAGTGTGTGGCAAAGGCGAGAAGGATTATCCTAAAAGGAGTTATAGATCATATTGTTTCGAATCTCCATAGTAAAGAAACTCTATTTGCAATGTGAAAGGCCTTGATGGATCTGTTTTAAAAAATTAGTGACCATGGGAAGCTAGAACTGAAGGAAAATCTTATAAAAATCAAGATGGAAAAGGGCGATACAATACTAAAGTACTTGACCAAGTTCACCCAATGTCGGGATGACCTTGGAAGTTTCGGTGTTACAGTTATTAAAGGTGGTTTGGTTAGCCTAGCACTTCTAGGACATCTCAAGAGCTAGCACAACTACTAGGACTCAGTTAATGGGAGGGAGATGCTACCATAGTGGGAGCGATTATTGTATGACTTGGTATAAGAAGAGATTCGATGGAACACTAGAGATGGATCCTCATCCAAGCATGATGATGAGGAAAAATTTGCCTTAGCTGGAAAGGTGAAGAAAGGAAAGGGGAGGTCATCCCATTCCAAATCAAATTCTAGTTAGGGGGGTAAGAAGAAGGACATGTCAAAGATTAAATGCTTTCCCTGTCATGAGTTGGGGCATTATGCCACAAAGTGTTTGCATAAGAAGGATGGTAAGAATCCTTCAGGAGGAGCGACAGGTGAAGATCTTGCTTCACAATTCAAACTGGATTTCACCCTCATCACTTGCATGGTGACATTATTGATGGGTAGTGCGTGGTACCTGGATCATAGTGGAGCCTCATTCCATATGACCTACAATAAGTAATTCTTCAGTGACTTGGAGGAGAAGGACCTCCAGATGCACATCGAGATGGGAGATGATGGGAGGTATAACACGTCCGATATCGGTACTATTATCTTTGAGAGGGAGTCTGTTTCTCCTCTCACATTGAAAGATGTCATGTATGTTATATGTTTGAAGAAGAATTTGGCTTCAGTTTCCATTTTGGAGGATCATGGAAATGATGTGATATTCAGAAAGGGAAAGGCTTTCCTTCGTCACATAGCCTCAGGACAGGTGAAGCAGATCAGGATTCAGGCGAACAACCTCTACAAATTGGATGTAGAATACTGTGCTACTTTGAGCACTAATGCAAAGAAGGTGCAAATTCGAGACCTCGGTGAGTTGTGTCATAGAATATTGGGTCACTTTCACCATGGAGCTTTGAAGATCATGCAACAAATTTCTACAGGACTTGCCAAGGGTACACTAGAGCAGAGAGACACATGCAAAGGGTGTACATTGGGGAAGTACACCAAAGATTATTTTCATGATAAAGAAAATCAAGCACAAGCAATGTTTGATTGAGTTCACTCAGATGTGTGTGGACCATTATTGACAACATCTACAACCAAGCATAGGTATTATGTAATATTTGTTGATGATTTTCTCATAAGTGCTCAATTTTCTTCATGTAGAAGAAATATCAAATGTTCGCTAAATTTTGTGAATTTAATGCACTTATTGAGAAAGATACTGGAAGGAAAGTTAAATATCTCAGAAGCGATAATGGTAGAGAATATGGGTCAAATGAATTCAAGAAGTTTTTTTCATCAGAAGGAATTCAACAAGAGTTAATAACACCTCATAACCCACAACAGAATGGGGTGGCTAAAAGGAAGAAAAAAAGTCTTGTGGGAGCAGCACAGGCGATGTTACATGATCAGTGCCTATCATTGCATTTATGGGATAAAACATGAAACACAATTATTTATTTGAATAATAGAAGCCCTCATCAAATTCTCGAGATGTGTACACTAGAAGAAGTTTTTTCGGGTAAGAAACTAGATGTGGCACACTTTAGGATCTTTGGTTCATCAGTCTACTATCATGTTACCAAGGATGAATGGAAAATCTAGAGCCAACCGCTGAATTGGGCATATTTTTGGGGTACACTGATACACCTCACAACTATCTCGTGTACCTGTCATCCAGCGGGGTAATAGTGGTTCGTAGAGATGTGAAGGTCACCAGATTGGTACACTGGCGACATGGCTCTGATGAGCGAGATTATAGAGATTGATCCATACTTATTCGAGGAAGCAATGCAACAACCAGTATGGGTTGATGCCATGATTGAGGAGTATGAATCCATTATTAGAAAGAGTGTTTGGGAAGTGTTCCCAAGACTAGCAGACAAGTAAGTTCCAGATGGCTTTACAAGGTAAAGCGAGTAGCAAATAGGAGTGTGGAGAAACAAAAGGCCAAATTTGTGGCCAGAGGGTTCTCTCAAATTGAAGGAATTTATTACGATGAGACCTTTGATCCAGTACCAAGGTACTCCTCAATTAGATCTATTCTAGCACTGTTAGAGCATATGGGACGGAAATGCATCATATGGATGTGAAGACATCATTCCTCAATGGTATGATTGAGGAAGAGGTGTATATTGAGCATCTCAAAAGATTTTGAGACCTTCAACAAAGAGTCGCATGTGTGCAGACTCAAGAAAGCGTTGTATGGACTATAACACGCACCCGATGCTTGGTACACCAAGATTGATAATTATTTCATTGGGTTGGGCTTCACCAAAAGTGAAGTAGATAGGAACCTTTACCATATTGTGGTTGAAGGTAAATTATTAATTATAGTGTTATATGTCAATGATTTTATTCTAACAGGTGATGAGAAGCTGATAAAATCTTGAAAAGAGGATCTTGCAAAAGAATTTGAGATGAAGGATCCGGGGCTCATGCATTGCTTTCTTAGTATGGAAGTATGACAAGGAGATGAGGAAATGTTTTTCTCTCAAGGAAAGTATGCCAACAATATACTGAAGAAGCTCCACATGGAGAGCAACAAACCTATGGAGACTCCTCTAGTAGTTAACTGGAGGAAGGAGCATGCTACTTCAGGAGAAGTATTGGAGGCTACTATTTATAGACAGCTTGTGGGTTCACTTATGTATTTGGTGAACACATGACCAGACATATCTTTTGTAGGTAACTCGCTTAGTCAAGTCACGGTTAAGCCAACCAAACATTATTGAAAAGTAGTTAAACATGTGCTGAGATACCTTAGAGGCAACACTCAGTTTGGTCTTTGTTATAGACAAACAAATGCATGTTAATGTGTATCACTTTTTCCCTTTTTATGGCAAAGAAGTTTTATAAAAATAAATGGAGTTGGAATGTTTACTCTTAAAATTACAAAATCATCAAAAACTAGGTGGTGGTAAAAGAAGACAAAACATGCCAATTTAAATTCAATTTCATGTCATATTTTTTCTAAAATTTAATATATAATTTTTATCTAATTTATTCATTTTCTTTCAATGGTATCATTAATATTTTACATAAATTTTTAAGTAGTGACAAAACCGCGACCCCCCATTTCTCTATTGATTTATGTTTTTTAATTCCAATTTCTTTAAGAGATGTGTTGTAAACATTCTAAAGATTGCTAAACAAATTTAAAAATAAAAAATAAGCATATTTTTTAATTATTATTAAAATACTAGTAAAAATGATCATATTTTCGTATATATAAAACCGCGACCCAAGAAACTACCCTTTCAAGTTTATAAAATCAATTTTTTTTAATAGAAATTTGAAAATAACATATAACAAAATGTTAAAATTATTTTTTGAAAAAATTTAAAATATATTTTATATTTTTTTATAATAAAATTTTTAATTATGATTATAATAACGTATTTTATATTATTCAAAATATAATACAGAAAATTATTTGTTTAGAAATTCTACTTCTATTTTTATATATATATTTTTAAAGAGTTTTAGCATTTCATTTAACTTTACATAAAGTTATTTATATTTTGTGAGTGATTAACCATAGCTTTAGAAATTCTACTTCTATTTTTATATATATATTTTTAAAGAGTTTTAGCATTTCATTTAACTTTACATAAAGTTATTTATATTTTGTGAGTGATTAACCATAGCTTTTACCAATATTTGCTATCAGTTGACTTATTTGCAAATTTAGTATTTACTTTTTATAACATTATTTATATTTTCTAAACCCAATAAATAGGTTCACTATAGCTTCTACCAAAATTTATTGTGAGTTAGCTTTGTTACAAATTTAGCATTTATTTTTTATAATTAACAAGTATGAAACTCAACTCATTTAATTGATATTTTTATATTATTATTTTTTATATTTTTTCATTTGAGTACTTTTTTGCTTTTGCCATATAATGAGACACATTAACATGCTTTTACTTCTGAGCGGCTTCACAAATGTAGATTTGCCAAGGAGTCTAGCTAATAGGAAAAACATATCAGGGAGAATCTTCAGTATTGGATCAGCAACAGTTTCTTGGTATAGTAGGAAACAGAGATCAGTTACAATTAGTTCAATAGAATCAGAGTACGTGGTTGTTAGTCAAGAAACATGGAAGGCTATATCAATGGGGAAGATCCTTGTTGGGATATCTGGTTAGTAAATTGATCCTACAGTGATTTACTATGACAATCAGAGTTGTATCAAACTCTCTAAGAATCTAGTTTTTCATTATCAGTCCAAGCATATCAACATCTGGTATCACCATCTATGAGATTCTGTGCAGAGGATAATGATTTTGCGGGAGTACATTCCTACGGAGGAGCAGGATGCAAATATTTTGACAAAGGCATTGTCAAGATGCAAATTTGAATTTCACAGAGGCGGGATTGGGGTAACAGATAATCCCTTTCTTGTTGAGAGGGAGTGTTTTAAATGCAACAAGAAAATCCTAATTTAATTTTGTCCTTGAATTAAATTAGGAATGAAATTGTAATTATAATTCTGATAGCAACTTCTAATAATTAACTAAGTTAATTTGACTTAGTTGGCTTAGTTAATTTGAGTTGGGAGTCTATCTAGAGTCATGTAGAGTGGTTCCTAAATTTTAGGGGCATGGGTTGAGTTCTTTTAGTTGTAATTATTTAATTTAGTTTAACTGAGTTAAATTCAGTTAAACTAGTTCCAACTAATCGAGGAATTAGTGGGAGATCCAGTAATAGGGTGTAACTAGCATTGCTCAACCAATGAACTGAAGATTCACTCATAATTAACTCATTCATGTCATATTAGAGAAAGACTCAGTTGAGATTGGAGTTCAGGGATAGTGTACTATCAATTGTATAATTATCCGAATTGTACAGATGGTGCATGCAACCAGAGGAAGGCCAATGAGGATTGCGCAATTCATAATTGAGGAATTTCCCAATTAATTTATGGGCTAATTCCCTAGGAAACTGCATAAGGAAATAAGAGCTTGGAAGACAACATATTTGGCTAAGTATTTGTTGGAGATTGTTTGTGAAGTAGTGAGATAGATCAAGATAGTGCAGAGATTTCTCAGGCTTGAGAAAAGCATTGCAATTTTCTCAAATTTTCTGATTAATGCAATATACAGATAACAAGGGTTTTTAGCTTTAGCTTTCCCCATAAAATTATTGTGTTATGTGTGATTGAATTCTTCCTTTTTCTGCTTCGTGATTTCATTGATCAATTATTGTTTCTGCTGATGAGCAGAGTATATTCAAGTCAATTGTTTTATCATATTACAATCTGCAGTTTGAATCTAAAAGGAATTTCTACAAAATTCTCCCAAATCTTTTTGTTGGACCCCCTTCCTAATTCATCACTCTTATAAAACTAGCCCTTGTTTTTAATATATCCCTTATTTTTACCAAATACCCCTTTTTATAACTACCAAATAACTATATACCCCCACTACTCTCGCCCTCCCTCCACTACCAATACCCACGATATATTGATTCTAATGAGATTAATAGGTTGACTCCATACTGTTGCTCTTAATAAACAATAATGACCTTGACCACATCAAACCAAAGTATTCTCATGGGAAATGTGAAGGGATTTGATCTGACATGACCGTGGCCATTGGTTTAGTATTCTCGTAGGAAATGTGAAGGGATTTGATTTGATGTGGTCGTGGCCATTGGTTTTAATGAAAAATCAACGGCCTTGTTCTCATCATACCAAAGCCGTCTCTTTGGAAATGTTAAGGGCTTTGGTCCAATGTGATAAAGGCGATTGATTTTTCACAAAAACCAACATCCTTGATCACATTGGACTAAAACCAACTTTGGAGAAATGTGAAGGGCTTTGATCTGATGAGATCAAGTCTGTTGCTTCTAATGAAAAATAAATGGCCTTGATAACATTAGACTAAAACCAACTTCGGAGAAATGTGAAGGGCTTTGATCCGATGAGATCAAGTCTATTGCTTCTAATGAAAAATAAATGACCTTGATCACATTGAACAAAAGCCATATATCAAAAAATGTGAAGGGCTTTGGTTCAATGTAATCAAGTCAATTGATTTTTATAAAAAATTGATAAGCTTAATCACATAGGACCAATACCAACTCTCTAGAAATATGAAGTGCTTTAATCTCATATAATTAAGACAATTGTCAAAATCATTGATATGCATTTAATTCTTCATTAATTTTAATATTAGTTTATAAATTATAATAAAACTTACACACAAATTTTAATAATTTATATTAATTTAATTTAATTAATTATAATTAGTGAATTTAAAATTTAGAATTTCTACGATTGGAAAGACATTATTTCTTAAAAATCTGCTTTAATGTTATTTTTTACTCAAAATTGGGATGCAAAATTTTAATTTGGGCTTTGTCAAAATTATCTCAGATAAAATGGGCTTCTAACAAGGGTAGATGCAAAATTTTAATTTTGGGCTCTATCAAATTTATCTCAACAAATTTTGGGTTTTTAAAAAAAATATTTTAGAACATAAAAATTCTCTAATTACGTTTTTATTTGCAATAAATAAAATGAAAATTTCAAAACTTTTAAGTAAAAAAGATTGTAAGTTGGTTTTTCTACTTACTATTTGATCATGTATATCGAGACGTATTGCATTGGAATGACTCGTAGCGAGGGCATCACGAAACGTTCTGACGTAGGCGGCTTGACGGGCCCGATTCCATAAAATTGAACAAAATTTGGAAGAAATAATTTCCATCTATATTTGGTGATCTTTTAGGTGATACGGATTTCATATCAATTTGTTTACGTTAAATGTTTCTTGACTTCTGCATATCTTAAATATCGTCAGAGACCAACGTAAAGAATTTCGTTTAATTATTCTAAAAATTCTAACCCGAATTCCTGCCAACAAAGAAATCTGGCTACACGATTAAACAGCTCGAAAAGTAATAGCTAGTAATACACGTGACATTAGGATGAATGGGTTCCGATGAGTTGCAGCGGACTTTCGATCGTTTGACTCTATGTAATTTTTTCGATCGTTTGAATATGTGTATTTTTTTTTATTATTATAAAATTTTATTTAATTTTATGAATTGTAAAATTTACAATGTTCAAATTTTTTTAATATATTGAATTTATTTTTATTAAAAATAAATTTTAAATACAAATTATATAATCCCTCGGGAAATTATATCAGACCATTTTAAAAACCATAAAACTATTAAATTAAATCTGTTTGATTTTTAGGAAATGGTGTTAGAAAATTGAGAGATATCATAGCCTAATTGATTGCACACAAAAAAAACACACGTATTATTATTCGTCACTATAGATACAAATATATACAATATAGATTATTGATTTGGACACTAGATCATGATTCCAACTCATGCATTGGAATCAATAGCTTCTAGATTGACTCCTCGTAATTCCTAATGACAAATACACATGACATGGAAGCATTACTTCCAACACCCTCCCTTAATGTGTATATGGAAAACATAAAAAACACATATTACAACATGATATATGTCTCACTAGTCTTCATCAGCACCCACATCCATTCTGGAATGTCGCAAACACCGCTCTTTCTTCACCACCACATCTTCGAGTTCTCACTTGACCTCCATTTAAAACATAATCGCTTCAGACCATCTTTCACGTTTTTTGCAAAATTGACGCTTCTCGACCTCCTGGGTTAGTCTCGGTAGTTAACCATCCTATTGACATACTTCCATCTGTTGAACACATGGTTTTCAGTTATATTCCCTAGTTATCTAGGAAGGTAGTCTGAGTACTGAATGTATTCAAAAATCAATTATACAAAATGACCTCTTAAACACATAATCAAATTAACTTATAAGTTGATATTCCTAGCTCCACACAATACCACCAACTTATCACAAATTATACATAATTAAATTAGTGATATTTTCTTTTATCACCGTATACATCAAAAACCACTAATTTAAAATTATGTTAATCTATTCCATAATTAGTTATTCATTTACTTCATGCATAGCTCAAACTTAGACACACTAACAAACGCAACATTGATAACAAAAACACTCAAAAGAACTCACAATTGCCTCAAATTTTCAACAACCTATAAAACACATTGTGCTTTGAAACTGGTTGTGTCACGCCTCCAGGCCGGCGGTAGTCTTTCAACCGCTCTTGGTGAGGTGCGGCACCACCGAACACTTTTTTTTCACCAATACTTATGTTCATGGACTACGCCTAACCACTTATCCTACTTAGTTTGTGTTTCTCAACCAAGTAATTATTATGTTTCCTTTATACTAATGAACACCCATACACATTCATTATCATCAGCAATTATAAACGAGAACACAATTGCACAATATAAAGGGAGGGGCAACTCCTTGAACAATGAGTCTGCCCGAATAATATATTATACAATCTTTCAATGTTACAAATATTTACAAGTATACTTGGGAAACACCAAGTTTCATACTTAGCCAAAATTACAACTTCTCACACCTCCGTGTGATAACCAAGATTCTTTGCCCAAGTCGAGTGGGCGCGCCCTCACACGAGCTGCCAACCAAACTTCACAACCGAACCTTCGCACGATGGGAGGGCGACCTCACCTGAGTCACCCTTCGTTTACTTCCGCACGGTAGGCAGGCGACCTCACCCAAGTCCCCTATCTTCTACCTTCGCGTTTATCTTCACACGACGGGCAGGCGCTCACCCGAGCTACCCAAGAACCCGTGTCAACCGGGCGCCCGGGCCCTTCACCCATGCACCGGCGCCTCTCGCCTTCGTCCAAGACTCGTGCTACCTAAACGAGCTGCCCAAGAGTTGGGTGCATACGACCTGTGCCTTTCTCTTCTTGTTGCAACCCTTTACTTCACACTTCTTCGTAGAATACTTGAGCGACTTACTTGTTGTTCAAATGCCTCACGCCTTCGTTCTACTTATATGGATGGAAGGGCGAGTTGGTTGCCCAAGCCGACTCATCCATTATGTAATGAAATGCCCCTACGCATCGCAAATCCTTTCTTGATGTCCGTTAGCCTTTGCTAAGTTGTACGTCGGCCTGTGGGTTGAGCGCTCATGCACCCCACGCCTATAAACACTCCTTTGCTCTATCATTCAACGTGCATTATAACTTGTCACGTCGCACGTTGGTCATAGAGCTACATTTCTTCGTTTAATTTCCCGTTCACCAAGTCGAGCTGTTGCACTTCATGCCGGTGGGCGTGCCAAGGAACCGCAGGTCCTTACATCCTCCTCCAGCTAAAATCATTGTCGTCCTCGACAACATCCCATCCTGGTAGCCATCCACCAAGATCAACTGTCTCATCCTTGGTCCATGTTGTCGACTCCTCCACATATTGCAAACATCCATGCAACATATGTAGAACTTCCATCTCCATCATGTGTCGTCCTATCCTATGAATTGTCCTCCTTGCTCGCCTGATGCAAACATCTCTCTCTATGCACTTCTGGACCCCATGTTTGAACTAGTTGGGTAGCTAATCCAACTGTCATCCTCAAGCCATGAAAGTGAACATTCTTATGCCTTCACTAGTCTATCTCGGATTCTGCCACATCCTGGACTCACCAAGAATCTCATCCATGCTCAGGTCCATGGAAACTCCATCTCATCTGCAACATGTCATGATGCTTGATGCCAAACCATCCCTGCACCATCTGTCATACCTGCTCAACTTGTTTTAAGGACTCATTGCCATGAGAAGCTAACAATGAGCCCCATCTTCTATGTCCCCTAAGAAGATGTGGAGGGAGTAGAGCCTGAAGGCTCACCCTCACTAATATCTCAATCCATCTGTTAGGATTCTCTATCTCCATCCTTTGTAGATAAGTGACTCGATCCTCCTCTCAGACATTCGGCCTGACATATGCCTCATCATCATCATCATCATCCTCAACCACTTCTAGCCTACTTGACAAATCCAAGATACTATCAGACAATGTCTTGACGACCAATGACTGCTCGGTAATCTTTGCCTCAACAGTAGACAACCACTTACTCATGTCTTCCATTTGCTTCTCATCCTCCATTTGCATCACTGCCAACTTACAATCAGGCTTTGTCACACCAATAGTTGGAACACCAATGGGTACATCTTCCCTTCCATCATAAATGTACAGCTTCTTCAAATGTGGAACAATCATAGCATCATATTGTTTCAAGAATTCCATCCCCAGCAGAGCTTCACAGTCCACTCATCTAGTGTTGTGTCCACTCTTTCAACTACACCAAGTACCGAATCAGGAGGAGAATTCACCGTCTTCATTTGTGCCTTCACTGGTACAAATTTCAGCCCAATTCTTCTCGCAACATCTTCACTCATGAAGTTATGAGTAGCTCCACTATCTACCATAGTGAGTACCCCCATACCTTCAATCTTCATTCGAACATACTCCAAGATGTTCCTCTCAGGATCTCTTCGAGAGACCACTTCTGTAGCAGCAACAGCACCAAGAATCTGCATCATCCCCACAGAAGGTTCTTCTTTCTTCGCATTAGATTGTGCGATAGTGGCAACTTCCATTCTAGAAGGGCAATTCTTCACCATATCTGGTTCATCATGTTATCACTCAGGTTGTTCCCTTTGACTCCCAAGGGAATACGACCGAGGCAACCACAAACAAACTTTGGATTACAGGTTCTAGCCTACCTGCAATCATAGAGGGCTCTCTCTTTTGATTTAGCTTTGTTTTTAGGATTTTAGGCTAGTTATGAAGTATAAGGTTTTGTTTGAATTTTGGTTGTCATCTGTTGTCTGAAGAAGGGTTTGCAATGATCAAAGAGGGTTTATTCCATTGGGCAAATGGAGTCCATGACTGATTATTACTTAGTGTCTGTGATAAAAGAGTGTTACTGCAGAGCCAGATAGGTATCCATGATACAAACCTTTGATTTGAGAAGAAATAGTATAGAATCACACCATGAAAGGCAACAAAGATTTCTTTCTTGGTGATACAGAACATAAAAGGCTGAATCTTATTCAAGAGCAAAAGAGAATTCTCGAATAGAATTTACCATAAAATTAGAGTAAACAGGAGCATTTAAGAATTCCATATTTACAGCTAATCTTGAAGAAAACATAGTTAGCAGGAATGATTGAGTTTAGGGTGTCTTACTGGACAAATCCTGAACTATTCATTTTCCTTCCTACTAAGAAAACATATATCATAGATGAGTTATGTAAACATATAAAACATAGAGATGGTTAGGAAAACACTTATTGTATCATGAGAAAACACGAGAGTTCTACAACAGCCAACAATCTCATCACAACACGTCCAAGCATAGCCAAGTTGAGGAAACCAGCAGCTTCTTGTATTATACTTCTCAGAACATACAGCCGAGTTCTTCAGAGCAAAGAAACAAAAACCCCCAAATAAGCTAAGCGGGGCATATATATACAAAAATATCTTTACAAAATATCTCAAAATGAGTCATTGCCTCATAACTTTCTCTACCAACTCTCAAAAATAGTGGATACAATAGTTATTGCTATTAAAGTAGATTGATTACAGCTAGTCATTCCTGTCAGAGATATTTTGACTTTTGGAGCGTCTTGGGATGGCTGAGCACCTTTGCATCGATTTTGAGAATTCTTGCGTTTGTGCTGCCCTGTCATGGTGTTGCTGTGTTGGACACATCAATTGCATTATCTAGCTGTACCCAGACACTGCCTTTTTCATCTAGCTGTCTTCCACTGTTGCTTTAAGTAGATTTGATACATGAGTCATGTGGAAATGCTGACTTTAGGCCAAAATTAATTTATCAAATGAAAGTTTCTATCATACTCCTCCACCATTCTTCAGTGGGCAATTGGTGCCTCTGCATTTTGATTAGAATTTCATCAGCTTCGGTGTATTTGTAATAGTTGGGAGTAACTGCAAAAAGGTGCCTGATATCATGCTCAATAAAAAATAGATTTTCCAGCTTATCGTAAAGATCCTGCCTAGATGGGGGCCCTGCTTCCTCTGGAGCGCTTGCAAATGCTGTTATTTGATTTGTTACAAGGCTGTTGACCCTTTTGGCATAATGTTCATGTGATAACAATCTTCCTGCACTGGTCACCAAACTGGGGAGGCCCCTGTTATGTAGAACTGTGATTTTTGCAATAAATTCATTCACTTCTGCTTGTATTTCCTGACACTTTCTCTCCAGTGACTGGACATAACTTCTCAGGGTCAGCACCCTTTTTATCAGCCCAAAAGTATCAGTCCTGTCTCTAATGCCCATTTTTGCTAGCTGAAGGCCAGTCCGATTGTTAAGGACATTTATCATTCTGTTGGCTATTTCAAGCATGCTCCCTAAAGATGCCCTGGCTCTTTGATTTTCAGCTTGAGCTCTGCCCAGAAGATTCATTTGTTCATGAACTGTTTCGATGGACTGCCATTGGTCTGGAATAGATTGGCCAATTTTAGCCCATAGAATTTTCTTTACATCAACTATAGTTTTGTTCATGGTTAATTCATTTTCCAGCTCCTTTATCTTCTTTTCCAGGGTTCTTATTTCCCTTGTCCTTTCAGCCACATTCTGCTTTGATTTATCGTATTTCTCTTCCAGTGTAGCCAATTTTTCTTTTGCTACCTTTAGTTCTGCCATCTGTGCCTCAAGAGCCTACAGTTCCTTCCTCATATTTTGCATGTCAAGGCTGGGTGCCTGCTCTGGTGCTGCCACATTTGGTGCTGGTGTTGAAGGGCCTGCTTCTGATGTCCTTTCTGGGGGAGGAATTATTACTTGAGGAGTATCGTCAAGATTTATAACCTGCTGAGGTGGCTGAGACACCTGTTCTCCTTCATTTTGCTTTAGGGCCGCCTCCAAGGCACCTTCTGTCTCCACTAACCTTTTGTGCAAGGCCACCAGCATGGCCGTCACATCTTGATCTCTTCTTTGCTGGGCAACATCTTCAGTCTGAGGGTGAAGGGTTGGTGGTAGCTTAACTAGCTTCTTCAAAGCTGCTATGTCCTCATCTTTCTTCTTCATTAGTGCTTGCACTCCCTTAGGGTCATTTGGATCATGGCCCAGTTCTATGATAATTTCTTCCAAGGACTTGATTCTGTTATCCTTGGCCTGAGAGGAAGCTTTCTCTAGCTCCAGTTGAGCAGTAGTGTTATTCAGGGAGTTCTGCAACCTATGTGCCAATAGAGTCTTATCAGCCAATGTAGCATAAACCATCTCCCATATTTGTTTGTGCAGTTCTATTTGATCCATAGGATGGATGTCCTTGGAAAAGACCTCTAGGTTGGTCCTAATATAGTCAGCAGCCGACTGAGGCTGCAGCATGGTGGGCCTAAAATGACTAAGAGTCATTTTTCCCTCTTGGATATCATAGGCCGACATAAGCCTTTCTTGATTGGTTGGCGCCATCTTGAGCAGCTGGTTATAGAGTTAGATTCTAATTGGCTCATTTCTTGCTTTTATCTCTATAAACTGCTTCTTGATGCTAGACTCAGACCTTGTCTGCTGCCCTGATGAACTAACTTCTCCTCCATGCTGTATTTTTTGTTCCTGCTGAAAGGAACTGGCTGATGTTTCAATGTTGGGAGGGAGCATGGTACCAGTGGGCCTTTCAGGCATCTCCTCCTCAGAAAAGGGATTCAGCCTTTGTCTTTTCTCACATTGTTGATCTGTTGAAGTGGTGAGAGGAGTTTCCTCCTGCCTGTCTCTCTTCCTTGTTCTTTCCTCATTAGCTGGAGTTTGTAGCACCGAGGTTTCCACAGTTACCTCCTGCCTAGGAGGGACTTTTTCCTGAGTTTGTTGCTCTGTATTTGAAGGTGCCTCAGCCATCTCTTCTTGCCGTTCTGCTTGTTGCTCTATGTTAGAGAGTGGCTCCTCTTGTTGCATCTCTTTTCCTTTAGCTGTAGTTGCTGCTTGTGTAGAGGCTTGGGCAGATTGCTGGGGAGTAGTAGAAGAGGAAGCAGCTACTCCAAGATGCTTGAGTACTGGGGAGTAAACCTGTCCAAAAACTTCTAAGTCAACTGATTTTTCTAACTCCTTCATTTCTTTTTGTGCTATTTCTTCCCTAGAAAATGCCTCCACTAGGGTGCCCTCCTTCCATTCTAACTGATTTGCATATTTTTCAATGTGTGGGATTCTGACATGGTCATAGCTGGCAAGTCTGTATCTGACTCTTCTAAGACTTATAAAATGATTGGGGTCATAGGGTGACCAAAGGAAGCTTGTTTGCAGCTGGAAGCTCTTTAGAATTTTATCTGCTTCTTGCCATGCTTCTTCTCTTTTGTTGAAAATGAATGGGCCGAGTTGGTGTTTGATTTTGAGCTGTGCTTTCTTATTTCTGCTATGAAAGTGAATCATGTCTGCATTTCCAAATTGCTAGAAATACTCTAATGCAAAAAGTCTCATGGGGACATAATTTGGCAGTCTGTAAGGGGCTAGCTCACAGCCATATATTCTAATTACTGTGTGGTCTTGGTAGAAGTACCAATCTCCAATGCTATAATTCTTTGAAAGTTGGAGGATCTTCTGCATATCATCGGTGAGTCTAGGAGGAGGAGAACTCTGTAGCAGAGACAAGGCCGGATAGATGAACAGATCAATGAACTCACAATAGCTGTATGGGGAGCAAGAGATATGGTGACAAACTGATGACCAAAATACCACTGACCTCCTGTTTCCTTTTGCATCCAGCTTTCTCAAGGAGACAGGGAAACTATCAGGCTGAAAGTATAACATTAAGTGATATATATAGGAGGTGTATTTGAATACCCTTTCCCTCTCCAAATTCATGAATTGCTCATGAATCTTGTCAGCAATGAATGTGGCATAATCATACTGGGGAGCAGGAGGCTGCCCTGGAGTGAACATGGATAACATCACCAAGGTTGTATCATCTACAAACTCACTGGTATTGAATCCCAGAATGCAGGATATCATGTCCACTAGCAGTCTCGCTGTATCATTGAACTAGACATGTAGATAAGGAGAAGGTTGCTGGGGCTGATATTCTGGCTTCATGAACAACTGACCAATCTTTGTGACCTTTGAGCTGGGCAACTTGGCAGCTTCTTGGAGCAGAAAATTCATAGAAAGGGGGACGAGAGGTTTGGTTTGTTTAAAGTTCAGCATCTGATTTATGGATTGTGGAGTGATGTGGAATAAAATATTCCCAGATGAACTCAAGACTGCTCTTTGTGAGGGGTCATAGTGTTCACAACACTGATGGATGAGTTCTGGGAACACATTGACTTGAGGTAGGTAATAAATGGGCAAATTAGACTTCCAGATACCTATGTCATCAGCACCACTCATGTATTTATCCTTCAGCTCACAAACAGTGTGTACATGATATTTGGTAGTTATCTCAACTGTCTCTTTAATTTGATGATCCCTGTCAGCAAGGGCCAGCTAGTCCAGGTTCCTCTGTGGGGCACTCAGGGGAGTAATGTTCAAGGCCACAGGGGTCTCCATGCTTCACTTATCCTCTGAACTGGATTTATACTTGAATTGTGGATGAATGTGGTGAGTTTTGATAGAGAAAGAGATTTTCAGGGAGAAACAGGGTAGCTTTGGCAAAATTGAGGTGAAATGTTGTCAAAAGGGGGTGAAACAGGGTGAATTATCTTGCTGTGGCGCGCCCTGCGACACGAAAACTTTGTGAAGGGTATGGGTTAAGCACGATGCAATGAATGAGGGGATTTTGATGAATTTGGGACCTCCAAGGGATACTAGTTCAGTCTTTGAAGGTATAGGAGTTCAGAATGCCGGATAGTGGTTATTTTGTGTTTTTAGCTTGTGAAGACTGAAAAACCAGTTGGTGGGAGAAACAGGTAAATACCTGGTTGTGGCGCGATGGGGGGAAGATGACCGTGCAGAATTCCAGGCGGCAGTAGCTCAAGGACGAATTTTTGGAGGTTGGCGGAAGAATGACGTAAATGCATGCAGTCAACAAAGTGCTCAAATATATGAAAAATACAAAAAACCATGACTTTTGCGCGATAATATGGAAAAATTGGTTTTGGCGCCTTTTTGATGGATAACATCAGCATGACATCATTGGTGGGGTCGGGTACGGCGGGATGACGTGTCAACTGGTGATTGGGTCGACATGGACGAGCGACGTGGCGGACAGGTCGGAATAATGGCGGAATGGAAGCTGACATAATGCTGATGCGGCAATGGCGTGGAGCGGAAAGGGAGAGCGGTAAGCAGTATTATCAGACCGCTTTTGGTACGGGCCCGGTTTGTGTCGGAAGCCGCCCGATCCAACAAGAATTTGACACACGCCTCAGGCCCTACGTCATCCTCTGACACTTTTCGGGCGCTAAAGGACAGCGATCGGGGGTGGTCCGAAATCGCCGAGGACTGTCGGATGGGAGGGCCTGGATCCGACGGATGACGGGATGCGGAGATGGCAGAGCGATACGGCGGGGCCCGTCTAATAAACAATTGTTATTTCTGGAAAATTGCGCCGGGACAAAACTTTGGATAAATGAAATTGTGGGTTTTCTGAGATTTTCGAGGATAAATGGTAAACGATATATCCATTTATAAGGTGCGCTTAGGGTTATTAAATCAATCGGGTGTTGATTCAATTCCCAAAAATAAAGTATGAACAGATATTCCATGGGACTCTGACTTTCTCACACTTCCAAACTTTGGGATATATGGCTAGATTGCCCAAGGGGGGAAATATATACATTTCTGGGATTTTTTTGCACAATAATGCTATAATAATAGGGAATAGGAGAACTTAGGGAGCTATATAGTAAGTTTAGAAGTTAATATGAATTTTGAGATGTGGAAGAGAAACAGAGAGCTAAGTTTAAGGAGTAAACTTAGATTTAGAAGCAGATGAGGGTGAGGAATGATTTTACACAAGAAATGTGGCTTCTTTTCAGAGAAGAAGGTCACAATTTGTCATGAATTTTTCAAAGGAGAAATGCAAGGAGGACTATTTAGGGAGATCCTAAAGTCCTCAAGGGGATGTTAGAAAGAGAATCTCTGGGGAAAACAGGGGAAGTTAGACATGCTTCACTGTGTTGTTACCAAAATGTTGAAACAGGTGAACCTTCTCTTGTCAATATATGCTTTCTGTCAAGGCCAGCAATATAACTGAAAACAAGCTTCTGCAACCCCTTTCTACCTACCCATCTTAGTGCCTAGCATTTTTTATTACTTCAGGGAGGGTGCACTTAGACTTGCAGACCCTCAATTGCTCTTTTTCTTTTTCTTTTCTTTTCCTTTTGAGTTTCTATCTACAACTACCCTTATCACTTCCAAGGTCCCATATTAAGCAGTTGGGAACCTTCATTCTCTACCTAATCTACTAATCTGCTAAGATTAGACAGTTTGGACAGATTCTCTTTCTCTATTCTACAACATCAATTTAAACATGGCATGATCCAGATTAGGTTGTTGGATCACCCATCCAGAAGTAGGACACTATCCAACCTATGTACAGACATGTTCTTCCACAGAAATATGGGATCTTTGTATCATCAAAGTAGAACATATTTGGAATTTCCCCTGCCAATCATGAAAAATGAAACCTATTGGTATAGGAGGCTAACAGTGGCTCCACATGGGGATGGTTTTTCCATATGAAAGACCAAGAACAGTAGGTCAGAGCGCCTTGGTCCTTAATTTCTTGCCAAAATTGGGAACTTTGCTTTTGATGATCAACACTGAGGCTTTTCAAAAAATGAGAAATCTTGTAATTATGGCCTTTCCTTGCTCTCTTTCAAAATTTGTGAAGTTGTAACGCCTTTTATCTGCTGAAAACAAACTACTATAATTAAGTAATAATGTACAAGGCCATGTCAGATTATATACATGGAAAATAGTCAAAATAGTGCTTTAACATCCGGCCATTTACAGGGCCCTCTTGAACTTCAGTGTCATCCAAATCTTTCAAGAAATATGTGTTATTTCCTTGTACTGCTTGAATAACAAAGGGTCCTTTCCAAAGGGAATCAAATTTGCCATGTTTTCCCTTATCTTCTCTTCTTGAGTCCCATTTAAGCACTTTATCACCAATGAAAAAGTCTTTTGCTTTTGTTCTTCTGTCAAAGATTTTCTTTAGCTTCTCTTGTAAAACTTGAACTCTGTTGTATACCTGGTCTCTGGTTTGCTGCAAACAGATTGTTTGGTTGATCCTCCTTTGCATATCACTGGGTTCAACTTGGGTTTCTTGAAGCAATTTGATGACAGGAATCCCTAGTGATGAAGGAAATTTGGCCTCCATTCCATAAACCAACTCATATGGGCTGATCCCAATAGATCTCTTGGTTGTTAGCCTATCTGCCCATAAGGCATTTGCAAACTTTTTATGCCAATTTTTCTTATTTTCCTCCAACATCTTCTTGATGATGTTAATAAGGCTCTTATTAGATGATTCAGCTAAACCATTGCCTTGAGGGTAGTATGCTATGGAATGACCCAAGGTAATATGGAACTTATGGAAAAAATTGACCATTTTCTTGGATCTGAAAGCAGCAGCATTATCTGTAATGATCTTTTCAGGGCAACCAAATCTAGATAAAATATTAGTTTCAAGGAACTGAATGATAATGGAATCATTCGCTTGTCTGCATGGAACAGCCTCAATCCATTTGGTAAAATAGTCCGTGGCTGTTAGGATCCATTTGTGTTGACCTGAAGATGAAGGATGAATTTCTCCAATGAAGTCTAAGCCCCATTGCTGAAAGGGCCTTTCTGTTGAAATAGGTTTCAGAGGTAAGGGCAATAATTTTCTTTTTCCCTCAAACACCTGACACTTATGACATGAAGTAACAAATCTCTTGACATCTGCAAATAGAGTAGGCCAATAGTAACCTGCCCTCAATATCTTATCCACAGTGGACTTCCAATATAAATGTCCACCACAGTCACCTGCATGAAAATCTTTCATAACATTGTCAGTTTCATTGATTGTTAGACAATTTAACAATATACCCTCATGATTTTTCCACAGTAAATTACCATCCATAACACAAAATCTTGAAGCTTTCATTTTTAAAAATCTGCTTTTGGTTCTGGACAATCCTGGGGGAGCACACAGGTTTTGCAATGCATAACAGATATCAGCATACCAGGGGGATTGTTCGAAGGCTATATTGATCTGTGGAGTCGCCAGCTTCGGTTCATTGTCCAGTTGATTAATATCCAAGGCTTGAAAGTTTGCTTCAGACATGAGTTTAGCCAAACCTTGTCCCTTTATCAGTTTTGTTGGTCTTATTTCGATGTCATATTCCAAAATACTAGCAATCCATTTTCCTCTTCTACCCTCTAATCCTTCTTGAGTCAATATGTCTTTCACAATGGCATTTGGCACATAAGCAATAACATGAGAATATAGGATATAAATCCTAAAATATTTGATGGCCTTTAACAGGGCATAAGCCTGCTTTTCCATAATTTGATACTTTAAGGGTGCATCTCTAAGGGCTCTGCTAAAGAAAGCAATAGGTTTCTCGTTTCCTTGGTCATCCTTCTGTAGTAAAACTGCAGCAATAGTATGTTGGGAGGCAAAAGAGAAGATAATGAAATCTTTATCAAATTGAGGACTTGTAAGAATGGGTGTTTGAGTCAAAGAAGCCTTGATGCCCTCAAAGGCCTGTTTAGCGTCTAGTGTCCATTTTACTTTGGAATCTTTTTTCAACATGTGGTTTAATAGCCTTATCAATTCTGTTAGATTTGGGATAAATCTTATTAGAAAGTTGATCTTTCCCAAAAAGGCTTGTAATTCCTTAATGTTTCTTGGTTGTGGGACTTCTAGAATAGCTCGAATTCTGTCAGGGTCAATTCTAATTCCCTCTTTAGAAATGATATGACCTAGCAACTTACCCTCTTCAAGGCCAAACAGAGACTTCTTGGGATTTAAGGAAATACCATATTTCCTACATGTTAGAAACATTTGCCTCAGGTGTCTAAGGTGTTCTTGGTCAGATTTAGAAAAAGGAGTGAGGTCATCAAGATAAACAATTAAGAAGTCATGAATCTCCTTGGCAAAGGCAATATCCATTTCTCTTTGAAAAGTAGCTCCTGCATTTTTCAGTCCAAAAGGCATTTTGACATATTTAAACGTTCCCCATGGGGTTGTGAATGTTGTTTTATCCTGATCATCAAGATGGACCAAGATTTGATTGAAACCTGAAAATCCATCAAGTAATGAGATTCTAGAAGCCCCCACCACTCTTTGAAGAATGTAATCCATTTTGGGTAAGGGATAATTGTCTTTGAGGGAAACTTGATTGAAGTTTCTAAGGTCAAAACAAAGCCTAATCTCACCAGTTTTCTTCCTTGTAGGAACAAGATTGGATATCCATTCTAAAAATCTGATGGGTGCTATGATACCTGGTTCAAACATTTTTTGCACCTCTTTCTCAATTGAAGGGAGAAGTATAGGATTAATTCTCCTTAATTTCTGCTTGAAAGGCTTTTGATTTGGTTTGAGAGGAATAGTGTGTTGAATGACTGAAGTATCATAGGATTTTAAATCTTCATAACTCCATGCAAATACATCTTGGAACTCTTTAAAGAGGTCAACATACTTGGGCTTCTGATCAGGGGGCAAAGACTTTGATAATTTTATTATCTTGGGATTTTCAATTGTTCCAATGTTGCACTCTTCAATGACAGCATTTAGGGGCTGCATCTTTGGTTTCCTAGGAATATCGTTTGAATCAAAAATGTCTTCCAAAGGGGTCAGACCTGTGGGTAAAAAATTGTCCTTTAGTTGTATGACCTCAGCCTCTGCTCCAGCTATTTCATCAAGATTGATTTGTTTAAGCTCTTATACATTCTTATTATCAAAGGTTGTTAGGTGAAGTATTTGGTTAGTTGTTTTGACTGATATAGTACTTTGACCTTGGTTGCTCTGTGGTTGGGAGTCTTCTACAGCATCAGTATCAACATTTAAGCCCGAAAACTCTTGTTGCAGAGTTAAAAAGTTATTTATTTGTGTATCATCTTCAAATACTTGCTAGTCTTTGACATTGTTTGGGATGGAGGGTCTGTGTCTTATCTCAGATGTAAAACAATGGTTGGGTTCAAAGGGTAATTTACAAGTACTAGCAAAAGTAGCTAGACTGTGTGCATGAAGGTTATGGCTTCTAGATATTTTGGTCAGTTGAAATTCAGTAAAGACATCAAGTATTTCAATAGCAGCAGTTCTGTAAGACCTTAGCCTTTTGTCATTGGTGACGAAATTGCCTTTCATTTGTTGGATAATGAGGTCTGAATCTCCCAAGATTGACACTTTTGTTGCCTGTAAGGATTTGATCAGTTTGAGGCCTAGTAAGAGAGCTTCATATTCTGCCATATTATTAGTACATCTGAAATTTAACCTATAAGCTCGACCCTCTGCATGATTGTTTTGTTTATTGTGGATCCACACTCCTGCTCCTGCCCCTAACTTGTTAACTGATCCATCGAACTCAAGAAACCAAAGGATTTCTTGATTTGGAGCAGAATTAGGAGAGTCATTAAGACTTGGAATCGGGAGTTGGAGGTCTTGTTTTTCATCTAATTTATTTTCTAGGACAGTTTGATCAATTGATTACCTAATTTCAAGACCTTGGGTAACTGATTGCTCATTGGTATGCATGTTTTGTTCCAGAGTGAAAGGTTTGCTATCAGCTGTAGGACATGTGTTATCATTGAACAGAATGAAGGAATCCATATCAGAATGGACTGCATAGATGGGAAAATTTTGAGGTTTTTCTTCACTGCTCACCATATATTTCATGAGTGTCTCTCTATATAGCCTCTTTGGTTGCCCAAAGACAGAGATAGTTGCATAAGACATGTCTAATTGTAGGGACCCTTGGAGCTTGGCTCCCCATGATCTTGATAACAACATTCCATATTTAGGTGGGATATCAGCTACCACCACATCCATTAGAATAGTTTTATTTGGACACTGGACAAGGGAAATACACAAATCTTTAATCAGGTCCAGGCATTTGACATGGCTGGAATCAAATGAGAATAGGTCCTTATACGGCCTTGTGATGTCTAGGTTAAGTCTCTCCATTACAGATTTAGGCATAAAATTATGTGAGGCACCCGAGTCAAACATTGCATTGTGTAGTATCTTGTCATGAATGTGCAAGCTAACATAAAAGGGTAAAACTCCTGTGCTTATTGTTTTCCCATCAACTTCTGGGCCAAAAAGTACCTCTGGTGTATCATCCAGCACATTGACATCATCTTTATTCTGAGTTAATTGGAGGGATTTTTTGATTTGCTGCTTGTAAATGTCTTGCTTAGCCAGCTCTGAAAGAGGGATGGCTATCTTCAACTTACCAATTTCAGCTTCTAGGTCAAAAGGTTTGTTAGATTGGGTCTTGGCATTGTGGTTAGCAGCTGTTTCTTTCTCAACTGATTTTACAGAGGCACCCTCTTGTGTTTGAGTTTTATCTTGAGGTTTATCTTTTTTACTAACCTTTTGAGGACTATTACTTTGATTGTGCTCTAAAGGAGATGTTACCAGTTGCTCTTGACTTGGGGGGTGTATTTCGGTTACATCCTCTACTGTTACTTCATTTGTAATAGAGCTGGTTTTGTCAATTGGTTCTGTAACAATGACCTTCTCCTTTGACATCTTGGGTTGTTCGTTATCTTTTGTTTTTACAGGCTGTGGCACATTTATGGTCCTGCTTCTCAGCTTGTATTGTTTATGAACTTCAAAAACAACAGTGTCATAGCCCTGCTTGAAGTCAAATGACTCACCAGATTTGGTTTGGAACTGATCAACATCATCATCTTCCTGATCTTCTTGACTTAGAAAAACCTGATGTTCATTATTTAGACCCATCAGATTAATGTGAGTATCATCTATCTCTTCACTAGAGGTGGATGCTTCAGCATAGTTTTCTTGGAAAGGAGGTCTTATGTCTTGTTCTGGGCTGGCCCTTCCAGCATTTGGGTTTTGGTTTCTTCTAAAGCCAGGATTTCTGACAGCATTGTTTTGTGGTCCCTCCCATGATGATTTTCTTTCAACTAATTCTACTCTATCTCCAAGCCTATGCATATCGGTGATTATTGCATCTAGTTTCTGATCCCAGCCTGAAGGCTCTTCTTTGAAGGTAGTCTTTCTCTCAGTCCTTGCACTATTTCTCTTGGCTATCAGGTTGGCTTCCACACTGACTGCTATATCCTGCATCTCAGCTAAAGTTTGGGGGGATCTTTCTCTCAATTGGTATGCCATGTCTGAGTCAAACCCATCAGGAAAGGTGTACAAGGCCAGATCTGGTGGAGGCCTCAGATTCTGGGGGATGGCGTTGTATACATTATTAAATCTAGCACAATAGTCTAGGACAGTTTCTTGAGGACCTCTTTTAATAGAATTGTACTCAGACAATATGTGAAGGGGGTCTTTCTTCTTTTCCCATCTGTTTAGGAAAGTTTGGTAGAGGGCTTCTGGGTTAGCAATAGAATTTGCTGGAAGAGATCTAAACCAGGACCTTACATCTCCTATCAAACTTTGAACAAAAATCTTCATTCTAACCCCCTCATCATCTATCTCATAATTTTCAAAGTAGTCCTGCATCTTTTTGGTATGTTGCAGGGCTGGATGGGAACTAGCACCATCAAAATATGAGATCTTGGTCTGGTAATCCTGAGGCATAGCCCCTAGATTTGCTGGTAACTGTAAAGGGGCATACCTGTTAGCCATGTTTGCTGAGATAACTGGACCAACAGGAACAAACGGAACAAGTGGAGGGAAATGGATGATAGGGGTGTGTGTAGTTAATGGGGGAGTTGAACAAGGGCTATGTGAAGTAGATGTAGAACTGGGAGACTATGAAGTTGTGATATGAGGATGAAAGGGGACTTTAGCAGGTGTAGGAATGTTACTCTGAAATCCTGCTTCGGGGCTTGAATCTGGACTAGTTTCTTCCTTTTCTTGTTTCCTAAGAGTCCTCGAAATCAGGTTTGGATTTTCAAATATAGGTGATGGATTTGGATTTGGATTAGATCTAGTGTAACGTGTCTTCTTCTTGGGAGCCAGCTTCTAAGTTTCCTGACCTCTTTGAAATTTTGTAGGAAGTATTATGAATCGGGCAGTGGTTAGGAATTTAGTTCAGGTCCCCAATTAAGTCGCCAATTATGTTATCACTCAGGTTGTTCCCTTTGACTCCCAAGGGAATATGGCCGAGGTAACCACAAACCAACTTTGGATTACAGGTTCTAGCCTACCTGCAATCAGAGAGGGCTCTCTCTTTTGATTTAGCTTTGTTTTTAGGATTTTAGGCTAGTTATGAAGTATAAGGTTTTGTTTGAATTTTGGTTGTCATCTGTTGTCTGAAGAAGGGTTTGCAATGATCAAAGAGGGTTTATTCCATTGGGAAAATGGAGTCCATGACTGATTATTACTTAGTGTCTGTGATAAAAGAGTGTTACTGCAGAGCCAGATAGGTATCCATGATACAAACCTTCAATTTGAGAAGAAATAGTATAGAATCACACCATGAAAGGCAACAAAGATTTCTTTCTTGGTGATACAGAACATAAAAGGCTGAATCTTATTCAAGAGCAAAAGAGAATTCTCGAATAGAATTTACCATAAAATTAGAGTAAACAGGAGCATTTAAGAATTCCATATTTACAGCTAATCTTGAAGAAAACATAGTTAGCAGGAATGATTGAGTTTAGGGTGTCTTACTGGACAAATCCTGAACTATTCATTTTCCTTCCTACTAAGAAAACATATATCATAGATGAGTTATGTAAACATATAAAACATAGAGATGGTTAGGTAAACACTTATTGTATCATGAGAAAACACGAGAGTTCTGCAACAGCTAACAATCTCATCACAACACGTCCAAGCATAGCCAAGTTGAGGAAACCAGCAACTTCTTGTATTATACTTCTCAGAACATACAGCCGAGTTCTTAAGAGCAAATAAACAACAACCCCCAAATAAGCTAAGCGGGGCGTATATATACAAAAATTTCCTTACAAAATATCTCAAAATGAGTCATTTCCTCATAACTTTCTCTACCAACTCTCAAAAATAGTGGATATAATAGTTATTGCTATTGAAGCAGATTGATTACAGCTAGTCATTCCTGTCAGAGATCTTTTGACTTTTGGAGCGTCTTGGGACGGCTGAGCACCTTTGCATCGATTTTGAGAATTCTTGCGTTTGTGCTGCCCTGTCATGGTGTTGCTGTGTTGGACACATCAATTGCATTATCTAGCTGTACCCAGACACTGCCTTTTTTATCTAGCTGTCTTCCACTGTTGCTTTAAGTAGTTTTGATACATGAGTCATTTGGAAATGTTGACTTTAGGCCAAAATTAATTTATCAAAGTAAAGTTTCTATCATACTCCTCCACCATTCTTCAGTGGGCAATTGGTGCCTCTGCATTTTGATTAGAATTTCATCAGCTTCAGTGTATTTGTAATAGTTGGGAGTAACTGCAAAAAGGTGCCTGATCTCATGCTCAATAAAAAATAGATTTTCCAGCTTATCGTAAAGATCCTGCCTAGATGGGGGCCCTGCTTCCTCTGGAGCGCTTGCAGATGCTGTTATTTGATTTGTTGCAAAGCTGTTGACCCTTTTGGCATAATGTTCATGTGATAACAATCTTCCTGCACTGGTCACCAAACTGGGGAGGCCCCTGTTATGTAGAACTGTGATTTTTGCAATAAATTCATTCACTTCTGCTTGTATTTCCTGACACTTTCTCTCCAATGACTGGACATAACTTCTCAGGGTAAGCACCCTTTTTATCAGCAGAATAGTATCAGTCCTGTCTCTAATGCCCATTCCTGCTAGCTGAAGGCCAGTCCGATTGTTAAGGACATTTATCATTCTGTTGGCTATTTCAGGCATGCTCCCTAAAGATGCCCTAGCTCTTTGATTTTCAGCTTGAGCTCTGCCCAGAAGATTCATTTGTTCATGAACTGTTTCAATGGACTACCATTGGTCTGTAATAGATTGGCCAATTTTAGCCCATAGAATTTTCTTTACATCAGCTATAGTTTTGTTCATGGTTAATTAATTTTCCAGCTCCTTTATCTTCTTTTCCACGGTTCTTATTTCCCTTGTCCTTTCAGCCACATTCTGCTTTGATTTATCGTATTTCTCTTCCAGTGTAGCCAATTTTTCTTTTGCTACCTTCAGTTCTACCATCTGTGCCTCAAGAGCCTCCAGTTCCTTCCTCATATTCTGCATGTCAAGGCTGGGTGCCTGCTCTGGTGCTGGTGCTGAAGGGCCTGCTTCTGATGTCCTTTCTGGGGGAGGAATTATTACTTGAGGAGTATCCTCAAGATTTATAACTTGCTGAGGTGGCTGAGACACCTGTTCTCCTTCCTTTTGCTTTAGGGCCGCCTCCAAGGCACCTTCTGTCTCCACTAACCTTTTGTGCAAGGCCACCAGCATGGCTGTCACATCTTGATCTCTTCTTTGTTGAGCAACATCTTCAGTCTGAGAGTGAAGGGTTGGTGGTAGCTTAACCAGCTTCTTCAAAGCTGCTATTTCCTCATCTTTCTCCTTCATTAGTGCTTGCACTCCCTTAGGGTCATTTGGATCATGGCCCAGTTCTATGATAATTTCTTCCAAGGACTTGATTCTGTTATCCTTGGCCTGAGAGGAAGCTTTCTCTAGCTCCAATTGAGCAGTAGTGTTATTCAGGGAGTTATGCAACCTATGTGCCAATAGAGTCTTATCAGCCAATGTAGCATAAACCATCTCCCCTGTTTGTTTGTGCAGTTCTATCTGATCCATAGGATGGATGTCCTTGGCAAAGACCTCTAGGTTGGTCCTAATATAGTCGGCAGCCGACTAAGGCTGCAGCATGGTGGGCCTAAAATGACTAAGAGTCATTTTTCCCTCTTGGATATCATAGGCTGACATAAGCCTTTCTTGATTGGTTGGCGCCATCTTGAGCAGCTGGTTATAGAGTTGGATTCTAATTGGCTCATTTCTTACTTTTATCTCTATAAACTGCTTCTTGATGCTAGACTCAGACCTTGTCTGCTGCCTTGATGAACTAACTTCTCCTCCATGTTGTATTTCTTGTTCCTGTTGAAAGGAACTGGCTGATGTTTCAATGTTGGGAGGGAGCATGGTACCAGTGGGCCTTTCAGGCATCTCCTCCTCAGAAAAGGGATTCAGCCTTTGTCTTTTCTCACCTTGTTGATCTGTTGAAGTGGTGAGACTAGTTTCCTCCTGCCTGTCTCTCTTCCTTGTTCTTTCCTCATTAGCTAGAGTTTGTAGCACCGAGGTTTCCACTGTTACATCCTGCCTAGGAGGGACTTTTTCCCGAGTTTTCTGCTCTGTATTTGAAGGTGCCTCAGCCATCTCTTCTTGCCATTCTGCTTGTTGCTCTATGTTAGAGAGTGGCTCCTCTTGTTGCATCTCTTTTCCTTTAGCTGTAGTTGCTGCTTGTGCAGAGGCTTGGGCAGATTGCTGGGGAGTAGTAGAAGAGGAAGCAGCTACTCCAAGATGCTTGAGTACTGGGGAGTAAACCTATCCAAAAAATTCTAATTCAACTGATTTTTCTAACTGCTTCATTTCTTTTTGTGCTATTTCTTCCCTAGAACATGCCTCCACTAGGGTGCCTTCCTTCCATTCTAACTGATTTGCATATTTTTCAATGTGTGGGATTCTGACATGGTCATAGCTGGCAAGTCTGTATCTGACTCTTCTAAGACTTATAAAATGATTAGGGTCATAAGGTGACCAAAGGAAGCTTGTTTGCAGCTGGAAGCTCTTTAGAATTTTATCTGCTTCTTGCCATGCTTCTTCTCTTTTGTTGAAAATGAATGGGCCCAGTTGGTGTTTGATTTTGAGCTGTGCTTTCTTATTTCTGCTATGAAAGTGAATCATGTCTGCATTTCCAAATTGCCGAAAATACTCTAATGCAAAAAGTCTCATGGGGACATACTTTGGCAGTCTGTAAGGGGCTAGCTCACAGCCATATATTCTAATTACTATGTGGTCTTGGTAGAAGTACCAATCTCCAATGCTATAATTCTTTGAAAGCTGGAGGATCTTCTGCATATCATCGGTGAGTCTAGGAGGAGGAGAACTCTGTAGCAGAGACAAGGCCAGATAGATGAACAGATCAATGAACTCACAATAGCTGTATGGGGAGCAAGAGATATGGTGACAAACTAATGACCAAAATACCACTGACCTCCTGTTTCCTTTTGCATCCATCTTTCTCAAGGAGACAGGGAAACTATCAGGCTGAAAGTATAACATTAAGTGATATATATAGGAGGTGTATTTGAATACCATTTCCCTCTCCAAATTCATGAATTGCTCATGAATCTTGTCAGCAATGAATGTGGCATAATCATACTGGGGAGCAGGAGGCTGCCCTGGAGTGAACATGGATAACATCACCAAGGTTGTATCATCTACAAACTCACTGGTATTGAATCCCAGAATGCAGGATATCATGTCCACTAGCAGTCTCCCTGTATCATTGAACCAGACATGTAGATAAGGAGAAGGTTGTCGGGGCTGATATTCTGGTTTCATGAACAACTGACCAATCTTTGTGACCTCTGAGCTGGGCAACTTGGCAGCTTCTTGGAGCAGAAAATTCATAGAAAGGGGGACGAGAGGTTTGGTTGGTTTAAAGTTCAGCATCTGATTTATGGATTGTGGAGTGATGTGGAATAAAATATTCCCAGATGAACTCAAGACTGCTCTTTGTGAGGGGTCATAGTGTTCACAACACTGATGGATGAGGTCTGGGAACACATTGACTTGAGGTAGGTAATAAATGGGCAAATTAGACTCCCAGATACCTATGTCATCAGCACCACTCATGTATTTATCCTTCAGCTCACAAACAGTGTGTACATGATATTTGGTAGTTATCTCAACTGTCTCTTTAATTTGATGATCCCTGTCAGCAAGGGCCATCCAGTCTAGGTTCCTCTGTGGGGCACTCAGGGGAGTAATGTTCAAGGCCACAGGGGTCTGCATGCTTCACTTATCCTCTGAACTGGATTTATACTTGAATTGTGGATGAATGTGGTGAGTTTTGACAGAGAAAGATATTTTCAGGGAGAAACAGGGTAGCTTTGGCAAAATTGAGGTGAAATGCTGTCAAAAGGGGGTGAAACAGGGTGAATTATCTTGCTGTGGCGCGCCCTGCGACACGAAAACTTTGTGAAGGGTCTGGGTTAAGCACAATGCAGTGAATGAGGGGATTTTGATGAATTTGGGACCTCCAAGGGATACTAGTTCAGTCTTTGAAGGTATAGGAGTTCAGAATGCCGGATAGTGGTTATTTTGTGTTTTTAGCTTGTGAAGACTGAAAAACCAGTTGGTGGGAGAAACAGGTAAATACCTGGTTGTGGCATGACGAGGGGAAGATGACCGTGCGGAATTCTAGGCAGCAGCAGCTCAAGGACGAATTTCTGGAGGTTGGCGGAAGAACGACGTAAATGCATGCAGTCAACGGAGTGCTCAAATATATGAAAAATATAAAAAACCATGACTTTTGCGCGATAATATGGAAAAATTGGTTTTGGCGCCTTTTTGATGGATGACGTCAACATGACATCATTGGTGGGGTCGGGTACGGTGGGATGACGTGTCAACTGGTGATTGGGTTGACGTGGACGAGTGATGTGGCGGACAGATCGGAATAATGGCGGAATGGAAGCTGACGTAATGCTGATGCGGCAATGGCGTGGAGCAGAAAGGGATAGCGGTAAGCGGTAATATCAGACCGCTTTTGGTACGGGCCCGGTTTGTGTCGGAAGCTGCCCGATCCAACAAGAATTTGACACGCGTCTCAGGCCCTACGTCATCCTCTAACACTTTTCGGGCGCTAAAGGACGGCGATCAGGGGCGGTCCGAAATCGCCGAGGACCGTCGGATGGGAGGGCCCGGATCCGACGGATGACGGGATGCGGAGATGGCAGAGCGATACGGTGGGGCCCGTCTAATAAACAATTGTTATTTCTGGAAAATTGCGCCGGGACAAAACTTTGGATAAATGAAATTGTGGGTTTTCTGAGATTTTCGGGGATAAATGGTAAACGATATATCCATTTATAAGGTCTGCTTAGGGTTATTAAATCAACCGAGTGTTGATTCAATTCCCAAAAATAAAGTATGAACAGATATTCCATGGGACTCCGACTTTCTCACACTTCCAAACTTTGGGATATATGGCTAGATTGCCCAAGGGGGGAAAATATATACATTTCTGGGATTTTTTTTTGCACAATAATGCTATAATAATAGGGAATAGGAGAACTTAGGGAGCTATATAGAAGTTAATATGAATTTTGAGATGTGGAAGAGAAACAGAGAGCTAAGTTTAAGGAGTAAACTTAGATTTAGAAGCAGATGAGGGTGAGGAATGATTTTACACAAGAAATGTGGCTTCTTTTCAGAAAAGAAGGTCACAATTTGTCATGAATTTTTCAAAGGAGAAATCCAAGGAGGACTATTTAGGGAGATCCTAAAGTCCTCAAGGGGATGTTAGAAAGAGAATCTCTGGGGAAAACAGGGGAAGTTAGACATGCTTCACTGTGTTGTTACCAAAATGTTGAAACAGGTGAACCTTCTCTTGTCAATATATGCTTTCTGTCAAGGCCAGCAATATAACTGAAAACAAGCTTCTGCAACCCCTTTCTACATACCCATCTTAGTGCCTAGCATTTTTTATTACTTCAGGGAGGGTGCACTTAGACTTGCAGACCCTCAATTGCTCTTTTTCTTTTTCTTTTCTTTTCCTTTTGAGTTTCTATCTACAACTACCCTTATCACTTCCAAGGTCCCAGATTAAGCAGTTGGGAACCTTCATTCTCTACCTAATCTACTAATCTGCCAAGATTAGACAGTTTGGACAGATTCTCTTTCTCTATTCTACAACATCAATTTAAACATGGCATGATCCAGATTAGGCTGTTGGATCACCCATCCAGAAGTAGGACACTATCCAACCTATGTACAGACATGTTCTTCCACAGAAATATGTGATCTTTGTATTATCAAAGTAGAACATATTTGGAATTTCCCCTACCAATCATGAAAAATGAAACCTATTGGTATAGAAGGCTAACACATCACAAATCCAACACTTCAATGGCTTCTTCGTCTTCTCATCTGACTTCGAAGCTTCATCTTTCTTCTTCTCTTTCGGCTTATCAAACTTCTTCTTCCTCTCATCAGAAGTCTCATCATAATGCTCCACCAACCTATCCATAGTAGCAAAAGCTTCTTCAAGTGTTTTAATCTTCTACCTCTTCACTTCATTGCGTTCCCAAGGTTTCAATGTAATAATGAAGTTCAACACCTTTTCCCTCTCCGCCATGTCAGGAAGTTCCAGAACCGCACTTGCAAACTCCCACTGATATGTCTGTAGGTTCCCTGTCTGCTTTATGAACTTAATCTTCATCCTTGCTTCCCACGTTTCATCCTGAGGACTGAAATGAGCCTGCAAAGCTTTCTTCATATCATCCCAAGAAGTAATGTCATTAGCACTGCCATTGGCAATCTGATCCATCTGTCTTCTCCACCACATCTTAGCATCTTTTTTTAGGAATTGAGCAGCCACTTTCACCTTTGTCTCATCATCGGATAGACCCAAGCGTTCCAAGTATTGCTCCATATCCCATAGAAAGCTACCAAGATTCTTCGTGCTTCTTGTACCATCATAAGTTTCCAGTTCCTTAACTTTCACATGAGACACTCCTCCACCTGAGTTATGTCTCATGGCCTTCTTTAACACTGCGATCTCATCATTTGCACCATCAAGAGATTTCCGCAAGTTCACGATCTCTGCTAGACCCTTGTCCCTTGCTTCTCCAATCTCCTTGACTTCATTCTCAAGTTGTGTACACTTAAGATCAGTGTACTCATGCCGAGTCCGGAGTTCATCAAACTCTTCCCTCAACTGCACATGATCCTCTAGCTCCTTCACGACTAGATCCCTCTTTATAGTCTAGTAAGATTTCAATGCCTCCACTTTCTCTAGTAGTTTTTCAATAAAGACCTCGGTCACATTGTGGCTAGATTCACTCGATCCAACACGAGATTCACCTGCCATTTCTGCTTCCTTCTTCCTTCTTTGTGATCGACTATCGACCATCCAATAGCTTCACCAAGTTGCCTGCAAGCTGAACTAACCCTTGTTCCACTTGTATGTGAAACAACTTCCTTCACTTGCAAGTACCTACTTCACTGTCACCAGCTTCCAAGTTTCTTCAACCCTGAATACCACTTGTCAAGCTCTTCACCATCTGCACTTCATCACGAGAAACCTTGCTCTGATACCACCTGCACTTCAGTGTAGGTGTGTAGCAGCTTCAACCTTCAATACCCGAATCAACTGCTAGCTCTGATACCAACTGTCACGGCCTCAGGCTGGTGGTAGTCTTTCAACTGCTCTTGGCAAGGTGCGGCACCACCAAACACTTTCTTTTCACTGATACTTATGTTCATGGACTACGCCTAACCACTTGTCCTACTTAGTTTCTGTTTCTCAACCAAGTAATTATTATGTTTCCTTTATACTAATGAACACCCATACACATTCATTATCATCAACAATTATAAACGAGAACACAATTGCATAGTATAAAGGGAGGGGCAACTCCCTAAACAATGAGTCTGCCCGAATAATATATTATACAATCTTTCAATGTTACAAAGCTTTACAAGTATACTTGGGAAACACCAAGTTTCATACTTCGCCATAATTACAACTTCTCACACCTCGGTGTGATAACCAAGATTCTTTTCCCAAGTCGGTTGGGCGCGCCCTCACACGAGCTGCCAACCAAACTTCACAACTGAACCTTCGCACAACGGGTGGGCAACCTTAGCCGAGTCACCCTTCGTTTACTTCTGAATGGTCGGTGGGAAACCTCAGCCGAGTCCCTTATCTTCCACCTCCACATTCGTCTTCGCACGACGGGCAGGCGTTCACCCAGGCTACCCAAGAACCTGCGTCAACCGGGCGCCCGGCGCCTTCACCCATGCACCGATGCCTCTCGCCTTTCTTCAAGACTCGCGCTACCTAAATGAGTTACCCAAGAGTTGGGCACATACGACCTGCGCCTTTCTTTTCTTGCTACAGCCCTTTACTTCACACTTCTTCGTAGAAGACTTGAGCGACTTGCTTGATGTTCAAATGTCTCACGCCTTCATTCTATTTATACGGATGGAAGGGTGAGTTGACTGCCCAGGCTGACTCGTCCATTATGTAATGAAACACCCCTACGCATCGCAAATCCTTTCTTGATGTCCGTCGACCTTTGCTAAGTTGTAGGTCGGCCCGTGGGTTGAGAGCTCATGCTCCCCATGCCTATAAACACTCCTTTGCTCTATCCTTCTATGCACATTATAACATGTCACCTTGCACGTTGGTCGTAGAGTTTCATTTCTTTTTTCAATCGCTCATTCACCAAATCGAGCTGTCACACTTCATGTCGGTGGGAGTGCCAAGGAACCGCAGGTCCTTATAGGTCGTGTTGGGGACTAGATGGAATGTGAATTGAATTGAAGAAAATGTAGAGAACCATTTATTTCCTCAAGAACCTAACCTCTAAGGTCGGCAACAATGCAGAACAAGAGACTAGTTATTTCCATCTAGACTAGCAAGCCCATGCTCGATCCGATCGAAGCATTTGAAAGAGTGCTTTGCGGTGGGCTCTAGAAAAAAACATTTATGGTGATTTGTAGTCTCTTCTTAGAACACCGATAAACACCAAATCTAGTGGCCTTTTATGCAAATCACTATTCGGCTGTCGACTCTCCATGACGTCCTCATTATATGGCTTTATAATTTTCGATGGCTGCAAGCTTCTCTAGGTCAAAAGAAAATCAATGCAGAAATCTTCTCTACTATATAACGCCAATGTCTTCTATCCCTGTGCCAGAATGGCCCCGTGCACAGAAACAATGCTACCCAAACCATTGATCTTGATATCATATGGTTGTTGGATAATAACAGATCCGAGTCTTTGTCATGGATAATGCTTCGGCATAGAGATCCATAGAACTAGGCACATAATCCACAATGTGTTTTAACAACAGAAAAAATAATGCTTATGAATACGGGGAGAGGATCCCTTTGCACAACTGATCTCTTTGTACAACTACAAAAGCATTGCAAGGATTTCAAAATCTTAAAGAAAATATAATTACACTTCAGTTGATCGCTAAAGCAAAGTTTGACCATAGCTGGCCGTATCTAAATTTTGGCCATCACCGGATCCGTGATTTCGGCGCTTGCATACAGAGAAAGGAGATTCTCAGTTTACCATAAATGCAGATGACAAACATAAACATGATTGAGTGGCCTATGACTCTTTCTAATTTGGAAAGAAATCCCAAGCCTCCTCAATTGGGTGATTTGTCTTTCCCATCCAGCTAATCACAGATCTAGATATCCTCTAACATTGATCCTCACAAGATAAATTTTCCGGGTAGCACGTAAAACCTCTTTTCCATTGCCAATCATCAAACATATCTCATGGCTTCCATCAAAAATAGATCTCTTTCCATCAAAACATACGATGACCAAATCTTAAAAAAAAAAAATTAATATAACTTACGCACACACCACAATTGCCTACCCTATTTATTTTCATAGTAATGGACTCAAATTTCTCTCACATTTTCCTGGCTCAGGGAATCAATCCAAAACTAGCTTTGATACCATGTTAGAAAATTGAGAGAGACTAGAGAAAAATTGTTTACACATAAAAAACACACTTGATACTATTATTGATCACCATAGATACTAATAAATAGGACATAGATCACTGATTTTGACACATCTAGATCATGACTCCAACTCATGCATTGGAATCAACAACTTCTAGATTGACTCCTCGTAACTCTTAATGAAAACTACACATGACATGGAAGCATTACTTCCAACAAATGGTAGCAGCTATGTGCAATGTGTGTACCTTTGAAATTTGAACTTACACTTTGTCTCGTATGTACCCCGAAAAAAATAATTATCTCTAGAGCTAGAAACCTTTCTTTAAGTTTTATACTCAACAAATTACATAGAGAGACGCTTTCTATCTCAATATGGAAGGGATGTAATATCATGTTATATTATGTTATGTAAACATTTAATTAAGTAAAATAAAATAACAAAATAAATAAATAAGAGGCACTCAATACAGAAGAGATATGTAAACATGTAAACTTTTTGACTAGGTGAAATAAAACTAATACAAATAAAACCAAATATATATAATGAAAATATATGCATTTTAATTATGGATCTAAGAGTTGAGAGGAATCAAATCTCTAAAATTGCAAACCCCTTTTTTGACTACAAAACTTGAGGAAAAGTTTTCACTTCGAGAGATTTAATTATAGATCTAAGAGTTGAAAGGAATCAAATCTCTCAAAGTGCAAACCCCCTTTTGAGTACAAGACTTGAGGAAAGGTATTCACTTCGAGATATTTTAATACTCTCGACACTTCATAGGTCTGGAGTTAAGATGGATGTAAGTTAATTTTTACATATCATTTCCATACTAGTGTGGGGAGCACCTATTATTTTTATATTTTATTTATTTATATTTTATTTTTTGTTTGAGTCAAAATTTCTACATAACATAACATAATTTGACATTACAACATGTCTCCCATACTACATTGAAAAGTACCTTTTGTTAGATATAAGTTGTCATTGATGGAAAATGAAAAGATGGATGTAGAGACTTGCATTAGGGGAATTTTGAGGTCTAAAATGGGCCTCCTAAGGAACTTATAAAATAATAGTGTAAATAATAAAATAAGATTAGATTACATAATTAGATTTTATGGGGAAAAGAGAAAAAACTATTTTTTTCAATTCGTATTTTCAACTTATCTCCCTATGGGTATGCTCAAATTTCAAGCAAAAATAGTCGTTGGATGTAGAATTTGATTCTTCATCCAAGGAGTACACATATTTCATACTTATGGACCCTACTACACAAAAAGTGAGAAATACATGAAAAACATGATTGCAATCATGGTCTTTCATGCATTTCTCATTTAGTGTGTAGTAGGGTCCATCAAAAGCATGCAACATGGGTACTCCTTGAATGAGGAATTAAAATTTTCATCCAATGAGTGCTCCTGCTCGAAATTTGAGCATACCCATAGGGAGATAAGTTGAAAATACGAGTTGAAAAAATAGTTTTACTATTTTATTATATTTGAATCATTTTACTTTTTTACTCCAAAAATGGTGAATCATCCCTCATGGTTGACATCATCATTTTGAATCCTATTGGTTCTTATAAATTTTATTTTGGTTGTACTTTTTCTTAAGAGACCCATTTTAGACCTCAAAATTCCCCTAATTAGATCTGTTTTCAGTATAGCAAATCATCTCAAGTCCAATTGGAAACTAATTAGATGGATAGAACTCGGAAAGAAATTTCTAATGGTATATGGAAGTCAGCAAATGGCCTTATGGATCAAATGATATTCATGGTCAAAGGTTGCGAGACAAAAGCCCAAATTGGAGAACTAAACTTGGCGGAGCTAGCCAAGTTGGTAAAAAGTTGGTGTTTGGCCAAAATGGTGGAGTGGAATGATTGTTAAATAGTGGGAATCTGTGTTGGAGGATGTGTACCATTGTTCCCTATAACCCATCGGAGAATATGCAGGGGCTCACGCCCACTTGAGGGTTAACAACAAGGGAGGCCCCATGTTTGGTGGTACGTCCCATACCACTTATCAAGAAATTTATGGTCCATCTTAAAAGTGGGACCCCCCCCACCCCTTTACCATGAAACCACATACGGGGGTGGTCCGCAAAAAACCATAGACAATAAACATTGTAGTGGTGCAATGGAAGCGTGACAAGCAATGAGGCAGGTGAAGTGAATTATGTTTGGCCAGTGGAGTAGCCCATTATACACGTCACCCTAGAAGGCTTGTCCCCAAATGCTTTCAAAGGATTGCTAGTTTAAAGTCTTGAGGATTGCAATCTAGGAGGACGTGGTGGAGAATGTCAACAACATGAAGCCTTGATTAGTAGAAGTTAATGAGAATGGAGAACCCATCATACATGTCACCTCGGAAGAATTTCCCCAAGAATTCTCTAAAGTGTGCAAGTAAAAAGAGTCGAGGAAATAGACCAGGGGGAAGATGACAAGATGAGTGTGCACAACAATAGTGGACCAATGAGAGGGAGTGCATAAGATGAGTCCATATAATAAGTCACCCCGAAGGAGATCAAATAACAAATGAAATTAACATAAAACCTAAGATCCAAACCCTCCTTCCACCATACGTTGACATGTATTTTCAGCCACATGGACCAACTAAAGAGAGACACTTGGCAAGATCAGATTGGATGAGATAGACATAGTGACATGATGACCTCAGCATGATGTGGCACCAATGAGGGTGTGGCATGTGGCATGCAGATCTGGAATTTTTAAGGATGCAAGTGGGTCGAAAATGAGTTCTATGTGGCACCACTCGACAAGTGACATGTGGAACCCTTGCAGAGGTGGAAAGTATAGGTCATAATAGTTGTTCTATGATTGGTCTAGGTGTGCAGTGTGAGGTCCCACTAGGACACGTCATCTTGGACCTTGGAGGTCCAAGCTCACTGAAAGTTTCAAAGTAAGCATGAGGTTTTATCTTTGGATTGACGAGGCTTGGAGACATTATGGCATCGAGGTGGCATAAGGTGATAGAGTGACAGACCAACTGGAGGTGCACAAGTGATGGAGAAGTAGTCCCACTGGGACATGTATTCCCAGAGGATTGATCCTAGAAGAAAACAAGGGTGCACCATTGGTTTTTTCTATGGAAAAATTGTCGGGGGATAAAATATTGGGGCCAAGACTCAATTTCATTAGCTCATTGTAACCAAAGGCATGAAAGGTTGATCAACATTGGATAAGCCCTTGGAGCCTAGAATGAAGCAACCCAATGGTGGTTATATGCGAGGTTTGTAGTGTATAGAATTTGGGATTAAACCATTCCATAGTCATGATTAAATCTCTTTGGGGCTAGAACAAAGCATCTTGATCATAAGTTCTATTGGGATGGGGTCACTTGAGTTAGTTTGGGGTTAGTTAACCCAAATTTTGTATACATTTTCGTAAAAGATGTAAAGTCTCTGCGATATGTGGAAGTGGAGCACATAGATGAATATGAGTCAAAGGGGCTTAGCCCCCTATTTTGGATAAAGTTTTGAGTCAGTTTTGAGATTCACCCATGGTCCACAGACCATGGCATTGTATTGAAAAGTTTGTAAATATTTGAGTCATAGCGAGTCTTAGAAGTAAGCTTTTGATAAGTTTTGATAGAGAATTGAGGACATTGAAGAGTTTAGGTGTCTTGGGCAAGAGCTAAGGTAGGAAGGCTCTGTTTCCTGTGCTTAGATAGAGAAGGGAAGGTTCCTGCAACTGAGTGCATAGGAGGCCTAGGTAGAGTCCGCAACTGAGTGCGCAGACCCCTATAGCTGCGTGCACGGGGTAAGAAGAGTCTGTAATTAGTGAATTCAAGGTCAATAAAGACAATTTTCCAAAGAATTACTGAGTATTTCCGTTTGTATTTGTTTATGTAATATGTTGTCGATGAATGGCATGTTTTATGAAATAATGAGTGAATTCTATGTGAATTTACTAAATCTATCTTATTAATGTATGAAATGAATGCTTATCCATTATTGCAAAGTTTTGGATTATTTCTCTTATGTTTTCAGATGAATGAAGTAGATCTATGCGAACTCCAATCTAGGGTTACTTTTTGGATGTGCAAAAGTAGGTAAATCAACTATTTAAGGTTCACAAGGACTAATCGTGGACCTATGTGAAGCTCTGAAGGCCACTTTAACCTAGTAACAATAACAAGCCCTAGAAGTCTATCGATCTTCAGGAAGGAAAATCAAAGGCGCTGGAAGACATCACACTAGTCTTCGGATGCAGAAACTTAGCTCTTGCATCCCCCAATATTACTTCGGGTGAGATTGCAGCCTACGCTACACAAGTTGTTTCTGAAAGGGCCAGCAGTGTAGGGTTTTGTTGGTTGGCACAACCAACTCTGAACCTGGGTCAGGACCCCAAAGCCAACAAGTTCAAACATGAACAAGTTGGAAGCTTGTTTGGAGAATTTTCATTTTGCACCATATTTGGTGTCTTAGTACCAAACCAATAGAGCACTAATGTTGGAAAAACACAAGCATCAATGAGGTAGTGACATGAGAAAATTTGGAAATATATTTAGTAGTTTGGCCAAAATTAACACTTATCTAAAGTTGGAACATAAATTAGAATTCGAGATAAACCCTGATATTTTTCTAGAATTACAAATTTGGGAAGTTTAACTCAAAGTTTCATACAGGGATAGTAGATTGGAGGCTGAAGACTTTAATAACACATTCAAAAGAGTTGATAGAAGTGGGGAAAAAGAAAAAATAAGAGTTTATTCATGGAGAAAATTAGAACTTAACTAAAAGTTCAAAAGCTAAAATAAGCATAATTGAAATTACAAGAAAAAATAGTTCAAAGGTTAAGTTTGTTGTTCTTGTTATTGTGTTGTGGATTGATGAATGATTAGAGATTTCTAAAGGTTATTTTATGGTGTTTGGGGTGATTTATTGTCTGGTGAGAAATTTATTTATTGTATGAAAGGGTGTGGTCTTCATTTTTTGAGTTTGATAATGGTATGAAAGATGAATCAAGGAGGTCAAGCAAGTGTTACCTTGCAGATTAGGGGGTGTAGCTGTTTCCATTAGTGGCTGGTAAAAATTTAGGGGTTGGAGCGTCTTTCAGTAGAAGTTGATAAATAAGGGGTTGTAGCTCCTTTTAGTAGTAGTTTATAAATTAGGGAGTAGTAGCTTCGTTCTAGTTGTAGCCAGAGAACTTTGTAACAACAAGTAGAAGCTTTCATTTATGAAAGTAATTGAAGAAAAAGTTTGAAGAATCTATGTGTCAAATTTGTAATTCTTGTCTTCATTCTCGTGATACTTAGATGAATTAATGTTGAAGTTTTTATGGGTGTCCTAGTATTATTTGACAGTGAAAGATTTTTTTAAAATTCCCATAATATTGATTCACCCCCTCTCTTAGTATTGTCTTGGTTTTTAATAATTGGTATTAGAGTAATGAGGTTACTTCAAGATTAGTTTAACAAGTAGAAGAAAGATCGGGGACCTATAGAAATTAATGTGTAGATTCAATACTACTTATGAAATTTGTTAAATCACAAGACATGAAGCTACTCAACTTATATGTGGAAGTTAATTCACCATATATAACAAGAATCATAGACATGAAAAAGGAAACATCACACATGCACAAATATTTATGTAAGGGAAAGAAACTGCTCAAAATCCCTTACTATTTGTATTGAATTAGTTAGAGAATATAGAAGAAGTGCATATGCTTGCTCAAGATTGAGCACAACCTACAAGTGTATAGTCTATCCCTATGCCTGACTCACTGAACCTAACCAACACTTAGTCAATTTCAAGCCTCCACCGCTCGTAATTGCTTGCATTGTTCCTCTAGGAATCAGGCCCCTATTAATTGCAAAATTCCCTCATCTAGATTCCACAATTCCTTTACGGTATGCCTTTGACTACGTGCACCATCTGTGCACATTGGAATATGCTACAACTAATAATATACCACCTTGGAATCTTCATCTCAACTGATTAACTTGAATTCTATGCATGCATGAGCCAATTTAGGTTGATTGATTATTTAACTAGTAATAAGGTAAGTCTGGAAGGTAGTCAAAGCCTCTATGCCCTGAGCTTCATTATTGTTTGGGTTTGGGTTAGGTTTCACAGGTAGTTGGGGTTGCATAGGCATTGTAGGAGTAGGAGTTTGGAAAGGAGGTAATTGCAGTTGTTGCTGCATTGGTAATCAAGGTAACGTTGTATTTTGGGCATTTCCTCTCCAGTTCTATTTCCATGGGTTGAGATGGAGGATATTGGATAAAGGGAGATGGAGACCACTGGTTCCAGGGTGAAGGAAACTGTGCTGAAGAAGGAGCAGGAAATTTCCATGGATATTATTGAGTATTATATGCATTGTTCCATGAATTCAAAGAGGAAAAATCTTGACACATACCTGGAGGTCATCGTTGCCATGGCCTCCTTAGTGCGATGAAATAAGAGGACTGCACCTCCTCGCTTGACTCTCTAAGTACTGCCTTCAGTCTACGAAGCTCCAGATATTGGCCTGTTGAATGTTGCATCTCACAAATACTGCACAAGTTGATGTTGTTCAATTCGCATTCACTCAAGGGATGTTTCTTCCAGAAATTTGAACAGAACATAGCAAGAGGTGTATCAGCTTCTGCTTGTGTCTTCTTGATCTACACTGTTGTTATCTGGGCAGATAGATCACTGAAGATATTGGTCTTGAAATTTTCGAACAAATTACCGATCTCTGCTCTGGTCACTCCTCCTCCTGCAGATTTTTATATTCGAGCAGATGCATCTCTAATTTTTCTTCTCCCCTTAGACGATCCTCTAGAGCATCTTAAGTAGAGCTTTATGATTTCAGCAAATGGTTCCTATGTTATATCCCCTTTCCCTAGTAGCTTTAGGGTTTCAAGGCAGTCATCCCTCATTCCTCTGATAAATATGGTCTTTGAGATATCATGGTCTAAATTCTGTGTTTAGACCTCTGTAGATTATAGTGGAACTGCTCCACATAGTCTTCTAGGCTCTAATCCTCCTTCTATGTCATTCTGAATACTTACTCCCTTAAGTCCCTGGTTATGCAATAGTATTGGTACTTTGATAAGAATGTCTACTTCATATCGCTCCATTTTCAAATAGAAGTGAATCCCAATCCCATGAACCATCTCAACCCTGCCCCTTTCAAAGTAGTAGGAGATAATTACAGTTTCTGAGCGTTTGAGATATAGTTATAACTCCTGCATAAGACATCAAATTCAAATAAGAAGGTGTTCGGGTCTTCCACAGTCATCCCTTGGAAGGATGGTAAGGATGATAGAGGAATACTTTTCATAGGAGCTTCGCCTTTGATATCCCTGATTGGGAATGCAAAGGTGGTAACAATAGCATCTATTTTAGCTTTGTTGTCATTTTTGTCCCCCATGGCTAATCCTTCTAACCTTTGCTGTAACAGACATTCTTCAAAATTCTCTTGTGATGGTCTTTCAGGTGTAATTAATGGCTTAGGTAACTCCAGGGCTAGTCATTTCACAACACTAGCTGAATCTAGATATTGATAAACCAATAGGTGCTCTCCCACCTCAGGTGTTTGATGCCCCACCTCCATTTCCCCCTATCCCTCAGTCCTAAATTTTTGGCTACTAGCTTCCCCTTGCTATTCCTGAATTGGATGCTTAATCTTGGGAGTGTGGGTGCTAGCTTTAGAATGATATGGCCCAAAGAGAGAGGAGTAAGAGGTTTCTACCCTTGTTATGGGAGTGACAGCTTTTTGTCACCCTGTTTTCCTTGCGTCCCTTTGAGAGATTGATTTTTCTTTTTCTTCCTTAGAGATTAGTTCCTGGATAAATGCTTTCCTTCCCAAATCTACACTCTTCCTTTCCTTTCTATGACTCGTTTTTCGTGTGACTTATTAGAGTGTGGATAGTTTTGCTATTTCTATAGTTCCTACAGTTGCACACATGGAACCTATGTGTATTGATTCACACTCTAAGTGTCTTAGTCTTCTATTGTGGTGAGCCCACTTAGGTATGTTAGAGAGATGCACGAGTTCTTACCTGTCACCTTGCCACCCAACCACTGAAGAGTTGAAGACATGCTAAAAAAAACACCAAAACGCCACACCCTAAGTGCCCTAGTGATCACAATAGTGAGCCTGCCCATGTATGTTAGGTCGATGCACAGGTTCTTACCTCTTGTCTTACCGCCCAATGATTGTAGACTAGGAACACTCTATCATCAAACAAACAAATTGCCTGATTGTATCATCAACTGCCATCCTTGGCAATGGTGCCCAAAGGTAGTGTTGTTTTAATCAATCCTAGTTCGTCGAGACTGCAACATTTAATTGTCAACCCAAGGTAGGTGTTGATGTTTCGATGGAGTTCACACTGTTTGTGTCGATGCACTACAGCCAAGAATAAAAAATAGAAAGAACAGTAAAATATGTCGTTGAATCAATTGCAAAAATAAAATCATTCATGTAGAAATTAAAACACTCCACATAATTAAAATCACACATTGTGGTTACTAGAGTAAAGGCGCACCACACAGTAAACTAATGACTACACTAGTTGGTCACTATGATTCCTTTTAATCAAACCAGTGTAACATCATAATATAATATGGAACATAAGTAGATGTATCTCACAATTTTTACAATAACAACAGAAAACCATATGACAATAAAAGAAACAATAATGTACACTACTTCTACCACTGCAGTCCCTGCTAGAGAGGAGGGCCCTTCCTCCCTAGTAGGGGTGCATGAATAACATGAGATTAATTAACAAATCAAATGAAGAGCAGTAACAACATCACCGTAGTGATTTTAATATTAAAATAATCCAGAGTTACAAGATTAGAGTAACAATTCTTTTCTATATGTCATCCTTGTACATAGGAAATCAAGTTTCTTTTATAATTATTACATGCCTGAAATTAGAAATGGATCAGTCATGAGAATCTCACGATTCTCATGCTGATCAAAAATAAAAGTAGTTACAACATATTTCTAAATACAAATACTTCTCAGATACATTGGTTAAGATTGAAACCACTTGGGTATGTTTCTTATAAATTAAAAAATTCCTAACACCTAACAACTGTTATGTGGAATAGTACCCACAACTTTCCAGCTCCAGTGCAACAACATCCTGTGAGTGAATAGCAGCTTGGGATGTAATGACAATCACTGGTGATAGCACCCTCAGCGTAACAACAATCCTTTGTATCAATACATAGTGTAACATCAGCCTGTAATAATATTCATTGTGGAACAACAACCTGTAACAGTGTACACGGTGTAACAACGAACTGATCTACCCTACTATGAAATCGATCAACGCAGCCTATTTACTACATAACCTTGTTCTCGCGAGAAACACCTAAAAAAGAGAAGAGCTTCCAAAATACTCCTCCAATGCTCACCCCAGTTAGCCACAAAAAGGAATATAGTATCGTATTATTCATCAAAACATGGCAAAATAATATGATAGTGGAACAAGTTGTATAAATGAGAAAAAAGGAAGATTAATCATGTAAAGTTTCATGGACTTGGAGAATAAGAGGATCAAAACTAGGGAAAGAAGGTGCAGAAAATAGGTAAAAAGTCACACCCAATAATTGCTAAGTTGCACTAAGTCAATTGCCTACCAATCCCAGTTTAGTCTTGCACTTATTGAGAGGATGATCTAACTTCCGCATTTCAGAGCATTAGGCCATGGTATGTGTTGTGACATGATCATGATATACTGCACATGTTTTATGGAAGGCCATAAAAATTGTTAAAACATGTTATAATAGGATTACAATAGGGATATGATGAGTTTGGCAGGATTATAACCACTCAAAGCAAGGGGTTTGGGTAAAATATAATGAATATTTGGTAGAAAGATCATAAAATAGGACAACTACGTTGACTAAGTTTCCCTGTTATGTAGGGAAATGAGAAGAAACAATTTCTAAGCCTTCTCTTATTTATGAGTTATCAGTAGTATATGTCATGTATAGGATTATGTGTTATTTATGCATATATGTATGCGCTGTTTGAACATGTATTTGATGATTACATGTTGATTGATAAAATTATGTTGTAGTATATATGCAATAGCTTATATGAGAAGCTAATTATGGTGGTTTTGTTGATGATGTTTTAGTTTCTCAAGAAAACAACCCTACAAAAGATGAAGGCCTTGGAAAGATGTATCTCCCCAGGACTGTTAATCAATGAAGGGGATGCCTGACCCTATAATGATGAGAGTAATGAGAAAGGGAAGATTTTGTTGTGTGTGGAGCCTGATTATCTTCCTGATTGTTCAGAGGTTTTTGTTTCAACCGCGTTGGATCCCTATTCCTAACGGGGAGGAAATGCTGCTCGTTTAATTACCATTAGGGGAGGACGATGAATTTTATGAGCTTTCCCCTTGGCAGGGGTTTGGGGGCAGCGCCCTTGAAGCTAAAAATAGATGAACATTTTCCTTGTCAAATATTGTAATTTAGTAGTCAATCTGGGTCGTTTATTAGGCAGATGATTCGATGGTACAAGTTATGTTAATTTATGGTTTCTTCCCCTAGAAGGAAACCCTCGATTTATATGATGGAATTGTACTGTGTTTGTGAATGATTATTCTGAGCGAGAAAGAGAGAGGAGAACGTGTGACATGGAAGAGGAAATTATAGTGGATTTGTTGTACGTTATATCTGTTCATTATGCTGGATAATATAAAAGGAAGGATTGATTGTTTCTCTATGGACATAGCCCAAATTGGGTGAACCACCTATATTTGTGTCTCTTTTGTTTTATGTGTTTTTGTATTTGTGTTTCCAGAATATTTTGTGTATTTCATTGCCCCGTTAATTAATTTCTAACAAATTTCATTGAATCTCTGAAGTGAAGAAGAGTAAAGTGGATCACTCAAGCGCTTGAACGGTTACTAGAGGCTTCGAAAAAGCAACAACTTGGAGGTTGTTGAGGCTTGGTACCCTGGCCAGTAGATGGTAATGAGTATGTACTTGGTGATGGGAAAGTAGCTTCCCAACGAAGTTAACATCATATTGACTCTTATGAGAGAAGTATCGATTCATTTTACAAATTTTATTCTTGTGTAATTGAATATATGATTTGGAAATTGGAATTTCTAGAAATAGAATAGTTTCAAATCGATTATTGGTTGCAAGGGTAGAGAATTATCATTATCTGTCACAAATTCAAGGTTTAAGTTCAATTAATACAACAATGGGGATGTTGTTGGTGCTATGAGATGAAAGCTCAAGGAGACATGGAAATATATGAAGTTATGTAATAAGGTAGACATTGGAGAGGCAACATGCTTGGCTGCAAAGCAGGTTCATATATAGGATTGTGAAAAAACATGGAAGATGGGTGGCAAGTTCTATAAGTAGTTTATACACATGATGCTATAGGTTTTTCAGAAATAAGTGATATAGTAATGCCAAGCTATCACAAATTTTCTTGCATGCGGATGACAAGGCCCTAATAGGTTGTAACAGGCCTTGTCACTAATTTAATATAGGATGAGAGAAAGTTGTAGCAGGTTTGCAACAAGCTTTTAACAAGTTATATAACATATTGTCACAGATAGGTGACATCCATATTGTAAGTTGCAAAGTGTTAAAGGAGGAATGGTCATATGTAAATACATACATATTATAGGTTAGAATAGGTTGTCATAGATGAGTGATAATGTTGTAACAAACTTGTCACAGATAGGTGGTAAGATCATGGCATGTTACAATAGGTAGATTGGAAACAAGTGGTGATGGGTTTTATAACAAGTTTGTGATCGGTTGGTCACTGGATGATAATAGTTTGTAGCAAGTTGTAATAGATCATTTGATAAGCCTTGGATACAAGTGCTACAACTTTTAACTGTTTGATATAGGTTTGTGAGGACATGTTAATATATAGATGTAGAAAGAGAAACTTGAATGAAGGAAACCTTAAATACAAAAAGAAATATGCTTTCATACCAGGATTGAATGAAATAATTGTATGTAAGATTGTGCTTATGGTTGAAGCACTTGACAACCAAAAATGACTTTTTACATTGCATGAAATTGTGTTGTCATGATTTTTTTTTATTCATGATTGCATGCATATGGTTGTTGTTTCTCTTTTGAAATAAGGAAAATGTAAATAAGTATTAAATAAAATTAATTACTGCCGATATTAATGTTATTTGTTTACTTCCCTCTAGGCATGATAATGGTGGTCCTGAGATTGCATGATTGAAAGTGTAGGGAAAGGACCTCCAATATCCTGTTGATGTGAAAATGGTACTGGAAGCTTGAAGGATACCCAAGAAGAAGCCATGCATGAGGACATGGACTTACAACGACAGTGTGGGAGCTCAAGTCATTTTATAGCAGCAATTCAAACAATGCATATAGGATGCGCTGAGGACAATGCATAAAATAAGTTGGGAGGAATGTAATACCCCTTCCCATTTATGGTGTAAATGAATGTCCATTGATATTTAGGCCAATGGGGTGAGTTATGATATGTTAAGGCCAAAGCACCTATGTAAAAAACATAGAGTGAAATTTAGGCTAGTGAGCCAGAATTATATTATGTGTCATGTGTGCCCATGTAAAGGTCGGAAACGTACTTTGGGGCCTATATATATATATATATATATATATATATATATATATATATATATCCCACTCCACGAAAAAAGAGTATTTGGTGTGCAACTCCATGGAAAAAGGTAATGGTTAGGGATTTCTAGTGAAAAGTGCACCCTAGGGCTAATGTGACCTCAAGGAGTGCCATGTGGAAATTAAGGGCCATGCATTCATACAGGGGAATGTTTTTCTTGTAAAGACATTCATTTGGTGATCATTCAGTGATTCTTCAGTCTTGGTGACTAGTAGCCAAGAAGTCTTAGGGGGCCTCTAATACTAGCTAAGTTGTTTTTATTTAGTTAACCACCCAAATGAGATGCATCTTAGTTTTAGAGCTTCATGCTCTATTTTTATGAACCTTAATGGTTTTTAGCGTTGTGTGAATCTACTTATGGCTTGGTGGCCATAGGGTTCTAGAGGAACTCAAGGTTGTGGTTATTTAGTTAATCACACTAAACTGGATGCATTTTATTCAGTGAGCCCTGGTGGCCATGGATTTTTGGTGGCAAAATTGGTTCAGTGATATCTAAGGGGTCCTAGTTTAGACTCTGACACCAACTATGGAGTTATATTAGTTTTGGCTATTTGGCACTTGAACATTGATGCGTATTGGATATCCTAGAGCTATATGCAAAGACTATTTCGACCTTCCCTAAGTCATCTTGGAAGGTGGGCACTGTTGATGAACTCAGGTTGCACCACTTGGGTCCCCGTCAGGGGAATGTGAGCTTGTGGATAGAGACTTAAGTTGTTGGGATTGGTGTCATGGCTTAGGTTTTTTTTTGGTCACAATTATTGCCTATAGTTGCTACCCCAGCTCGAGGGTGATTTGTGGCTAAGATTATGATCCACACTATCTACAACTTGTAGGAACATAGAGAGCCTGCATCTAATCAAGCATTTTATTCAAATAAGTACTCCTTATGCAATGATATATCTTATGTGCATAACTTTTTATAATCAACTGTGTTTTTAATAAAACCCCAAAATGGGTATTTGATGTATTTATCTGTCGTGCACTATGATTGTGTGATAATTGGATGTAAACCCTAGCTGGGGTTTGGTATCAATATATAAATTGATTATGTTGTGCATGCTTAACTAAAATAGCCATATTCATTATTTAAATGTGTAAATAAATGTCTTATTAAATCAAGGTAATTTTTGTTAAGTATTTCCTGAATTATGCTTGTTGATAAGTTGAGTTATAATAATGAAAATGACACCAGGTATAGGTATAGACTCTAGCACTGTTGGTAGAGTTAAATTAGTAGTTATACAAGTATTAAATGGTTACAAAGAACCATTTGTGAACTAGTGTGGCAAGAAAGGCTCTGGATATAAGCCATGGTTTTGGAAATTAGCGAGGGTTTTGAGCCTTGTGTTAAGGATTGGTAGTACTCAATAGTGAGGTTATGGTAGCATTGCCTAGCCAAGGGGTTTGATATAAATATATAAATTTATTATGGTGTGCATGCTTAACTAAAATGGACATATTGGTTATTTAAATGTGTATATAAATATCTAATTAAATTAAGGTACTTAATGCTAACTATTTCCTGAATTATGCTTGTCGATAGGTAGATTTATAATAATGAAAATGGTACTAGGTACATGTGTAGGTTTTAACCCCATACAAAAATTACCTGTATACGAATTCTAAAACACAGAAAATAAATAATGCGAGAGAAGAACACATAAAACACATATACAAAGAGATTTTCCCCTGGATCCCAAAACCGAGACTACCAGCTTGATTTTTTCATTATGTTCCTTTCAATGTTATAATACATATTTATATATGCCAAAGCATCCAATACCATGGACTGAAAACCATCACGTCCAATACCATGGACCGAAAACCATTTCATCCAAAAAACATGTGAGAAAATCATGCACAAAACCATAGGTGGGTCCGCCCAACCTAACATAGGGTCCAAAACCAAAATTTTCCGAGGCACTGCCCTGGACCCCATAAAGTAGGGTTACGGGTGCCCTTCAAACCCCCTGTTAACTACGTGGAAAGAATATAACGCAACCCAACATTGTCCCACTTGTTTTATTTCCATAGGGAGCCACAAGAGAGCTCAATCATTTTTCCAACCCTAAAATGCCCATTGTCTCTCTACACCAAGAGAAATTCTCAGAGCTCATAGATTTTGTCAATGCATCTGCAGTATTCTTCAAAGTGTCCACCTTTACCAACAACACGTTTTTGTCTTCTATCATATCCCTCACAAAGTTATACTAAACATCAATGTGCTTTTTCATTGAATGATATGCCAGGTTCTTTGCCAAGAAAATTGTGCTTTGGCTGTCACAGTCTATCCTTATAGCTTCCTGTACTAACCCCATACTTGAACACGATCTCTGAAACCAAATTGTTTCCTTGCTTGCATGAGTGGCTGCCATGTATTATGCCTCTGTAGTTGATAGTGCCACTACAGATTGTTTCTTACTTATCCAACTGACTGCACCTCCAAATAGGTTAAACACATACACACTTGTAGATCTTCTCTGATCCAGATCTCCAGCCTAGTCTACATCAACAAAGTCATGAATATCCAACACTCTGTCCAATCCTGGTCCTCCTTGATAACACAAACCATAATCACTAGTGCCATGCAAATACCTGAAAACCCGCTTCGCTGTTGTCCAGTGCTCCTTCCCTGGTTTTGACATAAACCTGCTCAATACTCCCACTACATGTGCAATGTCTGGTCTAGTACAAACCATTGCATACATCAGGCTACCGACTGCACTTGCATATGGAACACGAGACATATCCTCTTCCTCTTCTTGTGTCTTGGGACACTGTTCAACAAATAACCTCACACCTACAAGAATAGGAACCTTCACCGATTTACTATCCTGCATATTCAACCTTGGCAATATTGTCTTGACATTCTTCCTCTGGTTTAACCAAAGCTTCCTCTTTTCCCGATCTCTTTTAATTTCCATGCCCAAAATATAGTTTGCAACACCAAGATCTTTCATGTCGAATTTGGAGGACAATTGGGTCTTCAAATCCTAGATAATTTCTTTGTCGTTTCCAACCAGCAACATATCATCCACATACAAGACCAGATAAATAAAATAGTCACCAATTAATTTAAAATACACACGGTGATCTGCTTTGCTTCTACTGAAGCTAAGTCCCCGTATAAATGTATCAAATTTTTGATACCACATCCTTGGTGATTGTTTTAACCCATACAGAGACTTCTTTAACTTGCATACCAATTATTTCTTACCCTTCACTGCAAAGCCCTCAGGTCGCTTCATGTAGGTTTCCTCTTCTAGATCCTTGTGAAGAAATGTTGTCTTCACATCCATCTGTTCTACCTAAAAATCAAAAGCAGCAGCAACAGATAAAAGTAATCTAATAGAAGTTACCATGGCAATAGGAGAAACAATGTCACCAAAATCAATTCCCTGCACTTGGGAATAACCTTTTGCTACCAACCGAGCTTTGTATTTCTCCACTTTTCCTTCTGCATTTGTCTTCTTTTTGAACAACCATTTGCTGCCAATGGGTTTCCTTCCCGCCAACAACTCCACCAGATCCCAAGCCTCATTTTTGTGCAAAGACACCATTTCATCAACCATGGCCTCTTTCCAGAGTTTTCCATCCTCTGAATCCACTACTTCCTTCAAAGTTCTGGGATCATCATCAGTAACAGACAAAGCAAAATTTGAACAGAAAGTAGATGGACTATACCTTTCTGGCTGCCTTCTTTCTCGAACTGATCTTCTCATAGCCGGAGTTTGTGGCTCTTCATCTTCTGATTCCTCCTCTGCCATAGAGTCTAATTCTTCCTCCTTTAGCTCAAACTCTATCTTCTCAGGTTCCTTTGGTTGGACTTCATGTTTAATAACATATTTCACCTCAATGTTGAACACTACATCTCGACTGTACATAACTTTCCTTGTTACTGGGTTCCAAATCTTATAACCCTTTAAACCATCCTTATACCCAATAAAGATGCACTTTTCAGATTTGCTATCCAACTTTGTTCTTTTCTGCTTTGGAACATGTACATATGCATCACATCCAAATACCCTCAGATGTGAAAGAGAGGGTTTCTTACCAGTCCATACCTCTTGAGGAGTCTTATCCTCCAACGCTGATGAAGGTGACCTGTTGACCAGGTAACATGCAATATCCACCGCCTCTGCCTAGAATTCTTGTCCTAATCTAGCACCACTGAGCATGCTTCTTGCCCTTTCCATCAACGTCTTGTTCATTCTTTCTGCAACTCCATTTTTCTGAGGTGTATATGGAGTAGTCTTATACTGTGCTATACCACACTTCTTGCAGAATTCTTCAAATTCCTTACTGCAAAACTCTCCACCATTATCTGTCCTCAATACCTTTATCTTCTTCTCTGTTTGATTTTCCACTAGAGCCTTAAATTCTTTAAACCTATCAAAGACTTTAGATTTCTTCTTAAGGAAATATATCCATGTATTCCTTGAGAAGTCATCTATAGATGATACATAGTACACAGACTTACCCAGTGATGGAACCTTCACAGGTCCAAACACATCACTGTGCATAAGATCTAATATATGTTTCACCCTCTTACCACTAGAGGGGAAATCCAGAGAGCTATTACTCATACCTTCTACCATACCTTTACCATGAAGTATTTGAAGGCCCTTCTCTCCAATATGTCCAAACCTTTGATGCCACAACATGGTCTTTTCTCCAGAGACCACTAGATTTTCTGCTCCACTTTTAGGAACCACAGAACTGTTGCACCCATCAACAACAATGATACCTTGTAGCTTGTATAGAGTTCCAATCCGAAGTCCCTGCATCAATACCAATGCTCCTCGAACCATCTTGCAGGTATCCTTCTCAAACACTGGTTTTACACCTGCATCATCTAGCTTACTAATAGAAATCGGATTTCTAGCTAATGCAGGAATATGTAGAACACCCAGAAGTGTTCTAGCCCTTCCACCTTGCAGTTTCAACTTTACTTTTCCACGACCAATGATTCTAGCCTTCCTTTCATCCCCTAAGAAGACATCACCACCATCATATTTCTCGTACTCACAGAACCACTCTCTATGGGGAGTGAAGTGAAAGGATGCACCTGAGTCAATCAACCATGCCTCATGATCTACATGTGTACTTGAAGAAGCCAAGTACACATCCCCACCTTCATCTGAGGTGGTTTTCACCTCTGCAGAAGGAGCCTCATCAGATCCCTTTCCTTTGTCAGGTGCTTTAGATTTACAGTTCCTTTTGAAGTGGCCTTCCTTTCCACATTTCCAGCACACCACCTTTATAGGTTTTCTTGGAGATTTAGATCTCCCTCTAGATTTAGATCTTCCACTCGATGACTTATTTTTGTTTTTGTTTTGGGACCGTCCTCGTACGAACAAGGTATCACCATTTTGGCTCTCCATATTTTTCCGTCTCATCTCCTCCGTCAGCAAGGCTGAGACTATTTCATCAAACTGCAAGGCAGTTGCATTGCTACCTATTGCAATAACCCGACTATCCCACGAATTTGGTAGAGAACACAACAAACTGATGCACTTATCTTCATCTAAAATTTTAATATCAACAGATGCTAACTGACTTACCACAGTATTAAATGTGTTCAGATGCTCTATCACTAAGTATCCATCTTTCATCCTCAGGTTATACAGTTTTTCTGCAGGAAAAGTTTATTCACCAGAGACTTAGATTGGTACAAAGTCCCTAATTTGTCCCAAAAAGCCTTTGTTGTAGCTTTCCCTAATACATTTAGCATTACTGAATCTGAGACCCAAAATCGTATTGTGCTCTTTGCCTTCCGATCCAACTTCTTCCATTCTTCATCGGACATTCCCATTGGTTTAGTACCTAGATCTATTGCGATCCATTGATCTTTATCCACCAACAGATCCTCCATCTTGAGTTTCCACAACTCAAAACTCTGACCATTAAATTTATTGATCTCTATCTTTCCATCGCTTGCCATCTTCTTTCACCACCAGAATCGATCTCGCAGATCTCCCACTGAATAGGGTCTACCACAGGCCCGAGCGAAACCCCTCAGCAACAAAGGCATCCCCTTGAAGCCAAATCTACCTTGATACCAAATGTAGGTTTTAACCCCATACAGAAATTACCTGCATACGAATTCTAAAACACAAAAAATAAATAATGCGAGAGCAGAACACATAAAACACATATACATAGAGATTCTCCCCTGGATCCTAAAACTGGGACTACCAGTTTGATTTTTTCATTATGTTCCTTTCAATGTTATAATACATATTTATACATGTCAAAGCATCCAATACCATGGACCGAAAACCATCACATCCAAAAAACATGTGCGAAAATCATGTACAAAACCATAGGTGGGTCCGCCCAACCTAACATAAGGTCCAAAACCAAAATTTTCCTGGGCGCTGCCCTAGACCCCATAAAGTGGGGTTACGGGTGCCCTTCAAACCCCCTGTTAACTATGTGGAAAGAATATAACACAACCCAACAACATGTATATACTCTGGCAGTGCAAGTAAAGTTAAATTGATTGTTATATGGGTATTAAATGGGTACATAATACCAATAGTAAATTCGTGTCACCACAGAGGCTCTAGATATGAGCCAGTGTTTTGAGGCACTCTTGAGGATTGGTAGTACTTGGCAGTGTGGTTGTGGTAACATTGCCCGACTAGGGGTTGGGTACGTTATTGTATATCATTTAAATATATCCCTCAAAAGACTATATATATATATATATATATATATATATATATATATATATATATATATATATATATTCTCAACCAAAATTTCACATTCCACCAAATTTAAAACTTTATATATAAGCTTACATATGGATTAAAAAAAAATTACGAGATTTTACTATATTAGTGGCTCCTCAATCAGACCTAGCTTAAATCATAGAGAATTGGCTAGACTTTCTTTCTTTGGTAGCAGATAGGCTTCGATTCTCTACATAGTCCTTCATTCTCTACCTGACAGAAAAACAAGTTACAAGCTTTAGGCTTTATACTTTCCTCAAGCAGTGAGTTTTTCCCATGAGCCCACTCAGCCTCATCTATAGCAAGGATTTTCAATGGACTGGACTCGATGTGGCCCTTTCCTCATGCAAACTGCTACATAAATTTGGCTTGTGTCTCTCTTCCACTCGATCTCCCCTTCCATCCATAGTGTCCCTCACTCTTCTCAAATAGTCCCTTCTACGAGATCATAGCTCTTTTTAACCCAAACCCAATAGCCTATTTGCAACTCTCTTACACTCAACAATAGAATTCCCACATTAAAGGAATTATTATTATTATTATTATTATTTGCTTCTTAGTCAATGTTGTGCTCTACCTTATGGCCCCACTTAGCCCCTTCTTCCCATTTTTCACTCTGAATCATCCTACCCAATGGTCACCATTAGATAGTATTCAATAGAGTCAAAAAATCAACTTTGATACCACTAGTTGATATTTGAAATTTGTATAAAAATTTATGCAGAAGAATAATTATATAGATAAATAGCATACTCACAAGATCTTACATGGTAAAACCATGACAATTTTGTCATTGAAACATTTAGGACAAGGGAATGATTTTATTTATCAAGAGAATATATCTACAATGAAGCTTATTGCCCCTTCAATTTATAGCGTTTCATAAAATAAATTAAACTTATTTACATTGATTATGATAGTCATCTTTTTATTGGTAAACTAATGCTATTAGCTTCACAATACAAAAATTAAATTATGTAAATTAAATTTTTAACTTAATTATTATCATACTCTATCATATTTGGTAAAATGCATCAAACCAGAATTAACTAAAAAACATAATTTTAGTTATATTCCATTATTGCATGGAAACATTGATTAACTAAAAAAAACTAATTTAAGTTCTATTTCATTATTCCATGGAAACATTGAGTATTGTCTTTTATGAAATAAGGGTATTCCATGAGCATGTAATGTATACTAATATACCAGCCTAGATCCATCTAACTCCATATGTATCATGCAGCGAGAGGGATCAAATCCCTCGAGGTGCAAACCTTCCTTTCGGAGTGTAGAATTTGAGGAAAGGTTTGCACCTCAAGGGATTTTATCCCTCTCGATGCATGATAGATCGAGAGTTAGATGGATCGAGGATGGTACTAGATGAGGGCAACAATGTCATATTTTTATATTATCATTATTATGTAATTTCATAGTTGAAATTTACATTATGTTTCCTTTTCCTGAAATGACCATATACTTTTGTTCTTTCATCTAGTCTATGTTTCTTTCCTTGAATGGTTTCAACATCTGTGTTTGGATGAATTGAGTGGTTTTTGTGTTTATGTATTTGGATTTGGATCGTAATGTTTGTGAATATTGCGATTTTTGTGTTATATTTCTATATTTGTATGTAATTGTATATTAGTAATTAGTCAGTGATGAATAAGGAAGACAATATTGTCAATAGCTTGTATGAGGATTGATACTACACATCCATTTCACTTAAATTTAGGTATGACGGTTTTTGAAATTTAATTAATTCTTAATAGTGTCCCTCCAGGTTTTACTAAATATATCTTGAAGAGTAGTTTTAATTTTAAATTTGTTGATTTACCTTAATTTGTTGAGATGGTAGATATTGTTAGTAACTTTAACTATGAAAAATGATGAAATAAAAATTTTGAATGCAAAGTGGCAATGTAATAGTGTTGAATGGAAAAAAATGTGAATAATAAGAATGTACTAAATTAAAATTAGTCTTCATTGTGATCAATCTAAACTATTTTCTTCTACTATTATTATTATCACCCCTGTTAATTTTTCCATATTTTCATATCGATTATATGAAAAGTGTAATTGAAATCATAAACCATTCAAATATTTAACTTGAGCCATTGTAGTAAGAATTACCTTTTTTCTCTTGCTCTCCAATATTAATAGGTTGAATTACTATAACACAAAAATCAATGCCCATTGACAATAATATTTTTGTGCTTACACTAAAATCAATCACACTGTTAATCGAGTCACTTTAAAATTAATGTACCATCATACATCCAACTACATCAAATCATAAATCAACATCTACATCAAAATCAATGCATCTAGTGCAAGCAATCGAATATGATTAGAAAAAAACATCTACACTAAAATCAATGCATCTAATGCAAGTAATTAATTAGGATTAGAAATAAACATCTACACATAAATCAATGCATCTAGTGTACGAAATCAAATATAATAAAAATCAACATCTACGCTGAAATTAATACATCTAGCGAAAACAATCAAATATAATTAGAAATTGACATCTACATTGAAATCAATGCATCTAGAAATCATGAAATCAATCGTGAAATCCAAGCACACCGAACTGGACGGGACAGTGGAACTCTGGTGCTAGGGTTTCCCTAAGCGAGAGAAGGAGGGCAACAACAACCCATGGAGACACAGGGAGGAGGGAGCTCCGCCCCCTCCTATAGTAATATGGTAGCAAACAGAGGAAAAGGAGGGAAAAAGAACAAATCTACACAACCCTTGGAGATCAAGACAAAAAACACTGAAACTCAGAAGGCAGAAGGCAGCAAAACCCATGCAGATCAAGGGGCCCACGAAGAAGAATCTTAGGAGGAAAAAGAGGAATACAGAGATCAGGAATTAGAGAACAGAGCCAAGATGGAGCCCTGTAAACCTAAAACCATAACTAAATCTCGGGTTATTCTAAATGATCCAGCTCTACAAGTGCACAGGGACCACATGGCAAACTATGCCATCATATGCAAATTTATGGGAATCTGGCCATCAGAGAAAGCGTTGTACACCTAGATATAATACAACTGGAAACCAAAGGGGGAGTTAAATATAAATCTTGGATCCAAATGTTTTTTTACTGTGGTATTTACGAACACGGAAGACAAAGACAAGATTTTTGAAGGAGGGCCATACTTCTTTGCAGTTGCTGGTCTCTATATGCGGCCATGGACAATGAACTTCATACCAGAATGAGAAACCTTCACTTTGGTACCTGTATGGATTAGACTATACTCCTTACCTTTAGATTATTGGATGCCAAAGTCTTTAAAAGCTATAGGCAATAAATTAGGTAATTTCTTAAAAATCTCGGAGGAAAATCTACTGGGAAAATATACATCTTATGCCCGTATATGTGTGGAGATGGACCTATCAGGAGCCCTTCCAGATGAGGTCATCCTAGATGTCTATGACAAGGAATGGGTTCAAACAGTTGACTATGAACATATCCCGTTCAGATGTCACAAGTGTCATGAGCATGGGCACCTATTCAGAGACTGTCCTCTTAATAGAAGGGAGGAAAACCTAAATAGTAGCAAAGGGAAATACCAGATAGGTTTCACCAAAGTAGAAGGAAAAGGAAAAGGAGGGGGAAGGAAAACACAAAAGAACGCTACTGGGAATGATAAATCAGAAAGTTCCAACAGATTTGAGATCTTAGGAGAAAAAGAGGCAGATGGAGGGGATCAAGAGATTATAGAGAAGAAGACAGCAAGAGGGAAAGAAAGACGGACCAGCATGGAGTTCACTCAGGAACATAACGAACACACAATGGATCCTTTGAGTACCATGGAAATAGAAAAATACCAGGAAATGTCTCAAAGTGAAAGTGACACAGAGGATCAAGACTTACAAGAGATCCTAGAAAGGGAAAACCTAGAGCTACAAAAGTTTCTAGAACAGGGAGGGAACCTAGGAATAAACTCCATCCCTCAGGAGGATGTGGACAAGGTCCAAAAGATATTCCTTAACAAGTCACACCAAACAGCTACAGGAGTCAAAAGAGGACATGGCAACTAGGAAAACAAAGGGACTACCTCACTATGATTAATAACAGGAAAAATAACAAAGAATCCAGGCAAGAGGAGGGGAAGAAAAAGACAGAAAGAACTACTACTGGAGTGTGGAAAACTCATGATTGACTCAGGAAGGATGAAATATCTTTCCAGTTACTCCCTTAAACCCCCACCTTAATGAAAATCACAACCTGGAACATTAGAGGACTAGGAAGCTGAATAAAACAGAGGAGTCTAGGTAAAAGGATCAAAGAGGAAAAACCTGACATAGTACTCATACAAGAAACAAAATGCTCTGTGGAGAGGATCCACGAGAAACATAACAAATGGTTAAATAGATATGAATACCTTGAAGTTAAAGCAAATAAATCTGCTAGTGGCATTTTCACTCTATGGGATCCACGGAAATTTGGTGTGATTGATGCGGAGGCATCCAGACATCACCTTTCACTGATTTTCCAACTGGTGGGTGACAGACAATGTTACATAATCACCAATGTCTATGGTCTACAGCCAATGGAGGACAAACTTAGACTCCTCACAACACTGGAGGATATGAAGAAGAGATACCCATCTCTACAATGGATTCTTGGAGGTGATTTTCACATAACAAAATCACTCATGGAGAAGAAAGGAGGAACTAGAACACTTGGTAGAGACTCGGTTGCCTTCCAAAATTTCATCACCAATATGAAATTGGTCGATATGGAAACAAGCAATGGAATCTTCACTTGGAATAACAAAATAGGGGGACCTACCCAACTAGCCTCAAAATTATATAGATTTATTGTTTCAGAGGAACTTCTTCTCAGGGGAGGCAACATTACTGCACTCATTCTACCTTTTGGAGGTTCAGATCATTGGCCTATCCAATTGGAAGCTTCCCTCTTTGGAAAACCAAGGAACACCCCCTTCAGATTTGAGAATGCTTGGCTCACACATTCAGATTTTCTCAAAAACATTGAACAATGGTGGAAGGAAGAGATTCACCTTCAAGGTACAAAAGTGTTCCTTCTACACAGCAGGCTCAAACACATTAAAGGCAAACTCAAAGAGTGGAATAAAAAGGAATTTGGTAACATCTTCAAAGCTAAGGAATATGTGGAAAATAAACTAAAGGAAATAAACCAGATTCTTATCACTGAGGGCTATATAGAAGAAAGGAAAGAGATGATATAGTCACTCCAGCAGGAGTGGGAAAACAGATGTCTTCAAAAGGAAATATGCTGGAGATAGAAATCTAGAGTTCAATGGATTAAAGAAGGGGAGAGAAACACCAAATTCTTCGACAGATCCACCATAGCTCACATAAACAACAATAGAATTGTGAAACTTACAGACCAGCATGGAATAGAGAGAAACACTCATGACGAGATGGAGAAGGTTCTACTCCAGAGTTTTCAGAAAATTGCTGAGGAAACATCAAAAGACAAATACTAGTCCACAAAAAGATTTACTCAATACATCTCTAAATTGGTTACTAGAGAAGATAATTTCAACCTCAACAGACCAGTAATAGAGGAAGAGATAGAGGAATCCATGAAAGAGATGCAAAATGGGAAAGCACCAGGCCCAGATGGCTCTAATGTAGATTTTTTTAAATCTTGTTGGAGGATAGTGAAACAGGACATCCTAGAGGTAGTGGAAGACTTTCGAAGATTTAGGACAGTCTTAAAGGCACTCAACAAATCTTTCATAACCTTAATCCCAAAACAAGAAAAGGTTACCTCTCCAGAAAGATTATACCTATAGGATTATGCAATGTGATATACAAAATTATATCCAAAGTCATTGCCAACCATATCAAACCTCTCCTCCCGACCCTAGTGTCAGAGGAGCAAACAGGCTATGTGGAAGGAATACAAATTTTAGATAATATAATTCAAGCTCATGAAATGGTTCATTCACTCAGCAGGAATGATTATGCAGCTGGACATAGCAAAGGCCTATGACAAGCTTAGTTGGTCGTACATAAGAGCAATATTAAAAGCCTATGGCTTTGATCACAATTAGATTAAATAGGTTATGGCGCTAGTTACCACTGCTAGCTGTTCAATTCTTCTCAATGGATCTCCTTCAAGAACTTTCAAGCCTTCTAGGGGTCTCAGGGAAGGAGATCCTCTTTCTCCTTTCCTTTTCATTCTAATGATTGAAGGGTTAGGGAGAGCTATCAGAGCTGCTAAGGAGGAAGGGAGAATTCAGGGTTTGAGACTCACTCAAGGTGGGGACATTGTGACACATCAACAATTTGTAGATGATACCATGCTTCAAGGCACACCCACTGTCACGGAAGCCATAGCATTCCAACATATTCTGAGTGAGTTTTCTAGGGCAGCAGGCTCAGAGGTAAGTCTTGCTAAATCAAAGATTTTCTTTTTCAATACAGATATTTCAATATAAAGAAATATTTCTAGAATTTTGGGCTTTCAAAGGGAGTCACTGCCTACAAAGTACCTGGGAGTTCCTCTCACTGACAAACTGCTTCACAAAGATATCTAGGAGCCTGTACTTAATAAGCTAAAAGACAAGATTAGCAAATGGACAAATAGAGCACTAAATCTAGCAGGGAGACTGATTCTCACTAAGGCTGTCCTCCAAAGTATCCCTATCTATATGTTATCTACCATTCCAACACCAACCAGTGTAGTTACTAATATAAGAAACATTCAGAGAGACCTTCTCTGGGGGAAAGGAGAAGAAAAGAAGAAATGGGTCCTGGTGGCATGGGACAGAGTGTGAAAACCTAAGTCCCATGGTGGCTTGGGTCTTCATGACCCAGGAATTCTTAATAGAGTTCTTGGTGCCAAAATCTAGTGGAGATGGCTAAAAGAAATACAAGACCCTTGGGCAAAACTTTGGAAGCGAAAATATGCTAGCAAATGGTAGGAGAAGAATCTAATCAGAATGACAGGGCAAGTAAAAGGTTTTGCAATTTCGAATAGGGCATGGGAGAACAGAGCCCTAGTCCAGAATCACAGTTTCTAGGAGATCAGTAATGGAAACCTAGCTTGGTTCTAAGAGGATAATTGGCAACAAGAGGACAATATCTAAAGTGAAGAACTAGTAGACATTCACACTGATACCATCAAAAAAGGATTAAGGTGGGTAAGTGACTACTGGGACCAATCAAGGAACAATGGGAAATGGAGAACATGGAAACTTCCAAATTACAGAGGAATGGGCATGATGCATACTCAAGCTATAGCCATTAAAGGTCTTTTAGAAAGGAGACAAATATTAAACTAAAACCTGAATGATCAACTAAGATGGGGAAAGAACAAGGCAAGCCTCTTCAACCTCAAGGAGGCCAAAAGGATAGATGCAGGGTTGAACCTTTCAAACACAGATAAGACGTGGAAAGAAATCTGGGAAAATCCTCATTGGATGAAAGTCAAATTGTTCAAGTGGCTAGTTCACGAGGGAAAGATTCTGACATGGGATAATCTTAGAAAAATAGGCTTTGTTAGCTCCTCAAGATGTCACTTATGTCGAAAACAGGAAGAAACTACAAATCATCTCTTGAATAGATGCACTTTCACCACAACACTTTGGAATTGGGTTGGAGAAGTCTTTGAGCAAACAGATAGAGATGTTAATGACATCATCACTACTTTGAAGAATTGGAGGAAAAATTTCTCAGATAATGAGATCATAAACTCTGCCTAGATGTTGACCCCAAGATTCCTAATTTGGAATGTCTGGAAGGAGCGCAACAACAAGATTTTCAAGGAGAAAGCGAGTCCGGTGAGCAACATCCTCAAGCTAGTCCTTAAACAACTCAAAGAAATTGTTCATATCCTGGGAGGTGCAGCTACAGGTAAACCCATTGGACAAAGAGAGGCCAGAATATTGGAGAAGTTAGAGCTCAGGGTTATTCACCCTCAGGGTTCTATGCAAATTATCAAGAAAACCTCAGTTGAAAAGTCTTCTTAGCAACCCCCTTCTCATGGGCCGCTTTTTAAAATTCAACATAGATAGGGCTTCAAAAGGGAATCTGGGAGAAGCTGGTTATGGAGGGGTCTTGAGGGATGAGGAAGGAAACATACAAGTCATCTTCCACAGCTATCTTGGCAAAGAAACCAACAATATGATTGAGTTCATGGCGATGGAATTATGCTTGGAAATACTGCTCAAGTACAACATTCAAAATGTCATCATTGAGGCAGATTTATAATTAGTCATTAAATTAGTGAAGAGGATAAATGTTGGCGCTACTCCTGAGAAAATCTTAGAACACTGGAGGCTTTTGCAAGTCTACCAAAGAATCCAAGAGCGCCTAAGAATGCTAAGAACCCTTAGGTTGGTACATGTTCGTAGGGAAGCCAACACAGTTGTGGATTGGCTGGCCAATGAGGGGGTTCGAAACAAGCATATTGATTTATGCTTCTAGTGGGAGGAGATAACGAATGACAGGCTGAAGGAAGGATGCTCATCCAGGGCCCTCAGTGACTGACAAAAGCATCAAGAAAAATCTAGAGAGATTATTTGCTGATACAAAGCCACAGAGATGGGGTCTAGTTGATCTGGTTTCTTTATGAAGTGTTGGGACATAAGTGAGATCCTTTTTAGGATGCAGGTCTATGTCGACCTCATTAACTCAGGTGACAGTAAACTAGATGTCTCAGCAGGACGACTGGATGGAGGGATCTTCATCTCCCTTTGGCCCATGCGTTGGAGCCCAGATATTCACAGTAAACGAAAAACCCCATCTTTTATCTCGGTAAACAGCTTTACTTCCCTTGAAGTGGTTTCCGATATATCGCAAGATCATCAAGCCAGAAGCAGTTTTTCTCAATTGGGAGCGATTCCACTCACCACGTGACACGTGGCGAAGGCCGGGGAGGAATTACCGCCTTCATCGTGTGCTAACTATCTGCACTTTTAGTCCGCGCGATATGATCTTTAACCATTGGATCTAGCGAGGCTAATCTATGGCCAGGATTTTGTGTGCATGTTGGTGGGTCCGCAACAGTGGTTATGTTTAGAGCTATTCGCTTGACTTCTCCAGGATCGCACGCAAACGGTGGATTTTGGGTGGTTAAAGTGATCAAAGGATAAGTCAAAAACGGACCCAGTTGGATTATAGATTATGGTCTATTAGGTTCATCGGGTCCACTTTATTTGTTAACAAGTGTGCTTGTTGGCCACCCAATTTGTTTTTCATCCGCTGGATCTTCAACACAAGATCCAACTATTAGTTTTGAACTACTTGTTTGATTTTATGGGCCTGAGGCCTTGGGTTCACTTTGTCGTATTAAGACCATGAATTGGGGTTGGCCTATCATATTGGTGGACCTCACCACCGTGGTTGCCTTTTGTACACTATTTCACTTTTTTTTAATTGAATAGAAGGATCTGCTCTTGCCTTAGCAAACAAAAAGAAATTAATGCATCTAGTGTAAACAATCAAATAGAATTAGAAAACATCTACACTAAAATCAATGCATTTATTAAAATAAATCAAATAGGATTCAAAATCACATTTAAACTGAAATCAATGCATCAACTGCAAGCAATCAAATATCATTAGAAATCAACATCTACATTGAAATCAATGTATATTGTGCAAGCAATCAAATAGGATTATAAATCACCATCTATAATGAAATCAATGCACCTAGTGCAAGAAATCAAATAGGATTATAAAAAACCATCTACATTGAAATCGATGCATCTAGTACAAGCAATCAAATACAATTAGAAAACATCTACAATGAAATCAATGCATCTAGTGAAAGCAATCAAATAGGATTAGAAATCAACATCTACACTAAAACTAATGCATCTAGTGCAAGCAATCAAATATCATTAAAAATCAACCTCTACAATGAAATCAATGCATCTAGTGCAAGCAATCAAATAGTATTAAAAATCACCATGTATGTTAAAATCAATGCATCTAATGTAAGAAGTATTCTTTGCTCCCTCCCCCTTCATCTATATCTATGTCTCCCTCCATCTCTCCTTCTTTGTCTCTCAATCTCACCTTCCAACATACAAACACTCTCTACATCTCTTCCTTGTCACTCCCTCTCTTTTTCTCCACTTCTATCTCTCTATGTCTTTCTTCTTCCCTCTATATCTCCCCTTCCAACTCCATCTCTTTGTCCTTCCATCTCTCCTCCTCTCTCTCCCTCCATTTCTCCTCCTCTCTCTCTCTCTAACCCTATCACTTTCTCCCCCCCTTTGTCCTTCTCTCTCCCCTCCTCTCTCCTCCTCCTTCATTGTGTCTCCCTCTCTCTGATATCCTTCTCTCCCTTTCTCACACTCCTTCTATCTCTCTTCATTCCTCCTCTACCCTCTAATTTAGTTTATCTCCTTCACTGCAAGCAATCAAATAGTATTAGAAATCACCTACATTGAAATCAATGCATCTAGGCAAGAAATATTCTTCTCTCTCTCCCTTCTCCATCTATATCTATATCTCCATCCATTTATCCTTCTTTGTCTCTCTATGTGACCCCTACAAAGACACATGCTCTCTCTCTCTCTCCATATTTATCTATCTCTCTCTTCCTCCTTATCTTCACCTTCCATCTATATATCTGTATTCCTTTGTCTCTCTTGTCTTTCTATATTACCCCTAAAACATACACTTTATTTCTCTATATCTATCTATATCTCCCTCATTCTCTCTCTTCCTGTTTCTCCCTCTCTCCCCCCTTCTATCTCCCTTCCCTCTTGCTCTCCTCTCTCCCTCTCTCTCCATCTCTGTTATCACTCCCTCTCACTCTCTCCATATTTTTCTCTATGTGTATTTTTTCTTACCTTCCTCTCTCTCTCTCCCTTCCTCTCTACTTCTCTCTCTTATGTCCTCGCTCTCTTCCTTCCTTTCTCTCCCTTTCTCTCCCACCTCCCTCTATCTCTCCCCTTCAACTCTCTCTCTAATCCCCTCCAACTCTGTCACTATCTCCCTCCCTCTCTCCTCCTCTCTCCTTCTCTTCCCCCTTCTCTCCATCTCTCATTATTTGTCTCTCTTTCTGTCCCCCAAGCATAAACATTCTCTCTCCATCTCTTCCTTGTGACTCCCTCTCTCTCTTTCCACTTTTCTCTCTCTATGTCTTTCTTCTTCCCTCCATTTCTCTCCTTCCAATTCCATCTCTCTATCCCTCTTTCTCTTCTCCTTTCTTCCTCTCCCTCTATCTCTCCACCTTTATTACTCTATGTCTTTGTTCTTCCCTCCCATATATATCTATAGTTAATATATATCATTATAATGTAAAAAAAAAAAATATTAATATTAATCTTTCAATATTAGATTTAATGTTGTTTTTTATAATAAAGCTACATCAAATGAATATTTTCTAAGATTTTAGAGTGAGATTTTGGATTCATTGAGTTGAATTAACATTTTAAAATTTAACCTAATTTGGAATTTTAATGTGGTAAAAAATTTGGTTGAAATAAATTTATGATCCATTAAAGGTATATGATAAAAGAACTATTAAATGCATGAGGTAATTTTTTAATCTAAAAACATGAGATAATTGCATTGTAGTTTTTTTTATCTATATGTTTACTTTCATTATTGTTTCCCACATTACATTATTTAGATTTCTAATTTGTTATTTTTATATAAGCTAACATTAACTAAAATTTAACTTTAAACAGATACATCGAGTGATATTGAACTGTAAAATACAGCCTCTCGGGATAATAAATAAATGGTAAATAGTTTATAAACAAAATAACCACATCACGTTTCACTTTCCTCTATATTTTTTAAACAAATTATGTAAGAATACTTGCAGTGAGTTTTGCAAAAAGCATAAGCAAATGTTTTAATATATTTAATTTCGCAAAGCCAACACATAGTGAAACTTCAAGACCAACAATGCGAAATAATCAAAAGCAAGAAATATCTTTGCAAGGAGTTCACGGCCTCACTAAAAATTAAATTCAATGTTCCTTCAATATAAATGAGCCATGGAAAGCGATGGATTTGTTATAAGAATCATTGATTTTTATAGAATCTGTATTTTCTATTTTAGGATTTTAGTTATTGGTTTGGAATGTTTATCAAAATACTTGTGGGTTTTGATGTAACAGAAAACTTTTTCATGGTATCAAAGCCTGGATCCAGGTTGGATTCTCCCGAGTTGCGTTTGGGGGTATTGGAAGAATCACTGCACCTCTATGGAATCAGTAATTTCCACCCTGAAGATCCTAGTCACTGGTTTGGAATGTTTACCAACACTCTCTTCAGAATTACCAAAAAAATTTTCATGTCACATAAACATCGAAGATTCTAGTTACTGATTTGGAATGTTTACCAACACCCTCTTCAGAATTGGCAAAAAATCTCACATACCACATAAACACCGCCCATAAACACCGCCCCATAGACAGAGACCTTTTCCATAGACAGAGACCTTTTCCTAAACCCAGTATTACTAAATTTTGAGAAATTTTCTTGGCATCGAGAAGAGCTCCGTTGTCTCCATATTCTAGATTTTAGAATATTTTACGTTTGCTTAACTTTTAAGTTCCTCGGGGAGGTGTGAAAACCGTCCTTTTGAAACTCTAACTCTGAGTGGGATTGTCGGTTGTCTTTTTTTTCTAAAGGTTTTAAAGGTTCTAATTTCATGCCGTGAGTTTATCTAGATGGTTGATTTACTGAATATTTAATTAAATAAATATATTGACTGTCTCATTTTTGTTTTATTATCGAATATTTAAGAGGAATCATGATAAAAATGTCCAATTTCATATTATAATATAGGATTATTAATCTTGATTCTCTCTAATAACAAAATTTTTGGAATCTTAGATTATGATATGTTAAATGTACTTTGATTCCCCGAAATAATAAGTAGATGTTAATTGAGGTAGCTAGTACACCCGAAATTTGATTAACAGAAACAGTGTATACATGTCAATAAAATACTCCAAAATCGAATTAGGCTGCCATAACATCGATGCAGTTGACGCCGATTTTCTGAGAGGGTAGTTAGAAAGACAATCGAGGTAGGTAGGGGAAAGGATGCGAGGTGTTTAAATCTCTCGTCAAAAACCTCGGAACGAGACGTTGTATGGCATTAAATTTATGTACACGCTCCTGCCAATAATTCCGACTGGGCGGTGCGACTCGTCGGATTATACAAGATTCAACGAATTAGGAAACCATTTCCATATGAGTTTGGTGATCTTTTAGGTGATATGAATTTGTACAAATATAGAGTTTCAAGTTATGTGCATAGTGAAAAAAAATGTGTAGAAAGTTTACGCAAGATTTAAATCAAAATCTCAAAGTGAACGTTTTTAACAAATTTGATTTTGCTCATGTCAAACGTTTCTAACTTTTACCTATTTACAATTTCGTCAGAGAATATAGGTGGGATTTCTTACAAATTGATTTCAAATACTATAATTCAAATTTATTCTAAATATTAAAATTTTAGATATGAGTGTATGGTGACAATCTTTGCCAGCGAAACTACTTGCAAATCGATTCTAAATATCAAAATTACAAAAGCCAAAATTGATAATAAGACTTGCTTGTATCCATAAAAAGTTCGTCCAATTATTCTGAAAAATCTAATCCGAATAAATCAAAACTCATGGTGAAATTCATCCCGCCAACGAAATTTGATCCTACGATTAAGCAGCTCGAAAAGTAATAGAGACGGATGAATTAGTTCGGCCTTTCGTCGTTTGAATCTATTTAGATTTGAATATCACATTGTTAGGTTAATGGCGAAATAAATAAATATAGCTTGTAATGTTGTATCGATTTTTTCATTTCCATTCGAATCTGTTGAACATGACACAGTTCTGCTATTGTTTAAGTTGAATCCAACACTTTGAAAAACCTACGAAAACTTTATATTAAAAAAAAGAGTTACATTTGAAAGATAATATAAAATTCCCCACCGAATTTCATGCAATATAGAATGGGAAAAGTCTAGGCAAAGACAATTCTCGTTACACAAATGCAATACGATATCTGTGGGCTAATGGGTGTTCAAATTCGACACGTTTTCTCGTCACGGCTCATGACGACTGCTGCTGTGAACATGATTGGAATGCTTTACGCGTCGGACCATCGAAATCCAATGAGATTCTAGAAGGATAAATGAGCCAGGAGGACCCGCAGCACTGAATATATGTGCTAGTGAACTGCTACTGGAATTTGACCGGCTGGTCCGGATCTTTTGTCAGTCATAGGCTTCAGATTTGACTACATATACGAATGTCATTTACTTTTGTCGCTATTCAGAATTTTTTATTCTTTGTAGTTTTTATTTTATTTTTTTAATGTTTGAATATATATATATATATTTTAAGAAAAATTATAATTTTATCACAAAGTTATATTACACCATTTCAGAAAAACAAAAATTCAAAATTATATTACATTAATTTAAAATAAAATTAAAAAAAATTGGAACTAGTGTTTAGGAAATGAGAAAAAAGTTATATGCAATGTGCTGGGCTTATTACACAATTTCAGAGAGAGAAAAAAAACAATTATATTACACAACTTAAAATAAAAATAAACTTGAAATAAGTGAAATGAGAAAAAAATTATATGCAATGTGCTGGCTTTTGACCATAGATTTATTTTCAATGTGTGAAGACATCCGAAATTTGAAGATCAATTTTTTCGTTAAGAAAACCACAAAACCTAAAATAGTTAAATTACCCCTATATGTATTTTAAGGAATGGCAAGATTAATGTATGGGTTTCGAAACGTATGATGTACTACCATTTTATAAATGTATAAATGTGTGGAGATTCATGACAACCCACAACTGGAGTTTACTGGAGTTAAAGTTAAATTAGGGAAAAGTTTCAAATTTATTAGTAATCGTAGCATTATTTATTTAAGTAAATTTGGTTTTTATATATATTTTTTTAAATTATTTTTTTTCATATTATAATAATTTCCACTTTCATAACAATTTCTTGATACCTTGATTTTGTCAAAGTCTTTTCATCATCTCTTTTGTAAGCCAAGACAAGCTAAACTCTATCGCAACATTTTTAACAATATTGATCTAGTAAACACGTCTGTACAATTTTCATGAGTGTGTACCTTTTTAAGATTTATACCTCCATCAATGACTTGTCTTACAAAATGATACTTTATATCAATATGCTTAGTATTACTATGATAAGTTGGATTTGTAGCAACATATAACAATTTGACTATTGTAGAAAACAATTATGTTGTTCTGTATTCTTCCAAATTCACTAGAAGATCGTTCAACCAAATTGCCTCTTTGCAAACATGTGAGGCAATAGTATAATTTGCCTCTGTGTACAACATTGTTTCATGTAGCTTTGACACTCAATTAATAGCTCCCACTGCAAGAGTACAGACATAACCTAAAGTAGACCTCATCTTGTCCAAATCATCAGCAAAAGGTGAATGAACATAGCTACAACATAATCGTTACGACCATTAAAGGCGATGCAACAATCATTGGTGTCTCTAAGATACTGAAGCACCAATTTCACTACATTCTAATGTTTTTTTCCTTGAATTAACATGTACCTACTAGTAACACCCAATGTATGTGAACTATTTAGTCTTGTACATACCATCACATATATCAAATTTCCTACTACATTAGCATAAAGTACACGAGACATATAATTCTTTTCTTCCTTACTGCTAAGACATAATCATGAAGGAAACTTAAAATAGGAAGCCACAGGAATATTGATAGGTTTCATATTATTCATTCTGAATTTCAAAACTACTTTTTCAACATATTTCTATTGTGAAATCTTGAGCTCAACATTTTTTTTGTTTCCATGTATTTCAACACCGAAAGGTCCCAGCCATATGAGCCTTAAATTTGTTGATTTCACCCATTCTTTTGATTGCTACAAGCATATCATCAACATATAACACTAAGATGAAGAATATGCCATTCAAAATTTTGAAATACACACAATGTTCATACTTACATTTGGTATAGTTTTGATTCATCATGAAAGAATCAAATTTCTTGGACCATTTCCTAGGTGACTATTTTAAGCCATGCAAGGATTTGTTGAGGTTGCAAATTAATCTTATTTTCTAATGTTGCACAAAAAAACACTCAGCTATTCTATGTATTTCTCATTGTTGTCCACATCTCCATGTAGAAACATTTTCTTCCTCATTTAATTGTTCTATATCCAAATAAAGAAAAGCAACTAGTATCAAAACAATATAAACAAATACAAGCTTAACAACCAATGAAAACATTTCATGGATATATATACTTTCCATTTGAGAGTAACATTTTGCAATCAACCTAGATTTATGCCTTTCAATATTACCATCAAATTAGTTATTTAATTTTTAGACCCATTTACATCCAATAACCTTTCTATCTTTAGGAAGTTTTATGAGGACCCAAGTTTTGTTCTTTTCCCAGGCATGCATTTATTCTTTCATTACCACCTTCCATTTCATACCACTGATATCATCTATTGGTTCTTAATAACAAAAGGTTCGCCATTGTCAATAACCAAGGAAACAAATAAAGTAAAATCAATATACTTTTTAGGACGATTTCTCTTCCATGTAGATCTTCTCATTGTTGGCTATAGAATTTCAACATTTTCCTAAATGTCTTCAACATATACGACTTCTTTATCATTAAAAACTTGATCTTGCTTCCTTGTTTATGTAGATGGTTGGGTTTCCAATTGAATTTTTTGATTTAATGGTATTGGTTTTTATACGTGTTCTTGTTTCAAAGCATCTTCTACATTGTGACTTAATTAGAAGAGATTCATCAAATATCACATCTTTGCTAATGATGATCTTGTGATAAGTAGGATCCCAAAATCTATATCCATTAGCTACATCATCATACCTAAAAAGAATATATTTATTCGATCTAGGGTCTAATTTAAAATACCTATTCTTAGGAGTAAGAGTGCAAGCTTCACATTCAAAAAAAATTTAAATTTCAGTAATCGGATGGATGATACTTCCAAACCTCTTTAGGGATTTTACAATTTATTGCAACCAATGGCGATCAATTTACAAGATAACACATAGTAGTGATTGCTTCTTCCCAAAACTCTTATTGAAATTAGCATTACTAAGCAAGTTTCTTGCTCTTTATAGAAGAGTCTTGTTTGTGCATTCTACTATTCCATTTTGTGAGGGGGTATATCTAGTGGTTTTGTGTCTTATGATGCCAGCTTCTTTGCAATATTTTTTGAACACTAAAGAAGTGAACTCACCTTTGTTATCTATTCTTGAAAATTTGGTTATTTTCTTTGTTTTATTTTCTACCATTAATCTAAATTGTTTAAATGTATTTAAAACATCATATTTTCCTTTTAAAAAATAAACCCACACTTTCTAGAGAAATCATTTAAATAAATGTTACAAAATATGATGATCCTTCTAAAGAAATAGTAGGGGATGGTGCTTAAATATTACACTGAATATAATAAAAAATATCGTTACTAACAGGAGTTTCTTCTTTAAACTTCTACGTATGTTTCTTTTCAGATAAACAATGTTTGAAAAAATAGGAGTAAAAAATTTCAATATTGTATGGAATTTATAATTCATCAGTACTTATAGTCGTCTCACACTCATATGACCCTATTGTTGATACCATAAAGGAGTGGATTTAGTCACCTCCTTAGATTCCACTACTACTTCATTGATCTGAGTTATTCCTTCAAATTTGTAAAGGTTCCCTATCTTACCAGTCTTTATGACCTCTAAAACACACATGGAACCTTCAATGCTCCACGTTGACCTGTAAACTTATGACCTTTAGAATCCAAATCTCTGAAATAAATGAAATCTTCTTTAGTCCAAGCACATGTCTAACATCTATTAATGTTCTTATAATACCACCAAACATTTTAATTTTAACACATTGCACCATCAACTTTTTCATATGAATAAAATCAATTTTTGTGTGGACACATATGATGAAAAGTGTTTGGAATCCAACAACCAATCTCTATAGTATTGATGAACATTACTAATAGAAAAAATTTCATCAATGAACCCTCAGCTTGATTTAATTGGATTTTTCTCCATTTTGGAGTTATCTTTGGATTCTTGTCTTTTCGAGCAATCCTCCTTGAGATGCCCAATGTTGTTGCAATACCAAAATATGAGTTTAGTTTTTTTCCATTCAACTTTGATATGAAATTACCTATTTATTTTTATCCTCTTTCCTTGGATTAACCTCTAGCCATGATTTATTCTAGTGTGTAGGTATTAAGGCTTGATTTCTTCCTTGTTTTTGTAGACAACGATGCTCCAATGACAACATCAAATTCAAGAGTTTTAGTTGTACTATAGCTAATGTAAGTTACAAAATGATCACATGATTAAGAAAATGAACACAACATTGTAGCTACCTTATCTTCACCATCGATTTTAACATCTATATAATTTATTGAACAAGAAAATAATAGTATTAAACACATTCAAGTGATCTCCAATTTATGTACTTTCTTTCATTTTCAGATTATGTCCAAATTGTATAGCTTATTATTCAAGTAGATCTAATTCATCAAGGGTTTTTTAATATATAAAGGTCTTCTAACTTGGTTCACAATCTTGTTGTTGTTACTACTCTAATAATGTTAAACAAGACATCATCATTTAGAAATAATCGAATTGTATTGAGGGTTCTGAAATCTAATTCCTTGCCCTCTTCATCCATCATCATTGCAGGTTTACTCCTCTTGGCCCTTAATGTTTTTTGCAACCCATGATGTACTTACAAATACCTCATTTTAAATTTCCACAATACAAAGTTGTTTTTTCCATTATTTTTTTACATTGGTTATGATTACGATTGGTAAACCAACACAATAATCACAATAGAATTTAGTTATATAAATTTGACTTTTACAATTTCTTTAAACTAACATTTTGTGATATTCCAACATATTTGATAACATATATCAAAAAAATATTTACTGGAAATTTTTCTTCATTATTGCGTAACAATATTTGATATCCCGTTGAAAGGATTTACTAATTTAGGTTGTATATATATATATATATTAAATAGTATTGTTTTTTTGTTATATAGTGTATTATGCATAAATGGTAAAGTATTAGTATTTTATAGACAAGGTAACGATATAATATTGGGTTTAATATTAGGATTTATAATATTGGATTTAATATTAGTATTTTTAATATTAAAGGCTATAAAACTAGACTAATTAACATTAATATTATAAATAATATTAATAATATTTACTTTTTAATAATATTATTATTAATAAAAATTCAAACTTCAAAATTCTATTCAAACTGAGAATATGGTGATATATCATTATATATTATTTATGTTTAAATGGTTATATATGTAGTTGATATAGACGTATTCATTTATATTAACCATATTTATTAATATAATTGTGTTAATTTTAAACTAATTATTTATAAATAATTATAATAAATTTTGTAAAAATAATCAATATACATCAATATTTTAATATATTTAATGTAATAAGCTTAAAACTCATAAATAAAAAAAATGCAGAAAGAAAGAAACGAAAAAGAAAACGACTTGTGATATGCATCCTCAACATGCATCCTCAACAGATACTGGACTTCCTCAAAAAATGAAAGAGAAAGGATGACTAAATAATCTTGTAAACACATTGAACATTATTAAAAATGGTTATAAAACGACAATGCGAAATAATCGAAACCAAGAAATATGATTGCAAGGAGTTCACTACCTCATGAAAAGTTATATTAATGTTCCTTCAATATAATTGAGCCATGGGAAAGTGATGAATTGCGATTCTCTCAAGACACATGGGCTCCACAATGTAGAGAGAGAACCTTTCCCTGAGAATTCCTTGGGAATGAGAGGAAGAAGTCCTATGTATTCATTGTGTTAAAAATATTAAAATAAAATTAGGAATTTTAGATATAGGCCTGGAAGTGTTAATTTTAAAATATTTTGAAATTTTAATAAACATAAATATATAATTAATATTTTATAATTTTTTCCCTGAATAATATAGATGCTTGAAAACCCTAAAACTTCTAGAATATGTAATGTAATCCAATGACTTGGCCGATGACATTGATATATACGTTCTTTATGCTCCAGTTAATACAGCCTTGGCAACTGCCCATCCACGCCTTTCTTTCTCTGGTGTGTCAGTAAACTAACAAGAAGTACCCTCGTCTATCGATCGAAACAACTGAACATTCCATGAATTCACACTATTCTTCGATGTGGTGGGGCTTTGAAGGAGAGGGATATATTGTATGTCATGGGAAGTTCTTTTTTGGGGGGATATATTGTATTTGAGGGTGGATTTTGAAATATTTAGAAATTTGATTGATTTAAGTAGAGGTAATGGATGGCTATTGTATATTTTAATTATTTAAAAATTTAATTAAAGAAAGTATAAACTGTTTTATTGATAATTTTTTTAAATATTTTGAAATCTATAATCAATTTAAATTTAAATTTCTAAAATATTTTAAAATCTATTATCAAATAAAACTTAGATTATTGGAAATTTAATGTCAAATATGAAATTGACACCTGTTACAGGATGGACATTCTTATGTGATACTGAAAATATGCTAGAATTTTATTATTAAGAGAGGTCAAACCATTCACTTCTCTCATAACCATTAGATTCCAAGATATTTTCAAAATCTGCCATCAATATAAGCTCAGTATTGTAAAATCTGTGATTGACACCTATTTCACCATATACATTCTTATGTGATATTAAAAATATCCGAGAATCAAATTGTCAAGGGAAAGATCAAAAAATTTACTTCTCTCCTAGCCATTGAATTCCAAGATATTTCCGTAATCTGCCATCGAGATAAATTCAGTATTGCAAGATGTACCAGGACTTTCTGAGAGGGCAGTGAAAAAGACAATCGAATCATCCTTCCTGAAAGGATATAACACGTTTAGCTACTCACAATCTATCTCGTCAAAAACTTCGGATCGAGACGTTGTATGGCGTTGTAATGACCCTTCACGGCGTCACGCAACGTATGTGACCAAGGCGGCCCTGATGACCAAATTTCTGCAGTCAGGATTAGTTAAATCTGTGTACGCTTTTGACAATAGGCCGACTAGGGAGCGTTACGCGTTGGATTCGATAAGATTCAACGAATTTAGAAGTAACAATTTCAATATGAGTTTGCTGTTCTTTTACGTGATATGAGTTTCTATAATGTAGAGTTTCAAGAGTTTCAAGTTAGGTGTATAGCGGAAAAATATGGAGAAAGTTTGTCCAATGAGTTATAAATCAGAATGTCAAAACATATTTTTTTCTATGAATTTTGTGATATTTTTCAGAAATGTGATATAAATATGCTCACGTTACACGTTTCCTCACTTCTACATATTTAAAATTTCATGAGAGAATAAGGTATAGGAAAGTTTGTCCGATTATTCCAAAATATCTAATCCGAATTCCTTGTAGATCAAAACTCATGGTGAAATTCCTGCAACTAAAGAAATTTGGCTACACGATTAAGAAGCTCGAAACGTATCAGAAACGGTTGTAGTAACACACGTGGCGTAAGTATGAATGCGTTCCGATGACTTGCAGCTGCATTTCAACCTTTGAATGTATGTAGATTTCTATCTTACATTGTTAGGGTAATGGCGTAATAAATCAATATAGCGTGTAACGTTATAACTTTGTTTTCAGCTTCATTAGAATCTGTTGACCGTAACAATGTTTTGTTATTATTTAAATTTATATATTTAAGTAAAAAATTAAATTCTAACACTTTGAAAAACCTGCGATACATTTACAAACTCTATGCCAGAATTTTCCATAGAATTTCATGCAAAATGGAACGAAAAAACTGCCAAGAAAAAGGGAAAAAATAACCCTAGCTAGACTATTGCCATAAATATCTGTCTTAACTCGTGTTCAAATTTGACACTTGTTCTCCTGCGACTCACGAGGACGGCTGCTCTGAACATGACTGGTATGCCGTTACGAGGGCGATTTGTTCTCCTGCGTTATGTGCCCAGGCATCGAAATCCAATGAGTTTCTAGAATGATATCTGAGCTAGGAGGAACAAGAGTGTTGGAATTTATGTGTTAGTGGGTAGTTACCGAAAATTTTCACCTGCTGGTCCACGTCTTTTACGAGTCATAGGTTTCATATTTGACTCCATAGATTAAAAAGGGGACAATTCAACTCCAAAAGAGGGTTTCATATTTGACTCCATAGGTTGAAAATGGGACAACTCAACTTCAAAGGAGGGCCAAGCCCCGGTCAAGTTATTTTTGGAAGGCCTCCGACTAGGGTAGTTATCCATTTTTCTTTTATTTTAAATTTTCCTTTTTCTCGTGGTTTTATGGTATGTAATATTAGTATGGTTACATTTAGAGCACTGTCCACTTTTACTCTCTTTGGTCACTTATTTCTTTTGACTTTTGTCTTCCTATCTTTTGACTTTTGTCTTCTTAGAGCGGTTTCATCCTTATTCCCTTCTTGCCTAAAAGATTCTATTTAAGTTTTTATTTTCTCTTGCTAAGTCATTTCAAATTATAATCTTTGATTTAAATCAAAATCCTCCTTTTTTTTTTAATTGAGATGAGATGGAAGCTCTTTCCTAGTGGGTTGGGTACATATTCTAGATCCTTCATTCAGGGGAAGAAAGTCTTATCTCTCCATATAACAGAAAATAGAAATCTATATTTGGGTTCCTTAGAGCATTTAAAGTCTCTATAAGGGGTTCGCCATGAAAGTTCTATCTCTAACTTGTAGGGGTTTGGCCAACCTTGCAAAAAAATTGCCGTGGAGTCCCTCACCCCATAAGTTCTCTTTCCTTAGGAAACAATGTTGGAAGGTGAGAAAGTCACTAAAATTTTGAAACACATCTTCCCCAATAGAAATTTCTTGTCTTGTGATGCCACTAAAAAACTCGGACGAATTATTTCTAGATGCAAAATAAAAGTTTTAAAACACACTTCTACTTTATTTATTACACCTGGTTGGACCCTAGACCTATTTTCAAAGGATCTGGATATGCCTTATTATGCCTCAATCAATATGGGCCTTATTTGGAAAGAAAATATTTTTGGATCAACACTTTTAGAACCCCTTGCTACATCCCACAAGGCTCATAGTAGGGGCAAATTTTAACTTCACTCTAGTGCCTTGTGATGTTTGGGACATTCGTACTAACACAGATCCTTTGGTGGATTTCTTTCTCAACTCTTTGGATGTTGTTGGTCTATTTGACATTCAACCTCCAAAACTTTAGCCTACTTGGAGGAATAATGGGACATGGGATGCTAGAATAGCTAAGAGATCACTTCATTATTTCAGATTCCTTTCTAGAACTCCCTTTGAGATATATATAGCGAGTCTCTTTTCGAGGAGACTTGGACCATTTTCATATTATTTTAGAATTGGATCATTTTCTCCCTAAGCTGCCTAGTCCTTTAAAATTGAATGCCCATTGGTTTGAGGACCCTTCAAACATGAGTAAGTTAAAGTAGGGTTAAAGGTTAATTAATCCAAATGATAAGTCTCTCCAACTCTTCAATTTCAAGGAATTATGAAGAGATATAAGGTAGTCATTATCTCTTGGGCTAAAGGAAAAAGAAAAAATGATACAAAATCTCTAGCTAAAATGGAGGAAATGGTTAATATATTTTGGACCTTGGCATGGAAAGTCAATTGTCAAACTCACTAAGAAACCATCTTAATTCTTTAGAAGAAAATTAAAGGGAGATCCTTCTGGATTGGAAAAAAGAGAGGATGAAATATTGAGCTACTTAGTTATAGGGAGGGGATAACAATTCAAAATTATTTTACCAATTTCCAACTACTGAAAGGCAACACCACTTCAATCCAAGACCTAGCAAAGAGAGGTTCAAATAATTTTAAATCCATTTTTAAAGATAGTACGAGAGTCATTAAAGATCATATCATAAAGATATCAAGTTTCTTTCTTAGATTCATTGATCACGAAGGGAATTACCAACTAATGGCTGAGGTCTCAAAAGAGGAGTTGCTAAAGATACTTCATAGTTTTCAAAAGGGGATAAGTCCTAGTCTAGATGGACTTCCAACTAAACTCTATTTAAATGGTTTGATTTTCTAAGTGATGATTTTTTAAAAGTGATTGAATTCTACAAGACTTCAAGACATGTTCATTCTCCCTTCAATTCTACCTTTACGGTTGTCATTCCTAAATCTAGCTCTCTTTCATCCTTTGACCACTTTAGGCCTATATCCCTTTGCAACTTGATCTACAAAATAATTTCCAAACTCATTGTTGTTCAATTAAAGGACACTCTTACTGGAAATATTTCCTTTGAATAGTTTGGCTTCTTAAGGGGTGACAAATTTATGAGACTATTGGATTGGCCCACGAAGGCCTCTACTCTATTCAAATGGGTCACTAGAATGTTTTGGAAGACAAGATAGACCTTTCTAAAACTTTTGATAGAATATCTAGTTATATCTCAGGTTCTTTCTCATCAATTTAGGATTTTTTCACTCCTTTGTATTTTGGCTTATGAATTCAATCAAATCTACCTCATCCACTTGCTTATTTATGGTGCAGCCTCCCCTTTCTTTGATGCAAAAATAGGTTTACGAAAAGGGTCTCTCGTTTCTCCTTTTCTCTTTCTTTTGGGGGTAGAAGGACCAAGTAGACTAATAAAGGGGAAATTTCAAAGAATTCCTTTAAAGGCATTTTTATAAGTGCAAAGTGTTACCTTACCCAATTACTCTTTCTGGATGAAATTATGATTTTCTTGAAAGGAAGCCATGCATATATTGAATGTTTAATTGATATATTACTCAATTTCTCTTTCGCAACAGGTATGGTTTTCAATAGCTCCAAATATTAGTTGTTATAGAGAGGTCTTGGAGAAGAGGAAAAATAAAGTATTGGAAATCTATTCTCCACTTTTTCATTGGATTTTTGGGAGGCATAAAATGCTTGGGTTTTTCCCCTCATGTTAAACCACTACTTAAAGGCGAACTAGGGGTGGATTCTAGCCAAAATTAAGAAGAGGATATAAATCTGGTTGAACATATGACTCTTCCATTTTGACATATTGGTCATTATAAAATATATTATTGAAATAACCCCTATCTATTCGACCTCACTAGGGTAGATTCCAATGGGATTTTGAACAAAATCAAGTAAATCTCCTATAGATTCTTCTCGGCATGGAAGTAGGAAAAACTTGGCTTTTGTTTAGCTTCAAGGAAATCCATTATTGTCCAAAAAGTTTGGGATGGATGGGGCTTGAAAATATCCCCTTATTTGAAACTACTTTTGTAGAAAAATGTGTATGTGGATTAATTTAGGGGGGAGGTTTATGGACCAAATTGATCCACCAAAAATATATCATCCGTTATTCAATCATTAGATAGTTTCTAGATCCCCAAAGGAACCATTAAAAAATGGTCCCATTATATGGAAAGCTATCATTCAAGATTTTCCTATGGTAGAACAAGGTCTAATATGGAAGATTGGGGATGCATCCAAAGTTCTCATTAGGAATGATACATGGATTGGAAGTTTACAAAACTATACTCTCCCATAATCTATAATTATAATTATCACTTTATAAACCAAATCTCTTGAAGATATTTTCATCTAAGAGATAAAGATTGGATCTGTTTAATGGACTTACATTTGGAAGGTGACCATGTAACAATCTAGGATTGATACACTAGAGTTTTCAAACCATAATTTCTCTCTCTCTCTCTGATAGAGTAGATCAACTGATCTAGGCTCAAAATCCTATAGGGATTTATGTGCCAAAATTTACTTACGAGCAACTACTCCTTAACGATAGTTAACCAAATTATCCTTAGTGGGGTCAAATAATTTGGAAATCAAGATGGCCTGTCAAGACAAAACCATTTATGTGGCTTCTCCTTTGTAAAAAATACCCAACATGGGAAAACTTGTAGAAATGTTCCTTATAAGGACCTAGCAAATGTGTTTTATGTCTTCATTTTTCTGAAGTAGCGGGACACTTCTTTATCAACTACCTCTTTATACAACAAATATGGTAGGATATTTATAGTCTTGAGGAAAATTATTATGTTTCAGAGGGTATTAACGGAGATTTATTCTATAGTGGAAAGATACTTTACAACCATAAGCGTTCCCAAGGCATATTATAGATAGTAATGCTCCAAATCTATTCACCCAAATCATGCACATGCATAGAAAGAAAACAACGAGCGAGAGAATTGTAGCACACCTTTTATTTAGAAGTGAATGTCTTATGTAATGAGCTAGAGAAGTCCTTGGAGATCCCTGCTCCCAATTTCCCTACTTTAATTCCCTACATGCAGACAAAAATTCACCAAATCCATCTTCTTGTAGCACCCATTAACATTTGCACAAAACAAAAATCAAATGCATTAACTAATAAAGAAAAAATGATTTCATAGGGGGGAATAAATTGTTTATATTATACCATGGTGTATAATTGTCACTCCTCTGCAGTCCTTGGTTCATTTTCTCCCTCTCACCACAATTCACTTTCAAGGAAAACAATGTATAGTCTTATTGCAAGGAAGCGCACAACTATTTGTTTTGGTAACACTTTGTTACAATAAAAAAAAATAAAAAAATCCATGGATGACGTTGTTTTATAGATAAATTATAGGAGTGATCACATTGAACCTAGACGCTTTGTTGATTGTGTTTGATATGGCCCTTTCATGCTTATCCTCAAAATATGATCAAGTTTGACGTTGTTTATCCTTATCCATTTGAACTACCACTTCATTTCTCTCCTGTAGTGTAATTGGAGAGTTGTTTAGCCCTAGAATATGAGTTTTTTTGTTGCATGAGAAATCAAATTTGCAGTTTCATAATTCAGATCCAGTAGGATGTCATTCTACGGATTGAGACTCGAGTATGCCCTTGAGGGTAGTTTGAATTACATTTCTTGGAAGGATAGGATGGAGGAAGTGTTGGAAGACAAAAAGCGTAAGGAATTCATAGACAATGACGTTCCTAAGCCTCCAACAACTGATGCTTAGGATCTAGTAGAATAGAGAAAGTGTGTGGCAAAGGCGATAAGGATTATCCTAAAAGGAGTTCGAGATCATATTGTTTTGAATCTCCATAGTAAGGAAACTCCATTTGCAATGTGGAAGGCCTTGATGGACCTATTTTAAAAAAATAGTGACCATAGGAAGCTGGAACTAAAGGAAAATCTTATAAAGATCAAGATGGAGAAGGGTGATACAATACTAAAGTACTCGACCAAGTTCACCCAATTTTGGGATGACCTTGGAAGTTTCGGTCTAATATTTGTTGAAGATGGTTTGCTGAGCCTAGCACTTCTAGGACTTCACAAGAGCTGACACAACTACCGGGACTCAGTTAATGGGAGGGAGAAGCTACCAGAGTGGAAGCGATTGTGGTATGACTTGGTACAAGAAGGGATCCGATGGAACACTAGAGATGGATCTTCATCCAAGCATGATGATGAGGAGAAATGTGCCTTAGCTGGAAAGGTGAAGAAAGGGAAGGGGAGGTCATCCCATTCCAAATCAGATTCCAGTCAGGGTGGTAAGAAGAAGGACATGTCAAAGGTTAAATGTTTTCATTGTCATGAGTTGGGACATTATGCCACAAAGTGTCTGCACAAGAAGGCTGGTAAGAATCCCTTAGGAGGAGCGGTAGGTGAAGCTCTTGCTTCACAATTCAAACTAGATTTCACCCTTATCACTTGCATGATGACATCGGTGATGGGTAGTGTGTGGTACCTAGATCATAGTGGAGCCTCATTCCATATGACCTACAATAAATACTTCTTTAGTGACTTGGAGGAGAAAGACCTCCAAATGCACATCGAGATGGGAGATGATGGGAGATATAATGCGTCTAGATTCAGTACTGTTATCTTTGAGAGGGAGTCTGTTTCTCCTCTCACGTTGAAAGATGTCATGTATGTTATGTGTTTGAAGAAGAATTTGGTTTTAGTTTCCATTTTGGAGGACCATGGAAATGATGTGATATTTAGAAAGGGAAAGGCTTTCCTTCGTGGCATAACCTCAGGACAAGTGAAGCAGATCAGGGTTTGGGTGAAGAACCTTCACAAATTGGATGTAGAAGACTGCGCTGCTTTGAGCACTAATGCAGAGAAGGTTCAGATTCGAGACCTCGGTGAGTTGTGGAATAGAAGATTGGGTCACTTTCACCACAAAGCTTTGAAGATCGTGCAACAAATTTCTACAGGACTTCCCAAGGGTACACTAGAGCAGAGAGACACATGCAAAGGGTGTACATTGGGGAAGTACACCAAAGATTATTTTCATGATAAAGACAATCAAGCATAAGTGATCCTTGATCGAGTTCACTCAGATGTGTGTGGATTGTTCTAGACAACATCTACAACCAAGCATAGGTATTATGTAATATTTGTTAATGATTTTCTCATAAGTGCTGGATTTTCTTCATGTCGAAGAAATATCAAAGGTTCACTAAATTTTGTGAATTTAACGCACTTATTGAGAAAGACATTGGAAGGAAAGTTAAATCTCTCAGAAGCGATAATGGTAGAGAATACGTGTCGAATGAATTCAAGAATATTTTTTCATCAGAAGGAATTCAAAAAGATTTAATAACACCTCATAACCCACAACCGAATGGGGTGGCTGAAAGGAAGAACAAAAGTCTCGTGGGAGCAGCATAGGCGATGTTACATGATCAGGGCCTACCATTGCACTTGTGGGATAAAACAGGAAACACAATTGTTTATTTGCATAATAGAAGCCCTCATTGAATTCTTCAGATCTATACACCAAAAGAAGTTTTTTCAGGTAAGAAACTAGATGTGCCACACTTCAGGATCTTTGGTTCATCAGTCTATTGTCATGTTACCAAGGATGCATGGAAAAATCTAGAGCCAACAGTTGAGTTGGGCATATTTTTGGGGTACACTGATACACCTCACAACTATCGGGTGTACCTGTCATCCAACAGGATGATAGTGGTTCATAGAGATGTGAAGTTTGATGAAGAGAAGGCCATGAGATGTTCCCTTGAAAGGGAGCTTTAGTTACATGCAGATGAGGAGCTTTTAGGTCCAAAGTAGGAACCTTGTGATGATTTGGATCAGCCACATGCAGAGGAGCAGAGGTTGGAAGCACCAAATCATTCAGAGACTTCCAGAGATGGATGGAAGAACACTAGATAGACTGACAAATTGATGCATAATGCTAGAGATAATGCGGGAGCACCCAAATCACAGTGCAGGCAGAGGAGGTCACCTGATCGGTACACTGGCTACATGGATCTGATGAGCAAGAGTGTCAAGATTGAGCCATCCTCCTTCAAGGAAGCAGTGAAAAAACACCTATGGGTTGATGCCATGATTGAGGAGTATGAATCCATTATCAGAAATAATTTTTGGGAAGTGTTCCCAAGACTAGAAAACAAGTCAGTGGTGAGTTCTAAATGGCTTTACAAGGTAAAGAAAGCAGCATATAGAAGTGTGGAGAAACACAAGGCCATATTTGTGGCCAGAGGGTTGTCTCAGGTGGAGGGAATTTATTACGATGAGACCTTTGATCTAGTAGCAAGGTACTCCTCAATCAGATCTATTCTAGCACTATTAGTGCAGATGGGATGGAAAATACATCAGATGGATGTGAAGACAACATTCCTCAATGGTATGATTTAGGAAGAAGTGTATATTGAGCATCCAGAAGGATTTGAGACCTTCAACAGAGAGTCACATGTGTGTAGACTCAAGTGAGCATTGTATGGAATAAAACACGCACCCCGTGCTTGGTACACCAGGATTGACAGTTATTTCATTGGGTTAGGCTTCACCAAAAGTGAAGCAGTTGGGAACCTTTACCATGTTGTGGTTGAAGGTAAATTATTGATTATAGTATTATATGCCAATGATTTGATTCTAACAGGTGATGAGAAGTTGATAAAATCTTGAAAAGAGGATCTTGCAAAAGAATTTGAGATGAAGGACCTGCGGCTCATATATTACTTTCTTAGTATGGAAGTATGACAAGGAGATGACGAAATGTTTGTCTCTCAGGCAAAGTATGCCAATGATATACTGAAGAAGATTCACATGGAGAGAAACAAACCGATGGAGACTCCTCTAGCAGTTAACTGGAGGAAGGAGCATGCTATTTTAGGAGAAGTAGTGGAGGCTACTATTTATAGACATCTTGTGGGTTCACTTATGTATTTGGTGAACACACGACCAGACATATCTTTTGTAAGTAACCTGCTTAGTTAGGTCATGGTTAAGCCAACCAAACATTATTGGAAAGTAGTTAAACATGTGTTGAGATACCTTAGAGGCACCACTCAGTTTGGTCTTTGTTATAGACAGACAGAGGGAGTGAAGCTTCAAGGCTTCATAGATGCATATTTGGCAGGGATTCCATCTGACAGGAAAAGCATATAAGGGAGAATCTTCAATATTGGATCAGCAACAATTTCTCGGTACAGTAGGAAGCAGAGATCAGTTACAATCAGTTCAGTAGAAGCAGAGTACATGGCTGTTAGTCAAGCAACTTGGAAGGCTATATCGATGAGGAAGATCCTTGTTGGGATATTTGGTTAGCAGTTTGATCCTATAGTGATTTACTATGACAATCAAAGTTGTATCAAACTCTCTAAGAATCTAGTTTTTCATGATCGGTCCAAGCATATCGACATCCGATATCACCATCTACGAGATTGTGTGGAGAGGAGAATGATTTTGCGGGAGTACATTCCTACAGAGGAGCACGATGCAAATATTTTGACAAAGGCATTGTCAAGATGCAAATTTGAGTTTCACAGAGGCAGGATTGGGGTAATAGATAATCCTTTCTTGTTGAGAGGGAGTGTTTTAAATGCAACAAGAAAATCCTAATTTAATTTTGTCCTTGAATTAAATTAGGAATTAAATTGTATTTATAATTCTCATAGCAACTTGTAATAATTAACTAAGTTAATTTGACTTAGTTGGCTCAGTTAATTTGAGTTGGGAGTCTATCTAGAGTCATGTAAAGTGGTTCCTAAATTTTAGGGTGATAGGTTGAGTTCTTTTGAGTTGTAATTATTTAATTTAGTTTAACTGAGTTAAATTTAGTTAAACTAGTTCCAATTGATCGAGGAATTAGTGGGAGATCTAGTAGTAGGGTTTAACCAACACTGCTCAACTAGTAAACTGAAGATTCACCCATAATTAACGCATGCATATCATATTAGAGAAAGACCCAGTTGAGATTGTAGTTCAGGGACAGTGTACTATCAATTGTATAATCATTCAAATTGTACAGATGGTGCATGCAACCAAAGGAATGCCTATGAGGATTGCACAATTCATAATTGAGGAATTTCCCAATTAATTTATGGGCTAATCCCCTAAGAAACTACATAAGGAAATAAGAGCTTGGAAGACAACATATTTGGCTAAGTATTGGCTGAAGCTTGTTTGTGAAATAGTGAGATAGATCAAGATAGTGCAGAGGTTTCTCAGGCTTGAGAAAAACATTGCAATTTTCTCAAATTTTCTGATTAATGCAATATACAGATAACAGGGGTTTTTAGCTCTGGTTTTCCCCGTAAAATTATTGTGTTATGTGTGATTGAATTCTTCCTTTTTCTGCTTCGTGATTTCATCGATCAATTATTGTTTCCACTTATGAGTAGAGTATATTCAAGTCAATTGTTTTATCATATTACAATCTGCAGTTTGAATCTAAAAGGAATTTCTTCAAAATTCTCCCAAAATCTTTTTGTTGGACCCCCTTCCTAATACATCACTCTTATAAAACTAGCCCTTGTTTTTAGTATATCCCTTATTTTTACCAAATACCCCTTTTTATAACCCCCAAATAACTATAGACCCCCACTACTCTCCCCCTCCCTCCACCACCAATACCTACGATATATTGATTCTAATGAGATTAATAGATTTACTCTAGACTGTTGGTCTTCATAAACAATAATGACCTTGATCACATCAAACCAAAGTATTCTCGTGGGAAATGTGAATGGATTTGATCTGACATGACCGTGACCATTGGTTTAGTATTTCTCGTAGGAAATGTGAAGGGATTTGATTTGATGTGACCGTGGCCATTGGTTTTAAAGAAAAATCAATGGACTTGTTCTCATCATACCAAAGCCATCTCTTTGGAAATGTTAAGGGCTTTGGTCCGATGTGATAAAGGCGATTGATTTTTCACAAAAACCAACATCCTTAATCGCATTGGACTAAAACCAACTTTGGAGAAATGTGAAGGGCTTTGATCCGATGAGATCAAGTGTGTTGCTTCTAATGAAAAATAAATGGTCTTGATCACATTGAACCAAAGCCATATATCAAAAAATGTGAAGGGCTATGGTTCAATGTGATCAAGTCAATTGATTTTTATGAAAAACCAATAAGCTTAATCACATAGGACCAATACCAACTCTCTATAAATGTGAATTACTTTAGTTTCATATAATTAAGACAATTGTCAAAATCATTGATATGCATTTAATTCTTCATTAATTTTAATATTAGTTTATAAATTATAATAAAACTTACACACAAATTTTAATAATTTATTTTAATTTAATTTAATTAATTGTAATTAGTGTATTTAAAATTTAGAATTTCTAAGATTGGAAAGACATTATTTCTTAAAAATCTACTTTAATCTTATTTTTTAACACAAAATTGGGGATGCAAAATTTTAATTTGGGCTTTGTCAAATTTATCTCAGATAATTTGGGCTTCTAAAAAGGGGAGATGCAAAATTTTAATTTTGGGCTCTATCAAAAAAATGTCAACAAATTTTGGGTTTTCTTAAAAAAAAATATTTTAGAACATAAAAATTCTCTAATTGCTTTTTAATTTGTAATAAATAAAATGAAAATTTCAAAAATTTTAAGTAAAAAAGATTGTAAGTTGGTTTTTCTACTTACTGTTTGATCATGTATATCGAGACGTATTGCATTGGAATGACTCGTAGCTAGGGCATCACGAAACGTTCTGACGTAGGCGGCGTGACGGGCCCGATTCCATAAAATTGAACGAATTTGGAAGAAATAATTTCCCTCTATATTTGGTGATCTTTTAGGTGATACGAATTTGATATCAATTTGTTTACGTTAAATGTTTCTTGACTTCTGCATATCTTAAATATCGTCAGAGACAAATGTAAAGAATTTCGTTTAATTATTCTAAAACTCATCGTGAAATTCCTGCCAACAAAGAAATCTGGCTACACGATTAAACAGCTCGAAAAGTAATAGCAAGTAATACACGTGACATTAGGATGAATGGGTTCCGATGAGTTGCAGCGGACTTTCGATCGTTTGAATCTATATAATTTTTTCGATCGTTTGAATCTGTGTAATTTTTTATTATTATAAAATTTTATTTAATTTATGAATTGTAAAATTTACAATGTTCAAATTTTTTTAATATATTGAATTTATTTTTATTAAAAATAAATTTTAAATACAAATTATATAATCCCTTGGGAAATTATATCAGACCATTTTAAAAACCATAAAACTATTAAATTAAATCTGTTTGATTTTTAGGAAATGGTGTTAGAAAATTGAGAGATATCATAGTGTAATTGATTGCACAAAAAAAATTACACGTATTATTATTGATCACTATAGATACAAATATATACAACATAGATTATTGATTTCGACACTAGATCATGATTCCAACTCATGCATTGGAATCAACGGCTTCTAGATTGACTCCTCGTAACTCCTAATGACAAATACACATGACATGGAAGCATTACTTCCAACATCCTCCCTTAATGCGTATATGGAAAACATAAAAAACACATATTACAACAACAATATGATATATGTCTCACTAGTCTTCATCAGCACCCACATCCATTCTGGAATGTCGCAAACACCGCTCTTTCTTCACCACCACATCTTCGAGTTGTCACTTGACCTCCATTTAAAACATAATTGCTTCAGACCATCTTTCACGTTTTTTGCAAAATTGAGGCTTCTCGACCTCCCAGAGCACGATGGGTTTAACCATCCTATTGACATACCTCCATCTGTTGAACACATGGTTTTCAGTTATATTCCCCGGTTATCTAGGAAGGTAGTCTGAGTACTGAATGTATTCAGAAATCAATTATATAAAAGGACCTCTTAAATACATAATCAAATTAACTTATAACAAATTATACATAATTAAATTAGTGATATTTTCTTTTATCACTGTATACATCAAAAACCACTAATTTAAAATTATGTTAATCTATTCCATAATTAGTTATTCATTTACTTCATGCATAACTCAAACTTAGACATACTAACAAACACAACATTGATAACGAAACCACTCAAAAGAACTCACAATTGCCTCAAATTTTCAACAACCTATAAAAGTCACAATAAAATAACTTAATATGATGATGTGCTTCAACAAATGATGCATTAAGCTGCATGCATCCTTTGTCCTCGACTGTTGCGCCTATATCCCTGGCTGGGAAATTAATTATGCTCGAATTTTACTCCTAGTTTCGAATTCGAGCACCCACTCGACCTTTGACCGTTCAAATGATGTTGTCGATGCCAAACAAAAATATGAAACACACTGTTCTTTGAAACTGGTTGTGTCATGCCCCTAGGCCGGCGGTAGTCTTTCAACTGCTCTTGGTGAGGTGCGGCACCACCGAACACTTTCTTTTCACCAATACTTATGTTCATGGACTACGCCTAACCACTTATCCTACTTAGTTTGTGTTTCTCAACCAAGTAATTATTATTTTACCTTTATACTAATGAACACCCATACATATTCATTATCACCAGCAATTATAAACGAGAAGACAATTGCACAGTATAAAGGGAGAGGCAACTCCCTGAACAATGAGTCTGCTCGAATAATATATTATACAGTCTTTCAATGTTACAAAGCTTTACAAGTATACTTGGGAAACACCAAGTTTCATACTTAGCCAAAATTACAACTTCTCACACCTCCGTGTGATAACCAAGATTCTTTGCCCAAGTCGGGTGGGTGCGCCCTCACACGAGCTGCCAACCAAACTTCACAACCAATCCTTCGCACGATAGGAGGGCGACCTCACCCGAGTCACCTTTCGTTTACTTCCGCACGTTGGGCAGGCGACCTCACCCGAGTCCCCTATCTTCTACCTTCGCATTTGTCTTCGCACGACGGGTAGGCACTCACCTGAGCTACCCAAGAACCCGTGTCAACCAGGCACTCGGCGCCTTCACCCGTGCACCGGCGCCTCTCGCCTTCGTCCAAGACTTGTGCTACCTAAATGAGCTGCCCAAGAGTTGGGTGCATACGACCTGCGCCTTTCTCTTCTTGCTACGGCCCTTTACTTCGCACTTCTTCATAGAAGACTTGAGCGACTTGCTTGCTGTTCAAATGCCTCACGCCTTCGTTCTATTTATACGGATGGAAGGGCGAGTTGGCTGCCCAAGCCAACTCGTCCATTATGTAATGAAATGCCCCTACGCATCGCAAATCCTTTCTTGATGTCCGTCGGCCTTTGCTAAGTTGTAGGTTGGCCCGTGGGTTGAGTGCTCATGCTCCCCATGCCTATAAACACTCCTTCATGCGCATTATAACATGTCACCTCGCACGTTGGTCGTAGAGCTGCATTTCTTTGTTTAATTTCCCATTCACCAAGTCGAGCTGTCGCACTTCATGCCGGTGGGCGTGCCAAGGAACCCCAGGTCCTTACATCCTCCTCCACCTAAAATCGTTGTCGTCCTCAACAACATCCCATCCTGGTAGCCATCCACCAAGATCAACGGTTTCATCCTTGGTCCATGATGTCGACTCCTCCACATACTGCAAACATCCCTGCAACATATGTAGAACTTCCATCTCCATCATGTGTCGTCCTATCCTGTCAATTGTCCTCCTTGCCTGCCTGATGCCAACATCTCTCTGTGCACTTCTGGACCCCATGTTTGAACTAGTTGGGTAGCTAATCCAACTGTCATCCTCAAGCCATGAAAGTGAACATCCTTATGCCTTCACCAGTCTATCTCAAATTCTGCCACATCCTGGACTCACCAAGAATCTCATCCATGCTCAGGTCCATGGAAACTCTATCCCATCTGCAACATGTCATGATGCTTGATGCCAAACCATCCCTGCACCATCTATCATACCTGCTCAACCTGTTTTAAGGACTCACTGCCATGAGAAGCTAACAATGAGCCCCATCTTCTATGTCCCCTAAGAAGATGTGGAGGGAGTAGAGCCTGAAGGCTCACCCTCACTAATAATATCAATCCATCTGTTAGGATTCTCTATCTCCATCCTTTGTAGATAAGTGACCCGATCCTCCTCTCATACATTCGGTCTCACATATGCCTCATCATCATCATCATCCTCCTCAACCGCTTCTAGCTTTCTTGACAAATCCAAGATACTATCAGACAATGTCTTGAAGACCAATGACTGCTCGGTAAGCTTTGCCTCAACAGTAGACAACCACTTACTCTTGTCTTCCATTTGCTTCTCATCCTCCATTTGCATCACTGCCAACTTACAATCAGGCTTTGTCACACCAATGGTTGGAACACCAATGGGTACATCTTCCCTTCCATCATAAATGTACAGCTTCTTCAAATGTGGAACAATCATAGCACCATATTGTTTCAAGAATTCCATCCACAGCAGAGCTTCATAGTCATCAATATGCACTATAGTGAAGTCGAATTTCCCAATCCACTCATCTAGTGTTGTGTCTACTCTTTCAACTACACCAAGTACCGAATCAGGAGGAGAATTCACTGTCTTCATTTGTGCCTTCACTAGTACAAATTTCAGCCCAATTCTTCTCGCAACATCTTCACTCATGAAGTTATGAGTAGCTCCACTATCTACCATAGTGAGTACCTCCATACCTTCAATATTCATTCGAACATACTCCAAGCTGTTCCTTTCAGGATCTCTTCGAGAGACCACTTCTGTAGCAGCAACAGCACCAAGAATCTACATCATCCCCATAGAAGGTTCTTCTTTCTTCGCATTAGATTGTGCAATAGCGGCCACTTTCGGTCTAGAAGGGCAATTCTTCACCGTATGTGGTTCAGCACAAATCCAACACTTCAATGGCTTCTTCGTCTTCTCATCCGACTTCGAAGCTTCATCTTTCTTCTTCTCTTTCGGCTTATCAGACTTCTTCTTCCTCTCATCAGAAGTCTCATCATAATGCTCCACCAACCTGTCCACAATAGCAAAAGCTTCTTCAAGTGTTTTAATCTTCTACCTCTTCACTTCATTGTGTGCCCAAGGTTTCAATCCAATAATGAAGTTGAACACCTTGTCCCTCTCCGCCATGTCAGGAAGTTCCAGAACCGCACTTGCAAACTCCCACTCATATGTCTATAGGTTCCCTTTCTGCTTTATGAACTTAATCTTCATCCTTTCTTCCCATGTTTCATCTTGAGGATAGAAATGACCTTGCAAAGATTTCTTCATATCATCCCAAGAAGTAATGTCACCAGCACTGCCATTGGAAATCTGATCCATCTGTCTTCTCCACCACATCTTAGCATCTTTTGTTAGGAATTGAGTAGCCACTTTCACCTTTGTCTCATCATCGGATAGACCTAAGCATTCCAAGTATTGCTCCATATCCCATAGAAAGTTACCAAGAGTCTTCGCGCTTCTTGTACCATCATAAGATTCCAGTTCCTTGACTTTCACATGAGACACTCCTCCACCTGAGTTATGTCTCACGGCCTTCTTCAACACCACGATCTCATCATTTGCACCATCAAGAGATTTCCGCAAGTTCACGATCTCTGCCAGACCCTTGTCCCTTGCTTCTCCAATCTCCTTGACTTCATTCTCAAGTTGTGTACACTTAAGATCAGTGTACTCATGCTGAGTCTGGAGTTCATCAAACTCTTCCCTCAACTGCACATGATCCTCTAGCTCCTTCACGACTAGATCCATCTTTGTAGTCCAGTAAGATTCCAATGCCTCCACTCTCTCTAGTAGTTTTTCAATAAAGGCCTCAGTCGCATTGTGGCTAGATTCACTCGATCCAACACGAGATTCACCTGCCATTTCTGCTTCCTTCTTCCTTCTTTGTGATCGAGTATCGACCATCCAACAGCTTCACCAAGTTGCCTGCAACCTGAACTAGCCCTTGTTCCACTTGTATGTGAAACAACTTCCTTCACCTGCAAGTACCTGCTTCACTGTCACCAGCTTCCAAGTTTCTTCAACCTTGAATACCACTTGTCAAGCTCTTCACCATCTGCACTTCAACACGAGAAACCTTGCTCTGATACCACCTGCACTTCAGTGTAGGTGTGTAGCAGCTTCAACCTTCAATACCTGAATCAACTGCTAGCTCTGATACCAACTGTCACGGCCCCAGGCCGGTGGTAGTCTTTCAACCACTCTTGGTGAGCTGCGGCACCACCAAACACTTTCTTTTCACCGATACTTATGTTCATGGACTACTTCTAACCACTTGTCCTACTTAGTTTGTGTTTCTCAACCAAGTAATTATTATGTTTCCTTTATACTAATGAACACCCATACGCATTCATTATCATTAGCAATTATAAACGAGAACACAATTGCACTGTATAAAGGGAGGGGCAACTCCCTGAACAATGAGTCTGCCCGAATAATATATTATACAATCTTTCAATGTTACAAAGCTTTAAAAGTATACTTGGGAAACACCAAGTTTCATACTTTGCCAAAATTACAACTTTTCACACCTCCGTGTGATAACCAAGATTCTTTGCCCAAGTCGGGTGGGCGCGCCCTCACATCAGCTGCCAACCAAAATTCACAACCGAACCTTCGCACAACGGGTAGGCAGCCTCACCCAAGTCACCCTTCGTTTACTTCCACATGGTGGGTGGGCGACCTCACCCATCCCCTATCTTACACCTCCATGTTTGTCTTCGCACGACGGGCGGGCACTCACCCAGGCTACCCAAGAACCTGTGTCAACCAGGTGCTTGACGCCTTCACCCGTGCACCGACGCCTCTCGCCTTTGTTCAAGACTCGTGCTACCTAAACGAGTTGCCCAAGCGTTGGGCACATATGACCTACGCCTTTCTCTTCTTGCTGCGGCCCTTTACTTCACACTTCTTCGTAGAAGACTTGAGCGACTTGCTTGATGTTCAAATGCCTCATGCCTTCATTCTATTTATATGGATGGAAGGGCGAGTTGGCTACCCAAGCTGACTCGTCCATTACGTAATGAAATGCCCCTACGCATCGCAAATCCTTTCTTGATGTCTCTCGGCCTTTGCTAAGTTATAGGTCGGCCCGTGGGTTGAGCGCTCATGCTCCCCACACCTATAAACACTCCTTCGCTCTATCCTTCTACGCGCATTATAACATGTCACCTCGCACATTGGTCGTAGAGCTGCATTTCTTTGTTCAATCGCTCATTCACCAAATCGAGCTGTCGCACTTCATGCCGGTGGGCGTGCCAAGGAACCGCATGTCCTTACAGGTTGTGTTGGAGACTAGATGGAATGTGAACTGAATTGAAGACAACGTAGAGAACCATTGATTTCCTCAAGAACCTAACCTCTAAGGTTGGCAACAATGCAGAACAAGAGACTAATTATTTCCATCTCGAATAGCGAGCCCATGCCTGATCCGATCAAAGCTTTTGAAAGAGCACTCTACGGTGGGCTCTAGAAAAAAACATTTATGGTGGTTTGTAGTCGCTTCTTAGAACACTTATAAATGCCAAATCTAGTGGCCTTTTATGCAAAGCACTATTTGGCTATTGACTCTCCATGACACCCTCATTATATGGCTTTATAATTTTCGATGGCTGCAAGCTTCTCTAGGTCAAAATAAAATCAACACAGAAATCTTCTTCGCTATATAATGCCGATGTCTGCTATCCCTGTGCCAGAATGGCCCCGTGCACAGAAACAATGCTACCCAAACCACTAACCTTGATATTATATGGTTGTTGGATAATAACAGATCCGAGTCTTTTTCATGGATAATACTTGGGCATAGAGATCCACAGAACTAGGCACATAATCCACAATGTGTTTTAAAAACAGAAAAAATAATGCTTCTGAATACAGGGAGAGGATCCCTTTGCACAACTGATCCCTTTGCACAACTGCAAAATATTGTAGGGATTTCAAAATCTTAAAGAAAATATAATTACACTTCGGTTGATCGCTAAAGCAAATTTTGACCATAGCTGGCTGTATCTAAATTTTGGCCATCACCGGATCTGTGATTTTGGCACTTGCATATAGAGAAAGGAGATTCTCAGTTTACCATAAATGCAGCTGACAAACATAAACATGATTGAGTGGCCTACGACTCTTTCCAATTTGGAAAGAAATCCCATGCCTCCTCAATTGGGCAATTTCTCTTTCCCATCCAACCAATCATAGATCTAGATATCCTCTAACATTGATCCTCACAAGATAAATTTTCCAGGTAGCACGTAAAACCTCTTTTCCATTGCCAATCATCAAACATATCTCATGGCTTCCATCAAAAATAGATCTCTTTCCATCAAAACATACGATGACCAAATCTTAAAAAAAAAAAATAATATAACTTACGCACACACCACAGTCTCCTACCCTATTTGTTTTCATAGTAATGGACTCAAATTTCTCTCACATTTTCCTGGCTCAGGGAATCAATCCAAAACTAGCTTTGATACCATGTTAGAAAATTGAAAGAGATCAGAGACAAATTGTTTACACACAAAAAAACACACTTGATACTATTATTGATCACCATAGATACTAATAAATAGGACATAGATCACTGATTTTGACACATCTAGATCATGACTCCAACTCATGCATTGGAATCAACAACTTCTAGATTGACTCCTCGTAACTCTTAATGACAACTACACATGACATGGAAGCATTACTTCCAACAAATGGTAGCAGCTATGTGCAATGTGTGTACCTTTGAAATTTGAACTTACACTTTGTCTCGTATGTACCCCAAAAAAAATAATTATCTCTAGAGCTAGAAACCTTTCTTTAAGTTTTATACTCAACAAATTACATAGAGAGACGCTTTCTAACTCAATATGGAAGGGATGTAATATCATGACATATTATGTTATGTAAACATTTTAATTAAGTAAAATAAAATAACAAAATAAATAAATAAGAGGAACTCAATAAAGAAGAGATATGTAAACATGTAAACATTTTGACTAGGTGAAATAAAACTAATACAAATAAAACCAAATATATATAATGAACATATATCCATTTTAATTATGGATCTAAGAGTTGAGAGGAATCAAATCTCTCAAATTGCAAACCCCTTTTTTTAGTACAAAACTTGAGGAAAGGTTTTCACTTCGAGAGATTTAATTATAGATCTAAGAGTTGAAAGGAATCAAATCTCTCAAAGTGCAAACCCCTTTTTTGAGTACAAGACTTGAGGAAAGGTTTTCACTTCGAGAGATTTTAATACTCTCGACACTTCATAGATCTGGAGTTAAGATGGATGTAAGTTAATTTTTACATATCATTTCCATACTAGTGTGGGGAGCACCTCTTATTTTTATATTTTATTTATTTATATTTTATTTTTTTGTTTGAGTCAAAATTTTTACATAACATAACATAATTGGGCATTACAACATGTCTCCCACACTACATTGAAAATTACCTTTTGTTAGATATAAGTTGTCATTGATGGAAAATGAAAAGATGGATGTAGAGACTTGCATTAGGGGAATTTTGAGGTCTAAAATGGGCCTCCTAAGGAAATTATAAAATAATAGTGTAAATAATAAAATAAGATTAGATTACATCATTAGATTTTATAGGGAAAAGAGAAAACTATTTTTTTCAATTCGTATTTTCAACTTATCTCCCTATGGGTATGCTCAAATTTCGAGCAGAAACACTAGGTGGATGTAGAATTTGATTCCTCATCCAAGGAGTACACATATTTCATACTTTCAATGGACCCTACTACACAAAAAATGAGAAATACATGAAAAACATGATTACAATCATGGTCTTCCATGCATTTCTCATTTTGTGTATAGCAGGGTCCATCAAAAGTATGCAACATGGGTACTCCTTGGATGAGGAATTAAAATTTTCATCCAATGAGTGCTCCTGCTCGAAATTTGAGCATACCCATAGGGAGATAAGTTGAAAATACGATTTGAAAAAATAGTTTTACTATTTTATTATTTTTGAATCATTTTACTTTTTTACTCCAAAAATGGTGAATCATCCCTCATGGTTGACATCATCATTTTGAATCCTATTGGTTCTTATAAATTTTATTTTGGTTGTACATTTTTCTTAGGAGATCCATTTTAGACCTCAAAATTCCCCTAATGAGATCTGTTTTCAGTATAGCAGATCATCTCAAGTCCAATTGGAAACTAATTAGATGGATAGAACTCGGAAAGAAATTTCTAATGGTATATGGAAGTCAGCAAATGGCCTTATGGATAAAATGATACTCATGGTCAAAGGTTGCGAGACAAAAGCCCAAATTGGAGAACTAAACTTGGCGGAGCTAGCCAAATTAGTAAAAAGTTGGTGTTTGGCCAAAATGGTGGAGTGGAATGATTGTTAAATAATGGGAATCTATGTTGGAGGATGTGTACCATTTGTTCCCTATAACCCATCGGAGAATATGCGGGGGCTCATGCCCACTTGAGGGTTAACAACAAGGGAGGCCCCATGTTTGGTGGTACGTCCCATACCACTGATCAAGAAATTTATGGTCCATATGAAAAGTGGGACCCCCCCCCCCTTACCATGAAACCACATACGGGGGGTCCGCAAAAAACCATAGACAGTAAACATTGTAGTGGTGCAATAGAAGCGTGACAAGCAATGAGGCAGGTGAAGTGAATTATGTTTGGCCAATGGAGTAGCCCATTATACACGTCACCCTAGAAGGCTTGTCCCCGAATGCTTTCAAAGGAGCACTAGTTTAAAGTCTTGAGGATTGCAATCCAGGAGGACGTGGTGGAGAATGTCAACAACATGAAGCCTTGATTGGTAGAAGTTAATGAGCATGGAGAACCCATCATACATGTCACCTCGGAAGAATTTCCCCGAGAATTCTCTGAAGTGTGCAAGTAAAAAGAGTCGAGGAAATAGACCAGGGGAAAGATGACAAGATGAGTGGGAACAAAAATAATGGACCAATGAGAGGGAGTGGATAATATGAGTCCATATAATAAGTCACCCCGGAGGAGATCAAATAACAAATGAAATTAGCATAAAGCCTAAGATCCAAACCCTCCTTCCACCATACGTTGACATGTATTTTCAGCCACATGGACCAACTAAAGAGAGACACTTGGCAAGATCAGATTGGATGAGATAGACATAGTGACATGATGACCTCAGCATGATGTGGCACCAATGAGGGTGTGACATGTGGCATGCAGATCTGGAATATTTAAGTATGCAAGTGGGTCGAAAATGAGTTCCATGTGGCACCACTCAGCGAGTGACATGTCGAACACTTGCAGAGATGGAAAGTATATGTCATAATGGTTGTTTTGTGATTGGTCTAGGTGTGCAGCGTGAGGTCCCACTAGGACACGTCATCTTGGACCTTGGAAGTCCAAGCTCACTGAAAGTTTCAAAGTAAGCATGAGGTTTTGTCTTTGGATTGATGAGGCTTCAAGACATTATGGCATCGAGGTGGCATAAGGTGATAGAGTGACAGACCAACTGGAGGTGCACAAGTGATGGAGAAGTAGTCCCACCAGGACATGTATTCCCAGAGGATTGATCCTAGAAGAAAACAAGGGTGCACCATTGGTTTTTTCTACAGAAAAATTGCCATGGAATAAAATATTGGTGCCAAGACACAATTTCATTAGCTCATTGTAACCAAAGGCATGAAAGGTTGATCAACATTGGATAAGCCCTTGGAGCCTAGAATGAAGCAACCCAATGGTGGTTATATGCGAGGTTTGTAGTGTAAAGAATTTGGGATTAAATCATTCCATAGTCATGATTAAATCTCTTTGGGGCTAGAACAAACCATCTTGGTCATAAGTTCTATTGGGATGGGGTCACCTGAGTGAGTTTTGGGTTAGTTAACCCAAATTTTGTATACATTTTTGTAAAAGATGTAAAGTCTCTACGATATGTGGAAGCGGAGCACATAGATGAATATGAGTCAAAGGGGCTTAGCCCCCTGTTTTGAGTCGGTTTTGAGATTCACCCATGGTCCACGGACCATGGCATTGTATTGAAAAGTCTATAAATATTTGAGTCATAGTGAGTCTTATAAGTTTTTGATAAGTTTTGATAGAGAATTGAGGACATTGAAGAGTTTATATGTCTTGGGCAAGAGCTAAGGCAGGAAGGCTCTGCTTCCTATGCTTAGATAGAGAAGGGAAGGCTCCTACAGCTGAGTGCGTAGGAGGCCTAGGTAGAGTCTGCAGCTAAGTGCGCAGACCCCTATAGCTGTGTGCGCAGGGTAAGAAGAGTCTGTAATCAGTGAATTGAAGATCAATAAAGACAATTTTCCAAAGAATTACTGAGTATTTCCATTTGTATTTGTTTATGTTATATGTTGCCGATGAATGACATGTTTTATGAAATAATGATTGAATGCTATGTGAATTTACTGAATCTATCTTAATAATGTATGAAATGAATGCTTATCCATTTCCACAAAGTTTTAGATTATTTCTCTTATGTTTTCTGATGAATGAAGTAGATCTATGCGAACTCCAATCTAGGGTACTTTTTTATGCACAAAAGTCAGTAAATCAACTATTTAAGGTTCGCAAGGACTGATCGTGGACCTATGCGAAGGTCTGAAGGCCACTTTAACCTAGTAACAGTAACAAGCCCTAGAAGTCTATCGATCTTTAGGAAGGAAAATCCAAGGCGTTGGAAGACATCACACTAGTCTCTGGATGCAGAAACTTAGCTCTTGCATCCCCCAATATTACTTCCGGTGAGATTGCAGCCTACACTACACAAGTTGTTTCCGAAAGGGCCAACAATATAGGGTTTTGTTGGTTGGTGCAACTAACTCTGAACCTGGGTCGAGACCCCCAAAGCCAACAAGTTCAAACATGAACAAGTTGGAAGCTTGTTTGGAGAATTTTCATTTTGCACCATATTTGGTGTCTTAGTACCAAACCAACAGAGCACTAATGTTGGAAAAACACAAGCATCAATGAGGTAGCGACATGAGAAAATTTGGAAATATATTTAGTAGTTTGGCCAAAATTAACACTTATCTAAAGTTGGAACAACAATTAGAATTCAAGATAAACCCTGATATTTTTCTAGAATTACAAATTTGGGAAGTTTAACTCAAAGTTTCATATAGGGATAGTAGATTTGAGGTTGAAGACTTTAATAACACATTCAAAAGAGTTGATAGAAGTGGGGAAAAAGAAAAAATAAGAGTTTATTCATGGAGAAAATTAGAACTTAACTAAAAGTTCAAAAACAAAAAATATTAGCTCAATTTCTTTATAAGCATAATCGAAATTACAAGAAAAAATAGTTCAAAGGTTAAGTTTGTTGTTGTTGTTATTGTGTTGTGGATTGATGAATTATTAGAGATTTCTAACGGTTATTTTATGGTGTTTGGGGTGATTTATTGTCTGGTGAGAAATTTATTTATTGTATGAAATGGTTTGGTCTTCATTATTTGAGTTTGAAAATGGTATGAAAGATGAATCGAGGAGGTCAAGCAAGTGGTACCTTGCAGATTAGGGGGTGTAGCTGTTTCTATTAGTGGCTGGTAAAAATTTAGGGGTTGGATCACCTTTCAGTAGAAGTTGATAAATAAGGGGTTGTAGCTCATTTTGGTAGTAGTTGATAAATTAGGGAGTAGTAGCTTCATTCTGGTTGTAGCCAGAGAACTTTGTAATAACAAGTAGAAGCTTTCATTTATGAAAGTAATTGAAGAAAAAGTTTGAAGAATCTATGTGTCAAATTTGTAATTCTTGTCTTCATTCTCATGATGCTTAGATGAATTATTGTTGAAGTTTTTATGGGTGTCCTAGTATTATTTGATAGTGAAAGATTTTTTTTAAAAATTCCCATAATATTGATTCACCCCCTCTCTCAGTATTGTCTTGGTTTTTAATAATTGGTATTAGAGTAATGAGGTTACTTCAAGATTAGTTTAACAAGTAGAAGAATGATCGGGGACCTATAGAAATTAATGTGTATATTCAATACTACTTATGGAATTTGCTAAATCACTAGACATGAAGCTACTCAACTTATATGTTGAAGTTAATTCACCATATAGAACAAGAATCATAGACATGCAAAAGGAAACATCACACATGCACAAATATTTATGTAAGGGAAAGAAACTGCGTAAAACCCCTTACTATTTGTATTGCATTAGTTATAGAATAGAGAAGAAGTACATATGCTTGCTCAAGCTTGAGCACAACCTACAGGTTTATAGTCTATCCCTATGCCTGACTCACTGAACCTAACAAACACTTAGTCAATTTCAAGCCTCCACCACTCGTAATTTCTTGCATTGTTCCTCTGGGAATTAGGCCCCTATTAATTGCAAAATTCCCTCATCTAGATTCCACAATTCCTTTACGGTATGCCTTTGACTGCGTGCACCATCTGTACACATTGGAATATGCTACAACTAATAATACACCACCTTGGAATCTTCATCTCAACTGGGTAACTCGAATTCTATGCATGCATGAGCCAATTTAGGTTGATTGATTAGTTAACTAGTAATAAGGTAAGTCTGGAAGGTATTCAAAGCCTCTATGCCCTGAGCTTCCTTATTGTTTGGGTTTGGGTTAGGTTTCACAGGTAGTTGGGGTTGCACAAGCATTGTAGGAGTAGGAGTTTGGAAAGGAGGTAATTGTAGTTGTTGTTGCATTGGTAATCAAGGTAAAGTTGTATTTTGGGCATTTCCTCTCTAGTTCTATTTCCAAGGGTTGAGATGGAGGATATTGGATAAAGGGAGATGGAGACCACTGGTTCCAGGGTGAAGGAAACTATGCTGAAGAAGGAGTAGGAAATTTCCATGGATATTATTGAGTATTATATGCATTGTTCCACGAATTGAAAGAGGAAAAATCTTGACACATACCTGGAGGTCGTCGTTGCCATGGCCTCCTTAGTGCGATGAAATAAGAGGACTACACCTCCTTGCTTCACTCTCTAAGTACTACCTTCAGTCTACGAAGCTCCAAATATTGGCCTGTTGAATGTTGCAGCTCACAAATATTGCACAAGTTGATGTTGTTCAATTCGCATTCACTCAAGGGATGTTTCTTCCAGAAATTTGAACAGAACATAGCAAGAGGTGTATCAACTTCTACTTGTGTCTTCTTGATCTATGTTGTTGTTATCTAGGCAGATAGAGCACTGAGGATATTAGTCTTGAAATTTTCGAAAAAATTGTCGATCTCTGCTCTGGTCACTCCTCCTCCTGTAGATTTTTATATTCAGGCAGATGCATCTTGAATTTTGCTTCTCCCCTTAGACGATCCTCTAGAGAATCTTAGATAGAGCTTTATGATTTCAACGAATGGTTCCTGTGTTATATCCCCTTTCCCCCGTAGGTTTAGGGTGTCAAGGCAGTCATCCCTCATTCCTCTGATAAATATGGTCTTTGAGATATCATGGTCTAAATTGCCGTGTTTAGACCTCTGCAGATTATAGTGGAACTGCTCCACATATTCTTTCAGGCTCTCATCCTCCTTCTATGTCATTCTGAATACTTACTCCCTCAAGTCCCTGGTTCTACAATAGTCTTGGTACTTTGATAAGAATGTCTCCTTCATATTGCTCCATGTTCAAATAGAAGCGAAGCCCAATCCCATGAACCATCTCAACCCTGCCCCTTTCAAAGTAATAGGAGATAATTTCAGTTTTTGAGCGTCTGAGATATAGTTATAACTCCTGCATAAGGCATCAAATTCAAATAAGAAGGTGTTCGGGTCTTCCACAGTCATCCCTTGGAAGGATGGTAAGGATGATAGAGGAATACTTTTCATAGGAGCTTCGCCTCTGATATCCCTAATTGGGAATGCAAAGGTGGTAACAGAAGCATCTCTTTTAGCTTTTTTGTCATTGTTGTCCCCCATGGCTAATCCTTCTAACCTTTGCTGTAACAGACATTCTTCAAAATTCTCTCTTGATGGTCTTTCAGGTGTAATTAATGGCTTAGGTAACTCTAGGGCTAGTCGTTTCACAACACTACCTGAATCTAGATATTGGTAAACCAATAGGTGCTCTCCCGCCTCAGGTGTTTGATGCCCCCCCTCCATTTCCCCATGTCCCTCGGTCCTAAAGTTTTGGCTACTAGCTTCCCCCTACTATTCCTGAATTGGATGCTTAATCTTGGGAGTGTGGGTGCTAGCTTTAGAATGATATGGCCCAAAGAGAGAGGAGTAAGAGGTTTCTGCCCTTATGATGGGAGTGACAACTTTTTGTCCCCCTGTTTTCCTTGCATCCCTTTGAGAGCTTGATTTTTCTTTTTCTTCCTTAGAGATTAGTTCTTGGATAAATGCTTTCCTTCCCAAATCTACACTCTTCCTTTCCTTTTTACGACTCGTTTTTCATGTGACTAATTAGAGTGGGGATAGTTTTGCTATTTCTATAGTTCCTACAGTTGCACACATGGACCCTATGTGTATTGATTCACAATCTAAGTGTCTTAGTCTTCTATAGTCGTGAGCCCACTTAGGTATGTTAGAGAGATGCATAGGTTCTCACCTGTCGTCTTGCCACCCAACAACTGAAGAGTTGAAGACATGCTAAACAAAACCAAAACGCCACACCCTAAGTGCCCTAGTGATCACAATAGTGAGCCTACCCAGGTATGTTAGGTCGATGCACAGGTTCTTACCTATCGTCTTACCGCCCAATGATTGTAGACAAGGAACACTCTATCATCAAACAAACAAATTGCCTGACTGTATCATCAACTGCCATCCTCGGCAATGATGCCAAAATGTAGTGTTGTTTTAATCAATCCTAGTTCGTCGACACTGCAACATTTAATTGTCAACCTAAGGTAGGTGTTGATGTTTCAATGGAGTTCACACTATTTTTCTCGATACACTACAGCCAAGAATAAAAAATAGAAAGAACAGTAAAATATGTCATTGAATCAATTGCAAAAATAAAATCATTCATATAGAAATTAAAACACTCCACATAATTAAAATCACCCTTCGTGGTTACCAGAGTAAAGGCGCACCACACAATAAACTAATGACTACACTAGTTGGTCACTATCATTCCTTTTAATCAAACCAGTGTAACATCATAATATAATATGGAACATAAGCAGATGTATTTCACAATTTGTACAATAACAACAAAAATCCATATGACAATAAAAGAAACAATAATGTACACTACTTCTACCACTACAGTCCCTACTAGAGAGGAGGGCCCTTCCTCCCTAGAAGGGGCGCATGAATAACATGAGATTAATTAACGAATCAAATGAAGAGCAGTAACAACATCACCGTAGTGATTTTAATATTAAAAATAATCCATAGTTACAAGATCAGAGTAGCAATTCTTTTCTATATGTCATCCTTGTACATAGGAAATCAAGTTTCTTTTATAATTATTACATGCCTGAAATTAGAAATGGATCAGTCATGAGAATCTCACGATTCTCATGCTGATAAAAAATAAAAGTAGTTACAACATATTTCTAAATACAAATACTTCTCAGATACATTAGTTAAGATTGAAACCACTTGGGTATGTTTCTTCTAAATTAAAAAATTCCTAACACCCAACAACTGTTATGTGGAATAGTACCCACAACTTTCTAGCTTCGGTGCAACAACATCCTGTGAGTGAATAGCAGCCCAGGATGTAATGACAATCACTGGTGATAGGACCCTCAGTGTAACAACATTCCTTTGTATCAGTACATAGTGTAACATCAGCCTGTAATAACATTCATTGTGGAACAACAACGTGTAATAACATCCACGGTGTAACAACGAACTCATCTACCCTACTATGAAATCGATCAGCGCTGCCTATTTACTACATAACCTTGTTCTTGAGAGCAACACCTTAAAAAGAGAAGAGCTTCCAAAATACTCCTCCAATGCTCACCCCAGTTAGCCACAAAAAGGAATATAGTATCGTATTATTCATCAAAACATGGCAAAATAACATGATAGTGGAACAAGTTGTATAAATGAGAAAAAGGACGATTAATCATGTAAAGTTTCATGGACCTGGAGAATAAGAGGATCAAAACTAGGGAAAGAGGGTGCAGAAAATAGGTAAAAAGTCACACCCAATAATTGCTAAGTTTAACTAAGTCAATCACCTACCAATCCCAATTTAGTCTTGCACTTATTGAGAGGATGATATAACTTCCGCATTTCAGAGCACTAGGCCATGATACATGTTGTGACATGATCATGATATACTGCACATGTTTTATGGAAGGCCATAAAAATTGTTAAAAACATGTTATAATAGGATTACAATAGGATATGATGAGTTTGGCAAGATTATAACCACTCAAAGCAAGGGGTTTGGGTAAAATATAATGAATATTTGGTAAAATACAAGGGTTAATAAGACAGATACGAGTAATGAGAAAGATCATAGAATAGAAAAACTATGTTGACTAAGTTTCCCTGTTATGTAGGGAAATGAGAAGAAACAATTTCTAAACCTTCTCTTATTTATGAGTTATGAGTAGTATATGTCATGTATAGGATTATGTGTTATTTATGCATATATATATATATATATATATGTGGTGTTTGAACATGTATTTGATGATTTCATTTTGATTGATAAAATTATGTTGTAGTATATATGCAATAGCTTATATGAGAAGCTAATTATGGTGGTTTTGTTGATGATGTTGTAGTTTCTCAAGAAAACAACCCTACAAAAGATGAAGACCTTGGAAAGATGTATCTCCCCCAGGACTGTTAATCAGTGAAGGGGATTCCTGACCCTATGATGATGAGAGTAATGAGAAAGGGAAGAATTTGTTGTGTGTGGAGCCTGATTATCTTCCTGATTGTTTAGAGGTTTTTGTTTCAGCCGCATGGATCCCTGTTCCTAATGAGGTGGAAATGTCGCTCATTTTATTACCATCAGGGGAGGACGATGACTTTTATGAGCTTGCCCCTTGGCAGGGGTTTGGGAGCTGCGCCCCTGAAGCTAAAAATAGATGAACATTTTCCTTGTCAAATATTGTAATTTAGTAGTCAATCTGGGTCGCTTATTAGGCAGATGATTCGATGGTACAAGTTATGTTAATTTATGGTTTCTTCCCCTAGAAGGAAACCCTCGATTTATATGACGGAATTGTTTTGTGTTTTTGAATGATTATTCTGAGTGAGAAAGAGAGAGGAGAACGTGTGACATGGAAGAGGAAATTATAGTGGATCTTTTGTACGTTGTATCTATTCATTTTGTTGGATAATATAAAAGGAAGGATTGATTGTTTCTCTATGGACATAGCCCAAATTGGGTGAACCACATATATTTGTGTCTCTTTTGTTTTATGTGTTTTTGTATTTGTGTTTCCACAATATTTTGTGTATTTCATTGCTTCGTTAATTAATTTCTAACATATTTCATTGAATCTCTGAAGTGAAGAAGAGTAAAGTGGATCACTCAAGCGCTTGAAGGGTTACTAGAGGCTTCGGAAAAGCAACAACTTGGAGGTTGTTGAGCCTTGGTACCCTGGCCAGCACATGGTAATGAGTATGCACTTGGTGATGGAAAAGTAGCTTCCCAATGAAGTTAACATCATATTGACTCCTATGAGAGAAGTATCGATTCATTTTACAAATTTTATTCTTGTGTAATTGAATATATGATTTGGAAATTGGAATTTTTAGAAATAGAATAGTTTTATATCGATTATTGTTTGGAAGGGTAGAGAATTATCATTACCTGTCACAAATTCAAGGTTTAAGTTCAATTAATACAACAATGGGGATGTTGTTGGTGCTCTGAGATGAAAGCTCAAGGAGACATGGAAATATATGAAGTTATGTAATAAGGTAGACATTGGAGAGGCAACATGCTTGGCTGCAAAGCAGGTTCATATACAGGATTGTGACAAAACATGGAAGATGGGTGGCAAGTTCTATAAGTAGTTTATACACATGATGCTACAGGTTTTTCAGAAATAAGTGATATATTAATGCCAAGTTATCACAAATTTTTTTGCATGTGGATGACAAGGCCTTAATAGGTTGTAACAGGCCTTGTCACTAATTTAATACAGGATGATAGAAAGTTGTAGCAGGTTTGCAACAAGCTTTTAACAAGTTATATAACATATTGTCACAGATAGGTGACATACATATTGTAAGTTGCAAAGTGTTAAAGGAGGAATGGTCATATGTAAATACATACATATTATAGGTTAGAATAGGTTGTCATAGATGAGTGATAAGGTTGTGTTGAGGCCCCGAAAATCGGGTCGACAACAAGGGGATACCCACCCGGTCCGGACCTTGGTTGGCAGCTCCTTATCCATTTGGTATAGCGGGTCCAACTGGGGATAATGGGACCAGTTTCCTAATCTAAGGGTGTGTGTGTGTGCAGAGTTGGATGTTGCTGATCTAAGAATACTTTGAGGCTAATATAATTCAAACTTTTAAACTAAATCTATGCTATTGTAATCTAATGAAACACAGCACATCTAATCTATGCTAACCCGGGGTGTATTTCTTCTATTATGCGATCTAAAAAGATTTCAGACAATAACTGGTAATAAAGATCATTTAGCTATCATAAGAATAGAAATCAATTAAGATGAACTACTTTGCATAAAAAGTTAGGCAAAACAGTTGTGAACCGCATATCGCATAATAAGTTATTCATATATCAGATATAAATAAATGGCTCCACCGTACAAAAGTGCAAAATGGTAACTCACACATTCATGCAATAACATATAGAGAACTAAAACTGTATATCACTTTAAAAATATAAGCAGAAATGGCCAAGAGATAAAAGTACCATTTATGACTGATCCTACTCAGAAGCTTCAAGCGACAATGATTTATCTCTCCTTGCTCTAACATCTACTAAGAGTACAGAAGTGCAACATCAGTAGCAGATATCAAATGCAAACATTAATAAACCTTGATCCATCCATTCATCAAAACCCCCTTAGAGGGTGCAAAAGTGCATGTTCTGAGGACAAGTTTTTGACAAATTTCTGGACCCTTCTCCAAATGCATGAGAAGGGTTTAAATACTGCTAACTAATTAACTTAATTACATAAATTTAGGATACGGTTTAAATGACCGCCCTTCTTCTAAAGAAAAACTATTTCTAAAAACTGAATCTAATTCCTAACTATTTCTGCATTTGCTACTTAAACGTTGCGAGCATTCAACATTCGCCTGGGAAGAGTCGGCTAGTTGCCTTCTGCTTTTGTTTGAGCTATGAAAATAGAAATGGCAAGTGCTGGTATCACTTTTTAGTACACTAGAAGATATTTTTGAGAATTATCTTCTGGTTGGGTGAATTTACTGCGTATATACTTGGCAACAACCCAAATTTCCCTCAAATTGCTTCTGCTTTTGCTATTTTGGTTTCCGGACTTGCGAATGACTAAGCAATTCAGGGACTTTGCTTTTTGCACAATTTTCTTAGCGATTGATTCGGGCTTTCCTGGTGCGTTTTCCTTCTTTAGCGCCTTTTTCCTTTACCGGGTAGAAGTTTCAGGATTTTTTGTAAACATGCTGCTTTTGTGAGCTTTCTGACCCTGAATGTTGAATCACCTATCGACCTCAGCATCTGTTGAGTGATACTCTAGAATCTGTGGTTCTATTGCATGCGACATCTGTTCATGAAGGCATCTCTTCTCTATTCTCCGAGCATTGACGTTTTCCCCTTTTCCTTAGATGTTTCCTGCTCATTGCTTCGTATTGTTTCCTATTTTTCATTCTTGCAGTTCACGCAAAGGAAAAGCGTAATGATAATAAATACTGATACGAAAGCTCTAACCTCTATGAATGTATAAAATCATGACACCCATCGTGAACTGACTCTTCGAAAAACACAAAACCGTCCTTCATTAACACTTTGGCATATGTTCATTAATTTCTTTTAAGGCGCGCACCTAATTTTTGGTTTACTGACAACTTTTCTTGAATGTTGAGCCGAGGAAATTTGCAATAGGCGATAGCAGCATCGCGTCATCGCATTACCTAGATGTGTCATCGCAAGCTTTTTCAGATTGGATTATCGCAGATCGCAGATATCGCAAATCTCATTTATCGCAGATCACAGATGTTGCCAGATCGCAGCATCGCGGATCGCATGAGTCATTAAATCATTGTGTGCTGCTTATGCGATATTGCGATATGCGACGTCACACATCGGTCGTCGGAGATTTCTTAAGATTTTCATTTAAGAGCGCTTCTTAATGTGTGCGATGCGATGAATTTCGCGTCGCTTCTTCGCAGTTTTTATTATGTTCATAAGGGGATGTTTTATCTTCTCCACGCGATGCGACATAATTTCAAGGAGTAGAATACAAAAAGTTTTATAAAATGTTTTTTGGACTTTTTACTAAGGGTCCCCATTTGCTTAGTGTTATTGCTAATACTAAACAAATAGGGGGGTTGTTGGTGGCCACAACAATGGCGATTCACTGGGAAGAATCAGTTATCTCTCCTTTTCTATTGAATCTTAACTCCCAAAACAGAAAATTTTTCATAAATCTAAATTTTGTTATGGACAGATAGAGTACATTATGCCTTATCCTATCAATGATATTTTATTTCAACCTCTTTCTATTCTAATTGTTTGCTTCCTCAGGCTTTGTCCTTGTACTTATATCAGCCACTACTTGGTCTTTTTAAAGATAAAAATAAAGTCTTCTTTGTGTGCTGGCTTTAAAATATGCTCATTTGTCGTAGGTAGAGCCTCTGCTGCCAGCAGGCGTCCATAGCCTCGACAGGGTTACCCATTACCCAGCAATGATCCTTTATCCCGCTTAAGGCTATCTACAACCTTCGAAGAAAAATCCACATCGACACTTTTTCCTTTTTTTATTCTCAAAGAACAATGTCTTGGTTTGGTAGCCAAAATTATGACACAGTCATTCACTTGATTTACACTTTTGCTGAACAAGCTGGCTCGTGATGAGACCCCTTGTCTTTTGATTGCAACAATCTTGAGTCGTTGCCCTGTTTTGGTGGACAGTATTGGCAAAGTTAGCAAGTTATAATATCTGTGATCATGATAAGCCGGCTCGTGATGAGACCTCTTATTCTTTGAGATATGGTGTTTCTCGGATTGTTCCTCTGAATGCTGCGATTTTCTTTAGCGGGGAGGAAGTCATTGTTTTTCCTTAAGAAAGCTCTGGACGACAATAATAGAGTTTGAAAACAGCAGTTTTACAGAGAAGCCTTATTTTGCTATTGATACCTTTCATTGTGCTGATATAAAACAATTCCTTTGCTAAAGGTTGCTTTCATCAAATTTTTTGAAGTTGAAACTAGTATCATATCTAGGCTAAAGTTTTTAACTGTATCTGTCAATAATAAAAATCAGATTTTCAAAAAAATTTGCTACTTATACAAGCGAAAGCTCAAAATCTGAAAGAGAATTGGTGTCTTTTCCGTGAATACTTGTAGTAACCACTTACAACTGGTTTTATTATGAAAAAGAAAAGAAAAACTATTCTAAAAAATAGAAGAATAATCTTTTATGGAAAATATATTTTAAGGATTTGTCCATTAACAGGCAAATAATCCCTTCTACCTGCTAAATCCTGCAACACAAACGTTGATGGACCTATGACTTCAACAATCTGAAAAGGACCAAGCCACATATTTTGAAATTTCGTATGTTTGCCCTTTTCTTCATGAGCCTTATCCGATTTCAAAACTAAATCTCCCATCTGAAAACTTTTTCTGGTCATTATGCTAGAATCAAAAGAGGATTTTACTAGCGCTTGGTGATGAGCATGGGTTTTCTTAGCTTGTTATCGTTGTTCTTCTAATTTAATTATTTCCATTTGTCTTAGTTGTATGGAGGAAGTAGATACTTCATCGATGTATTGTACTAAAGACAAAGAGGGGATGACTAAGTGAGTTGGAAGAACCACTTCTTTCCCATAAACTAAATTAAAGGGAGAAGTGCTGACTGAAGCTTTCTTCGTTATTCTATCTGCCCATAAAGCATTTACCAAAGCTTTGTGCCAATTCTTTTGGTTCTAGTCAACTGTTCTTTTAATAATCCTGATTAGGTTTTTATTTGTTGACTCAGCTAACCCGTTACCTTGTGGATAGTAGTTGGCTGAATATTTCAGTTTGAACCCTCTTTTAAGTGCAAACTCAGTCATTTCATTTCCAGAAAAGTATGATGCATTATTAAACATTAAAGCCATTGGCAATCCAAACCTAGTGATTATAAATTGATCTATGAATTCAATAATATTTTCAGAATTAGCTGTCTTGAGAGGAACTGCTTCTAGCCATTTAGTAAAATAATCTCTTGCCGTGAGGATGTATCTATGCTGCTTAGAAGAGTGAGGAACGATCTCACCTATTATGTCCAGGCCCCACTGACTGAATGGTTGCTCGATGTTTACTAGCTGTAGTGGCAGGGACGACTTCTTTTGTCTTCCAGCAGTTGTTTGGTAGACTTGACATTTCCTTACGTAACTATGCGAGTCTTTGAACAGCGTAGGCCAGTAATATCCTTCACGTAAGATCTTATGTGCAGTAGCATCTCCAGCATAGTGCCCGCCTGCTGGTCCGTCGTGGAGTTCCTGCAAAACTTTTTCAGCTTCAGTTTTCTCAAGACATCTAAGAAGAACAGAATCATAATTCTTTCTAAAAAGAACATCATTTATGAGCTGATATTGTTTAGCTTTCAATCTCAGAGCTCTTTTCTTAGTGTGATCTAGGTGTGATGGAGCATATCCGTTCTTAAGATAATAAATGATGTCAGCATATAATGATTCTGCATCGCTTAGGCTTACCTCATACAGTTGTACCTGTTCAGATGAATTTTTGGAAATCTGCGATGCTCCGGCCAACATTTTGCAGAAGCCTTGACCTCTTACAATGTTTGCTGGCTTGATCTCAAGGTTGTATTCCTGTAAAGCAGTGATCCAATTTGCTCTTTTCTCACCCACATCCTTCTGTACTAGGAGATTTCTTACCGCTGGAAATGGTACTATGATCTTAGTATGGGTTTTAAGTAGGAAAGGTCTGAAATATTTGACCGCTTTGAAAACAGCATATGCCTGTTTCTCCACGTCTGAATAGTTGAGTTCAGCACCTTGCAAATTCGAGCTAAAAAATGCGATTGGAGCTTCCGCTTTTTCTTGATTTGCTTGAGTTAGAATCGCAGCATATGATTTCTCTGAGGCAAATGTGTATAAGATAAAAGATTCTGAAAAAATCGGGGTTGCTAAAGATGGAGCATTAATGATAGCTTGTTTGATCAGGTTGAATGCTTCATGTTCATCTTGACCCCATTTAAAATTTGAATTCTTTTTAATCATGGTTTGCAAAGGAGACACAATTCGTGAAAAATCTGGGACAAATCTCTTTACAAAAGTGATTTGACCAAGGAAAGATTGCATGGCTTTTTTATTATGAGGTAGGGATATTTCAGAAATTTCTTTGATTCTGTTAGGCTCGACGTGAATACCAGATTTTGACACTATGAATCCTAGAAATTTCCCTTCACTTAGTGTGAAAAAAGATTTCTTTGGGTTAAGTGAAATCCCATACCTTAAACATCGTTGAAATATCTATTTTAAGTCTCTAAGATGGTCGCTTCGCTTCTTGGAGTACACTGTTATATCATACAAATAAATTACTACGGATTTATTGACTAAACCCTTGAATGCGATGTCCATGGCTCTCTGAAATGTAGCACCGGCATTGATCAAACCAAATGGCATCTTCCGATATGCGTATGTGCCCCATTTAGTTCTGAATGTGGTTTTCAACTGATCATCGGGATGTACTAGCACTTGATTATATCCTGAAAATCCATCCAAGAAAGACATCAGTTCTGAGCCTGCTACTGCCTGTAATATCTGCTCCATAGGTGGGAGAGGAAAATTGTCTTTTTGACAGGCTTTGTTGAGATTCCGAAAATCGATGCAGATTCTAATATCTCCGTTTTTCTTTCTAACGGGTACCATATTGGAGACCCATTTGGAATGTCTGACGGGGAAAATTATTCTGGCTTTTAACAACTTATTTAGCTCGGTTTTTATCTGATTTTCTAAATTGGGGTGGATCTTTCTCAGTTTCTGTTGGACAGGTTTTTCGTTGTCAATCATAGGAATAGTGTGCTGAATGATAGAAGTGTCGTACGTCTTCAGCTCATTGTAATTCCAAGCAAAGACATTTTTATATTGTCTCAAAAGACGAATATACGCTAGTTTTTCTTCAGGGGCTAAGCCGATGCCTAGATTAATGTTTTGTGGTTTATCATCGGTTCCTAGGTTTACTAATTCGTAGTTCAGAGTTGAACTGTAGAGCTTTGAATTGGTAGACCTTTTAAACCGATTTTTCAAATCGTATAAGTCTTCCAACTTAACCACCGATTTAGGTATAGCATTATCAGTGCCATTTTGTTGTATTTGTCGATCGTGATGGTCTTCATCAATTATCTGATTGGAGTAGGATCCTTCGGAAGTGAGAAAATTTACAATATCGGGATCGTCATTGAATACTCTCCAATTTGTAATGTTGTCAGGGATGGATGGTCTGAAGATTAATTCTATTGAGAATCTATCTGGACTAAACTCTTCGGAGGGAATAAGCCTAGAGGCTACGTTAGCCAAAAGGTCTGCGCTTGCGTTTTGGAGTCTCGGGATTGACGAAATATTGAATGCTATGAAATGCTCAGTTAGATCTTGCACTAAAGATTGATAGTGTTTTAAATGACTTGATAGGCAATGAATAGTATTACGTACCTGTTTGACGATGATCTCAGAGTCTCCGAAGACTTGAAGATACTTGACATTCAACCCGATTGCTTTGTATAGGCCTTGCACCAAGGCTTCATATTCTGCTGTATTGTTTGTGCAATCGAATTCGAGTCTGCACATAAGCATGGTCTTATTTCCTTCTGGACTAATCAGAACAAAGATGTATTTATAGGTTTATCTACAAAATTAACACACTTTGAATTATCAGTTTGAGAAAAGATTTCGACTTGGGACAAAACTGAATTTTCTAAGTAAGGTGATGTATGAGCATTGAAATTGCCGAGAAAAGAATCTACTGAGTAATTGCCTATGATACTACTGTTATACGCTACTGCTTCATTTTCTCCCTCCAATTCCGTTACTATGTACTTCTGGTGTAATTCTCGTTCAACCTTTATTTGATTCGGTTTACCATTGTAGGGTAACCACATGTGTGACCAGTCGGTTGAAAAGTATCCATGGAGTTTCTCGGACCAAACCCTGCTAAGAATCAAGCCATAGAATTCTGGGATATCAGCCACTAGAATGTCAATAACCTGACATACTTTTGGGTTGGATGACAATCTTATGGTTACTTGATTAAGTTCACCAATCACTTCGACTTGAGATCGATCAAGCTGAACTATGCGCACTGCAGATTTTTGTGGTTGAACATTTAACTTCGCACATATTGATCTGGGTAAAATATTCGTTGAAGCACCGGAATCTATCAAACAATTGTGCATGTTTTTATTGAAAAATTCATAAGTGAGAAGGAAAGGGGTAGTGTGAGACCTTGATCTCCCTCCAATCAAGGCAATGTCATTAGGATCAATCTTATTAATCGTGTTGGTTGGAGGTTTTCCCATGTTGTGGGAAGCTACAGCTGTAGGCAAAGGTGTAATAGGCACGACATGTAATTCTTTCATGATTATCTTCTGTTTATGTTTCAATTTGCTCAATTCGTAAAGGGTAATATTAGCCCTAGTCTTTTTCATGTCGTCCATAATATTGTATTCCATCTCATCCGACACTATTAGTGTTTTTGATGGAGTTGTTTCATCTGATTGGACCAGGCTAGGTTGAGTCGCTTTAGTGGTTGTTTTTTTTGTTGCGACTTTATCTTTTATTACAGAGCTTGTGCTCTTCTGCTTAGGGGTAGTTTGGGGAGGATCAAGTTGATTTTTGCTTCGAGTGCTAACCGGAAATGCTTCTTGATCTTCTTCTTGTGGGAGGATGAAATCCCACATTCCTTGTAATTCCACAACTTCTTCGTCATCAGTCTGCTCTTTAGTGGTATTCTCTTCTTCTTCCTCTTCTCCGGATTCGACATTTGAAATAGCGTTGGGTGGTTTCACATCCATTGAAGGACCTCTTTTAAAAGCTCTGTAGGGCTTTTTCGAAGAAGTTTCTGCTACTTGTTTTTTTATGTCAATCATCTCATTGGACATGGTTTTTAATACTTTTTGCAATCCTTCCAAATCGAAAGGATCTTTCGTTTGTTTCTTTTTGGAGTCTTCCTTGAAGGTGACATTTTTAGACTTGCGTTCCTCTATCGCAGATCTCTTTTCCAGGGCTATTACGCGTTTCTCTACTGCTATCGCCTCTGTCAAGTTTTCAACTAACGTTGTTTTATTTGCCCTATCCACGAAGATCGCTAAGTTTGATGGCCAGGCCATAATATACCATTCACATCGTACTTCTTTGGTGGGTTGGGAAGCAGTGGGAATTTTGTTGAGGATCTTATTGAACCGTAAATTGAAATCTTTGATGGGTTCTCTAGCTTCGGCTTTAAGATTGGATAGGTCATTGATTAACGTTGTCGTTGATCTGTCATCACCAAACTTGGTAAGGAATTGACTTTGGAAAATGTCCCAACTTGTGATAGACCCGGAGGGTAATGAAAAGTACCATGACCCGGCTGTTCCTTGCATTGTGTAGGGAAAAAGCCGAACAACAGCATCTTCGTTAGTAACTCCGTTGAGATTGACAGAAAGCATGAAATTGTTAATGTGCTCTTCAGCTAGCATGCCTGTTTCTAGATTGAATTTGGGTAGCCATTTCTCAGGATGGGCCGGTATTTGACTCAAGGGTGGAGGCATTAAAACTGCCCCAGGATTATTCCATGGAGACTGGGCCATCGTTGAGTTGCTAGTGAATGAAAGTGCATAAGATGATCCCTGTGGCTGGGAAGATGAGGACACTATGATTGTAGATGATTGAAGAGGGGTTGTGGGAGTTCCAGTAAGCAGATGGATGATGGTTTGGAATGAAGATGTGGGTGGTTGACTTCGCGGTGAGGGAGTTGAAATGGAAGATGTAGATGAAAGAGTCTCACTGTCAGACTCTTGTGGTGTTCTCCTCGCTCTTTTCCTGGTGGGGAGAGGCAATTCAGTTGGCTGGATGCCAAATTTTTCACTCTTTAATCTGGTCAGGGGATGAGCAGGATTGTACTGCGAAGTCACACTGCTTTGAGATTTATCAGACCTCTGAGTAGAAATGGAAAATCCCTTGATTTTGTGAATCAAAGTTTGAACTTCAGGGGGTTCAATGGTAGATTGGTCTGAAATATTAGGTTGTGTAGTAGCGGTTGATACTAGAGCGACCTCTGACTCTGGATTTAAGCATACTTGGGAAGTCGGGGGAGTTGATGAGGGCGATTTACTCTAAGAATGGTATTTAGATTTTGATTTAGGTGCCATTCATAGTTCGGGCCCTCCTTCTAGCGCCAAATATGTTGAGGCCCCGAAAATCAGGTCGACAACAAGGGGGATACCCACCCGGTCTGGACCTTGGTTGGCAGCTCCTTATCCGTTTGGTATAGTGGGTCCGACTGGGGATAATGGGACCAGTTTCCCAATCTAAGGGTGTGTGTGTGTGCAGAGTTGGATGTTGCTGATCTAAGAATACTTTGAGGCTAATCTAATTCAAACTTTTAAACTAAATCTCTGCTATTGTAATCTAATGAAAAACAGCACATCTAATCTATGCTAACCCGGGGTGTATTTATTCTATTATGCGATCTAAAAAGATTTCAGACAATAACTGGTAATAAAGATCATTTAGCTATCATAAGAATAGAAATCAATTAAGATGAACTACTTTGCATAAAAAGTTAGGCAAAACAGTAGTGAACAACATATCGCATAATAAGCTATTCATATATCAGACATAAATAAATGGCTCCA